>JAOUZG010040215.1:6971325-6983703 GCA_026289955.1 Argiope argentata
ATAATTAACATAGAATATCATTCTGTTTGAAGACCATTGTCAATATATGCTATAAAATGGTCATAATTTATTGCTGATATGAGCATATATTGACTAACAATATTCTACGTTTGTTAATAGTCTCTACATATGATAACTATTCATTTCCTAAATTGCCCCTTTAATGCAGTTTTAATGGTTGCACATGTCAAACTATTAATTAAAACTATCTGCTCCCTTTAAATAATTGCATGCATATTCAAAATAGTAGTTAAAACTGCAAATATGAGAGCTTTTGGTTTTGGCTTTTTAAAATTAAATTTCAATCACATATTATGTGAAACACTTATTCATTTTTGGTTAAATCTTTTGCACTCATGCAATACCAAAATATGCATGATTTCTTTTAAATACTAAGTCAAAAATCGTCAAAATATTCATAGCTTATATCCTTATGAATATGTGCAAGGATAAAATTATAATGACATCATTTGAAACTGCAAAACACTATCTAGTGAAAAGTATCTCTACACACTGTGCTATGAACTTAGAGCATACTGAGGCACATATTAATATGACACACGTATCGGAAGACTTACAAGAGTTTTTGATTGTTGAATATAGTAATTGATATCCAGGCTTCCATAAGAGCTGAAATGAATGCTTTCAGTGAGGATGATAGATTAGGCTGCCTACGTAATCTGAGCTCTAATGCGTCCCAAATATGTTTTACGGGACTTAGATCAGGGCTGTGAGAAAGCCAGACCAGATTTTGAATTCTCAGTTTGTTAAACCACGTCTATGTAAACCTCTATGAGTAAATTGAGCAGTTATCCAGGTGGAAGAGAAATTGGCCTTCCTCAAAATATTGCCATAGATTTGCGAGTACAGGATAATCCAGAATTCATGTTTCCAACCACAGGAACAACCAACCCAGGTCAAACCACGAGACCCCCCCCCCCTCACACTATCAAGCTTCCACTGACAAACTTAACAGTTGGCACAATGCAGTACCTAAAGAGATATTCACCGTGCCTCCACCAGACCCAGACTCGTACATCCAACTGCCAGATTGTAAAGCGAGATTCATCATTCCAGAGAACAGTTTTCCACATGTCCTCAGTCCAATGACGGTGAGCTCTGCAACACACCAATCGATACTTCGCATTATGTGAAATGATATTTGACTTCTACACTATCATAGAATCCCAAAGTTTTTAACTCTCGGTGAACAGTCCTATTGCTAATACTAACGCCTCATGAGCATTGGGACTTCAGAGATATTTCCACCAACGAGAACTTCCGAGTTGGTTTCAATACCCTTTTCAAAGTTCTGTGGCTGCGCTCACCAATTGTTATCGGCCTACCAGTTAATTTTTCTGTAGTTTCACTGTACAAATGTTTCCATTTCACAACTGCATCAATCAAAATGGATTTAGGCTTCTTTGGAATATCCGGAATTTCACAAATGAATTTCCCTCAAAGGATGCATCCCACTATACGGCCACCATCAAACTTACTAAACTTCTTTGATTTACTCATTGTTTCACAAAAGCACAAATACAACTTGATAAACCACTACTAACTCTTTTATAAACTTCTATTACCATCAAATTGTGTCACCGACCAGAATAATTTTTTAAGAGAAATCCGGAAACTTTTGGCCAGATAATTTATTCTCCAGATTTTTTACTAGAATAAGATAGCACGACAGAACAATATATTAATTGGCACTACACAGGATGAATACTCAATTTGAGTGCTAAGGGAAAAATTGCTGAAAAATTGAGATTATTTCATTACTCACTCAATGTATGACTAGTATAATTTAACGATTTACTTCACTTAAATATTTGTTTCAGTGAAAGTAAATAATTACTTCCCTGAATTTGAATTTGAAATATGACAATGTGAAAATCTCGAAAAATTAATCAAAGAGCATTTTAAATTAGATTACAAAAGTCATTTAGAATTGTTAGAGATTTTCATTAAGCTTTGCTTGCAGTCAATGATTTCAATTAAACAAATTTTAGAGGCTATTTCAAGTTAGTTTAACATGAAGTCACAATTTAGAATGCATGTTACCTTTCATTTTGATGATATGTTTCACAGCAAGTGATTAGGATGATTCTTTGGTCGGAGAAGATTGTTGGTTGAATTGAAAGATTCTGTTATTGAAGAAGATCAAAGGTAGCTCTGTATTTTTTTTTTATTCGGAGGGGTAGATAGTTTGTAATTCTGAATCTTTAGATTTATTAATTTTCAGACCATTATGTATGTCACATTTCCTCACGTTTGACAGTTTATTCATTATAATAAATAAAAGGTTGTTTCTTTTATAAAATTTGAATTTTCTTTTTGTGAGTATACTGTACTACTTGGTCAAATAAACAAAATTATTTGAGAAATGTCTCAGTAATTGAGAATAGTGTTAAGTGAATTTGAGAATAATTACTAAGTGTTATGTTACTAAATAATTTCTTTTTAATGTTAGCATGTCAAAATATTTTAGGCTGGTATACCGAGTAACTTACGATTTTATTTATAATCCAGAAATAAAAATAAGGAGATACCATCGACTGGTAATCCAAATTATATCAGGACATGGTAGATTCCCTGCATATTTCCAAATATTTGGAAGAATGCAGGAAAATAAATGCATTTGTGGAGGAATCGGTACTGTTTACCACTATTAAAAGGAATGCACAGAAATCTCGGAACAAAGAAAACGTCCGTAAGTTGAAAAGTAATCTGTAAGTCTTGAGTTCAGAACTGATAGTACCAGGTAATCTTAGGACTCTAAAGGACATGATATCAAAAATTGTTAGTTTTTTGCAAACTGTTTTAAAGTTTTCAGAGGAGGAGTTGGTCAGTATTTGACTAGTTTTGTGCCAATTACCTCGAAAGGAATATCAGTTTGGCATATTCGATCAATATAAGAGTGGACATTGCTAAAGATCTCAGTCGGCTACAACAAATCCTGTCAATACTGCTATGTTCAGTGGTGGCTGGGTGGTCATGGACATAGAATTTATACCATTCAACGGCCAATAAATCATAAAACTACGACATGATACAATGTTTAACATTATTAAATGTAAACAATTTTTTCCATTACTAATGAAACACTTGTTTGAGAAAACTATATATAATCATTTTGTAAAAAAGTTAGATATTTTCTATGATTTTAAGCTCTAATAGGTATAACAGAAACCTTATAAGTAATAATTTATATCATAATAATAACAAGTGATTTTGTTTGAATTAATAACATTGTTATCCCACTAATATAAATAGCGTGCAAGTAAATTTGGGATTTAATTAAACTGAGAAACATTATGAAATTTTTGGAATTAATTTAAATAGCATTCAGATTACTTTTCTGCAGATATTATTTTAGTGGAATGAAACTGAATTAATATTTCGTAATTTATGTATTTTAATGAAATTAGATAATTCGAATATTGACTAAAACACATTTTATCATTTCTCAGATTAATTAGAATATAAAACAAGGGAATTAGCATCAAAAAAATTATTCCTCAAAATATCCTTCTCAATTCAAAGGATAGTCGTTCGACACACAAATGTCAAATATATCCATGTTTAAGATTTATATGATAAAAAGGATGATATTAAAACTGATATCAATGCTGTTATAGAACTTGTTTTTATCAGACACTTTCATTACAATATCATTTTTAGTGGAATTTCTGCCCACAAGGACTAACATTGCATTACGTAAAAGCATTTGAATTTTCATTTTAGTTACATAACATAAAATCTTTGATTATTTATAGTTTTTTTTTTAAAAAAAGATAAACGAATGGGACCTAAAATAGAAAGTCATTTCTATCGATAACGACTTCTTCTAAACATTTGATATATATAATTTTAGGTTATTATCTATAGATAAGGCTAGTTCATGTAATAGCTAAGTAAAGTGCTGTTTTACTGATTTTACATAATCTGGTATGCTTGGATATGTGCCACGAAAGCTATTTTCGTATTTAATAGACGCATCACTCAGATAATGAAGTTAACATCCATCATCCATTTTTTCCTCAGATATAATGTCTCAAAATTTAGATGATAAACTATGCATAAGTAATCATACTCGGGACAAAAACTATAATTGCTTGCTTTTCGAGCGAGAAATTTGACAATAATTTCATACAGTTTCGACAAGATAGCGGTCTTGTAGTATTTTATCTTGCTTTTATATGCTCATGGCGACTAATAATTTAAAAATTCAAAAATATTGAAGAAAGTTTTAAAGAGATTTTTTTGTAATACATTAATTTATTTTTTGAAAATGAGATATACTACATTCTGGATATTCCACGTTGTAACCATTAATGAGGTAAAAGAGCTTATCAGAAATGTGCATTTCATTGATTAAATAAACTTCAATTATTCAAGTTTATTTAATCTGATTTTGAATTCAATTCAAAGAATATGCATAATAATTTATTTAAGGGTAAAATTAGTTATTTTTTTTGGAAAAGTAAATATTTCTTATCACTTTTAAGCAATTTCATTGAAGAATTATCATTACTATAATTTAGATCTATGAATAATGTGATTTTACTTTCATATCCTTTTTTAAGATGTTACCTTTTCTTTTAACTTGAATTAATAATTTAATCCAATAGTATGATTTTATCGCTACTATATTACAAGAATTAATTATATTGCAAGATTAACATTACAAGAATTAACATATTGACAATGATACAGTAAAATTTATAGTACAATTGTAGTTATATAATAAAGTTAAAAACGTCTAATGAAATGTTGTTAAGACAAAATGAAATAGAAGGATAAATTCATATAAGATTGTTCAACTTTAAAACAAATAAATGTTTGAAAAATGAAGAGTTTGGTGTCATTTTAATGATTATAAATATTTTATTTCTGATTCGTAAGTTTATTATATATATGTTGAAATAATATTTATTGAAAAATATGAAATAAAAATCTCTTTTTTTATGCTTATCACTCTCAAAATTATTTTCACTAACTTAGTTTCCGCATCCAGATATCGCTTTTATTCCCATTGCGCTTCTGGGAAAGGACATATGAGATCGTTTTAAAGATCTTTACAGTCCTAATAGATTTATTTTCTACATTTGTACTCTATTCCTCCCTAATTTGATAATCTTATACTATAATACGAGGAATGGTTGTCAAGTCGAAAATCGCCTCAGAATTAATAAACTCCGGTTAACTTGGGGGTCTGGGGTTTTCGGCCACGAGGAATCGATTGGCGCCGGTTTTGAAGCGCTACGGTTGAGCAGTTCGGAGTTACAGATAGGATATTTTCAAACTTTATTCGCTCGCCATAATGGCTACTTAAATTTTGGTAACGTGGTAAGATTTATATTTTTTGGTAATTTGGTAAGTGGTAACGTGCTGCCATCTATAGCCAATATTATCAATTACATTTTATTTCCTATGACTTTACAAACTTTACCTTTGTATAGAATAGTTCCCTTTCCAAACTCTAACTTTGTTTAGAATAGTTTACAATGGTGCACTTTGACAGGTTATCTTTTCACCAATGGTTTCACAAATTTTCTTATGGCATGTATTGTTTTGATAAATCACAATTGAAAATTTAAATATTCGAGTTAGCTTCGATACCTGTTTTCTCCGAGCGGAGTTCGGTCACCCGCTGGTATATGATAATATAAATTCAATTGATATATCATTCAATTACTTCAAAAAAACGATTTGCAGCTAAAAAATTGTTTACAAATAAATGATATAAACAAGAAATAAGAGAGAAGACCAATTTATTGATACAAAAAAAACCCAAAATGTATCTATACTTTTACTAATAATGTGAGCATAAAATTTAAGAAAAGCAAATTTACTACTGAAATTGATTAATGGCCACTAAAATTTCGGTAGTTTATTCATGTTTACTAAATATTTGTTTGAATCTAAGTCTCCTAAATTACAAAACACTACTCAATGTAACACCCCCACACCCACACCCACACACAGGAGGAGATTCAGATAAATCATAATCTTCCCACTATTCGAAAATTTAAAAAAGCATACCTGAGAAATTTTACTACAATTTAAAGCACAATACATGAAAAACCTGTTTGTAAATATTAAATACTAGTCGATTTTCAAGATCAGTAAGCTCTTTAAAGAATTTGTACTTATTTTCAATTTAATCTTATTATACATAATTTGATTTTCTCAACAAATTAAAATATCATTATGAAGCAAACTGTAATAGACATTAAAGATGTGTCTGTTCTATACATAAGGTTTAATCCTGAAATCAATAACCAAACCTTCGTTGTATGGTTAAATTTATTTTTCTAAATTATTCGCATTCTAAATTATCTTGTGTAGTAAAATGGTTGATCCATTATTCAAACTATGCAAATTATAAATAATTTTTTTTTCAAAACTTTCAATCGTGGATAAATATTAAAACAATTGAAATATAAAAAAATTGTCTAAACCTTGACAATAATCTAAATTTTATTGCTGAAATAAAAATTGAAATATTGCAAACTACACAAGAATATGCATATAAAACTATCAACATCAGGGGAAAAATTCTGAAAATTGAAATTAAAGGGATTTAACTGACAACATTATGTATTTGCCATCATTTTAAATTTATTTGTGAACAAAATTTATGTTGAAAATTACCACGGGTTTAATTGCTCAAATTTCGTTTAATTCTCAATTAAATGTCTCTCTCTCTTTACTGATTTAGCTCTATTGTTCAACTTGCCTTAAAATGTGCATCTAAAAAATATTGCAAACTGCACAAGAATATTTTTATAAAACTATCAATCTTTACGGAGAAAAATCCTGAAAATTGAAATTGAATGGATTTAAAATGACTATATTATGAATTTGCAATCATTTTAAATTTGTGTACGAAGATATTGTTAAAATTATTATTGAGTTCAATGCTCACATTTTGTTTAATTCTGAATTAAATTTCTCTAATATATTTTACGATTTAGCACCATTGTCCAATGTGCCTTGAAATGTGCATCCGAAACAAATTTGCAGATCTATGCCCTACAATGTAGTTTTTTACAGCTAGAAAATTCACCCGCACAAGATAGTCTACAAGTTGCTAGAAGGGTACTTAAGATTATACCACCTTCGCCAACGATAGCCAAAGGTTTAGTAACTCGTTGGCGACGAATTTATATTTGGCAAAAAAGTTGGACGGTATAATACGTAAGTACCGCTAGAAGTTATTAGAACAGCTCATTATAAGAATAAAGGATAATGCAAAGCATTTTATTAAGATTAATTTACTATTATCTAATAGATAGGAACTGAAATAATTGAAACTTGAGCAGGAATATCCTCTAATGCTCGAATGTGTCATTTGACAAAATCTCATTTCCGTTTCTCTCTTGATATACATATAAAAAAACTCTGTTCTTACATTCACTGACACGAATAATTTTGATAAGAATTTATCTTTAAATAAAATAATCATTTATGTCTGGAATGCAAATAGTTTATCTTACTTACTAGTCAAACGTTTGAAATCTTTGAAACTGAAAATTTTGAAGTGCATTAAGAGGGCTTGTAAAATTGAATCTATCTGTATATCAAAAAAAGAAATTCGTTTTGATAATTTAATAATGCAATATTGCATGTTTGTGCAAAACATTTTAACAGCTAATTAATTAAAAGTGTCTGACGAAACATTTAGAAGAAAAATATTTTAATTTTTCTATCTGGATATCAAAGAATTTGGCCTTTAACATTTAAATTTCAGAAACATAAGTAAACATTCACGAAACAAACTCCGAGTCATATTTTCCGCCGTTTTTTGAAAGCATTCTAAATATAAATTACTTGTTTTTCTATCTGTAGGATTCTGAAGACGTCATTATTGACGTAAGCATTGAAAATATTTAGTTGTAGGAAGATGTTTGAAAACAAATTTGAAGGATATTTTCGAAGCCTTGTAAATATTTCAGACATTTCGTCATATGGATTATAGAAATTTTGATTTCAAATGAAAATAAAATTTAATGACTTTAAAAAAAGTATGATAACAATGAGATAAAAAATTTGTCCAGAAATAATAAATATCTTTTTTTTATCAGCAAACCTTATTTGCTAATATTTACCATATAAGTAGCGTTAAACTGAATAAATTTATGCAAACTATGTTAAAAGTGTTCATCCTTAAGTAGGTTCTTGAAATTATGACAATTTATACAGTGAATTCTCTAAAATAGTGAGAAAATCTGTTAAGACGATTCGCATGTTGTTAAGTGGCAAGAAAATATTTTTTTAATTGATTGTTAAACATATTTTTTTTAGTTTTAATTAGAAATATAACTGATTGGAAAAAATTAATATAATTTTTAAAAAAATCACCATTTGAATCTTGAAAAATATGCACTAGCGTAATATGCTCTCTTTAAAGAGAAAACGTATGAAATTGGTTGATTCTTAATTAAAAATCTAATTAGAGTTTCGAAATCCTTTTCTTAATGAGAACACAAGAAATAAAACTAATTGGTAAATTTGATAGCTTTTTGTCAGAGAGCCATCTTACACAACATTTGAAAAATTATTAATCGCTTAATTCATAGATAATATTCTGCCTGCAATTATTACCAATTTATAATTAAAGTAACTGAAAAAATGTAAAATATGTTACAATGATTCAAAACATTTCACGATAAAATATTTTGAACACAATTATAGCTTAATATTTTACATTTTATTTCAAATGTTACAAATGAAAGGAATTTATTTTCATCTCATCTAAAGGATATAAACATTTAACTTGTTTTTACAAGACTCGATTTTGACAACATAAATATCTTGTTGTATTAAGCAAATATTTACTAGTTCATATAAACACTTTAAATATGCTTTGAATGTATTTACTTGGTAAAAATATAATTTCAGAAAAGATATGACATTCAATAAATAAGAGGAATTTGAGTGGATATAAACTTTTCCCTCTACATTTGCCCTCCCCCTCCCAAATCCAAAAAAAAAAAAAAAACTTCTTATAGACTAGTGGTATGCATTTATTTTGTTTACATATCCAGGAAAGTAAATATATATTTTTATGTAAACAGTGTATTTTTATTTTTATTTTAGTTTGATCTGAGATTATTCAAAATAGATGAAAACAAATTCAAAATATCTAGATATATCTACAGAATTACTTATAATGCGTGGAAAATAATGAAATGAATGTAAAGTAAGGGAGTCAATCTTTTGAAACCAAATGGAGAAAATGACTTCTTTGATCTCACAAAAAGTAATTTATACCAATAAAAGTTTATAAATACACATAAAAAGTTCCGAAAAATGAAATTTAAAAGGTTTTCTAAATAAATCCAGAATGTCAGTTTTATTTTCTCGTAAGAGAAGTGTAAGGAAAGTAGAGCAATCGTCAAAAATTTCAAGCTCGAAATTTTGACAAATCTTCACATTTTAGACATCTTTGAATTCGAAAAATATATGTGATTAATGTAATTCTACATTGCCCTTGTAAAAGATGGATGAAATTTGTATGCAGGATTTAAATTAAGTTTTCAGATTTCTATTAAATTGTCAGTAAAATTCGTTCAGAGAAATTTTGTCGGCCATTTTGTTTAAATGCAATTTGGCAAGAAAAAACAAAATGAAGAGAACTATATAGATAAAATTTGGACCACTGATATATTTTCATTATATATGCCGTCTTCACTTTCAAAAGCATATAAATACGATAACTTGAAAACGAAATGACTTATGTATTTTGTGATCTCAAGTATAGTTCTGTATCAAAATGTTGCTTCAATTATTTCTCTCGTTTTTCTAAATCAACATTTTTCACTTTAAAACCATCTGATAATTTATTTTAACTTTCAACTTGAAAAATCTCCATTTAAAAATTTATAATATTTGACTTAAAATATATCTAATTAGAGGAGTTACAATAAGCTTTAAACTCATTCCAACAAATGACAAAGGAGATATTAATAGAATTCATAGTTTTTAAATATTTATATAATTTACTCTCTTTTAATTCAAAATAGAAGAGTTTATTATTCTACATAGCCTCAACCAACTTATAATAACAAGTTTCGTGTGAGTATGTCTTGATGGTTTACTTTCTCGACCATTTGATGGGATCTTTAAAATTCGGTACCGTAATTTAGAGCATGGAAAAGTTCATGTTGAATTCTAGTATTTGAAAATTTAATTTAATAAAAACGAAACCAGATTTGAATGTTTTCCACAACTCTCAAACAGTTTTTGCACATATTGTGTACAAAACATTTAATAATGTCAGTTTCCTTTTTTAATTTTTTTTTTTCAAAAAAATTTCTGATGTTTTGACGATTTTTCTAAACTTTTTACAAACATTTAAATTTTTTAATCAGATATTTATTAGATAAAAAAATTATCGGTGATATTTTTATTATTATATGATGTCATGGGCGTTTACGTAATTTGACAGGTTCATATACAGAATGAATAGAACGAAAATAGGACTATAAAAATAAATCATTTCAAATGTAAATCTTATAAACATCAAGTCATGCAAAAGTGAGTAAATAGAGTATAAAAATGCATCATCTCAAATGTATATCTTATAAATATCAAGTCATGTAAAAATGAGTTTAAAAACATAACAAAGGATTTCTGTGAATCAGTCGACATAGAATGTATTAGAAAATACTATGAAACTGGATTGATTATACTAAATTAGTTCACTTATCTGACGTTTAAAATATTTACTGTATTATTATACTGGTCACCTTTGATCATCAGTTATTTCGTCAAAGAGATAAGTTATATTTAATTTCATATAAATTGTTTAGATATAATAACATATGATAATATAAGGTACATATTAATATAATACATAGATCTATTATCCATAATTTTAAGTGTCTAAAATATGTTCTATCCCTTTTATAAGGATCTTTATAGTGGAGTCAGCTTATAAGACATTATAGCATTATTAAAACTTAAGTATACTGTTCATATGTGTTCAAAATTCATTTTATTATAGCTTCAATCTCTTATTCGTCTTGTAAACTACATTAAATAGAGTGCATCTTTAAGCTTTCAATGTGGGGGGCGGATAACGCAACTCGTTTAAATGGTCAATGAAGCAATAAAAACTGTTTGAATTTCAGGTCCGCAACTTAATATATTGCTGAAAATTAGGCAGAAATAACTCTTTTTTAAATATTATTAAAAAAAATTTAAAAATTTTTGAGTACTTAATTTGTATCATTGATTTTTTTTTAATTTAAAAGGAAGTAAAATTCATTTTTGCACTGCGATAATTACAGAAATTTAGCTGAAAAAATGTCAAATTTTTAATTGAAATTCTAAATACTTGAAAATATTCCTCTTAAGCGGTCATTTCTGTGTTCCATAGTATAGATGTAACAAATTTGATATCTTTAAATCAGATATCGTTATCTGTAGAGCTTCAATGCTGTGGGCATATATACAAACAAACTTTTAAAAAAAGTTTTTTTATTAAAAGTGCATATTAAAGATATTATGAAGTGTTATAGCAATTCTTTCATAAACCATATATAATTTAACTTCAGCTGACGTTCATTAATTTCATTTAACTTCAGTTTGACGTTGTTTGGATAGTTAAGATTAATTACACTGCTTTAGCATTATAAAGTGTCAGATAATTTTTTTTTTCATTTTCGTTAAAAGAATATAAGGCAAGAGTACTTTCTCTAAATAAATTGTTACTATACCTTGACAAAATATACATCATTATTAACACCTCTTTAATTCCGAATGTAGCGTAAACATTTGTGTGGCTATTTGTGATGATACCTGACATTAAATTTCAATATAACGTTACTCGTAGACCAAAAGAATGTAATGTTTATTCATAAGATGGCATTGTTGTCTGTTTAGTTTCTCTGGGAATCATGATAAACAGCTTCCCATTCATACATGTATAATGACGCATGACATGCATTAAAAATATCGTAGAATAATACACTTGTCGTAAAGCATTTTCAAAAACCATTAAGGAAAGTTGACAGAACATCATTATGCAAAGAAGGCAAAAGCAGACAAGGTATACACATGCGACAAAAGATTAGAATTACAAACGAAAGTATAAATTTTAATGAAGTCGATGTTTGAAAGTGTCATTTAAATGAAGCATTCATAATCAAAGTGAAATTCAAGAGTTGTCGATAAATAATGTTGACTGTATTTCTTGGGCGACGCAAACTATTTCCCAATAATTTAAATTTTTAACTGTGGATTGATTATTAATTTAGATTAATATTTAAAATAAATTCCTGAAATTTTGATAAGTTGTAAATATTTTGCAACTGACATTCAATGTCATTGAACTTATATTTGAATATTTTCATTCAATGACAT
>JAOUZG010040215.1:6984103-7021861 GCA_026289955.1 Argiope argentata
AATAAAAAATTGAGAAAAATTCATAAATAATTGATCAGAAATTATGAATGCATTCACTGAGTTTATACGTAATTCAATATTGAAGAATATAAAATAACCCTTCTAAAAATGAATTTATTCTATCTCTTGCGATGTATTTATCCCAAAAATGGCTAAAATTATATCTAAGCATACATCGTAAGTACATGAGGTTGTTATAGAATATTTCATCAGAAAACAGACGTTTCCTCCCAGGTTATCTTATTTCTTTAGATGATGATCTGCTCTAATGCAGTTTTCAAATTTTTAATTTTTTAATTATCCCCTTATCACAATACGATATAAGAATCAAAAGAAAAGGAAATATTTGCTGAAACAAAACTTCTTTCATATATTCATCTAAAGTTCTTAACCCAAATAATTTGCATATGACGTTCAATGTATTTTAACCCAATCGCTGCCAACCACGAATATACTCATCGTATATCATAACTCGCAACTTGTCAAACTTGCAAAATTTTTATGACCACAAACATAAATATACAAGTGTGAAAACTTAAAAAACAGCTACAAATAAATTGTTTTTACAAAAACTTTATTTTATTTAACAAGTTTGATATGGTATTTTAATTATTTAAATTGGACAAAAATTAATTTCACCGTGTATTATAACAAAAATTTTTAGCAAAATAATCACATATATTATATATCATCATTTTTACATGTCTTTAGAATAGGATGCCTGACAAAGTCCAATAAATAATGGCAGTTTATGAGGACTCATCAGACAATGGTATCGAGTCTCCGGTCGAATTATTTTCATGATATAATTTGTAACAAAATCCAATGCATAAAGATGGTTTATCAGGAGAATAATATCGAGTCCTGTTGCATTCCCATTGCCAATCACGAGTATACTCGTGTTTGATTTTTATACATGTAAATGATTATTTATGACAAAATATGTGTATTTATTTTGAAATAATAAAACTTAGATAAGCAATAACACTCAAAACAGAAATGACAATGGGAATAACCTCATACAATTTAGGCTTTGCAGCGAATGGGTTACATTCGATTGAAAAAGACAGCAAAACATTTATGTTTATTGTAAAGTTCATTCGTACAGGTTATTTCTTCTATCGATGGAAAATCAAAATGACATAATAAAGAGAATGCTATAATTAAGATATTTAACTGCATTTTCTTTTTACTTATAGTTAAGAATACATATTTTAACTTTTTGATTAATAAGGATACATAAAGTTTATTCCACGAGCAAAAAAATATGAAAGAAAAAGCTCGGTTCTAGACAGATTCCAATTGAGTAATCTTCATATCAATCGATTTATCCAACATAAAAACTAGATTTTAATAATAACAGTTTGTATCAATTTTCAGAATTGTATTATTAATTGCATTTATATTAATGTTTTTAAAAAATTATTTTTAGCATTTGTATACTTTTATTTGGTTTTAAAGTAACTTATTATTCACATTATTGTTTTATTTCTCTTTCGCTGTCGTTTCAAAGATGAGACTTTAGTTTTTAATCTTAATTCTTTTGGAAATGAAATTAAAAGATTCGCATTTGAAATAACCAGATTGAAAATAAAATGGAAAAATTAAAATATCACGCTCTCATTTTTTTTGAACAAATGAAATTATAATTACGAATTCTATTTTTTCTTTTCTATTTTTTCACGTTTCTTTTTTTAAAAAAAATACGTGTTGAAATAACTAAATTAATAATGTCTGGCAAAAGAGTCAACGAGCAACTTTAAATTACACAGATAATTCAAATTTTCCTTGCCTGTTTCAAAGCCTAAATGTTTATTAATTAGATTTAAATAGATTTCCCAAGTCCAGAGCAAAAATGTATATTCCCAACGGAAATACAGACAAAAGTAAAAAAATTAAATAAAGGGAAAAAAATTCTCCAACAAGTCTTTTTTCCCCTCTCAATTTGAGAATAGAGTAATACTGAGAAAAAAACTGCATCAATGAAAAGGTAGAGCAATGTCAAAACCGTTTCGTAATAGCTAAAATGTAAAAGTTTTTAATTAAATTTTGTCCTGCTTTGTTCTCGAGAGAGAAAACGGATATTTACCTATCGATTACGCATTACTATAGTATCGTTATCGCTTCCAAACTAGACTTTAGACGTCCATTGGGAGGTAATGCTTTTTCTTCCGACCGTTTTTTATCCCTCTTTCCCACTGCATCAAACTAGTCTTTGACACAATTTTTTTCCCTAAATGATTGAAAAAATATAATTGTTTTACCTCTAATTAAAGAGAAAGTTCCTTGTTTTGTCCCTGAAACAGAATGTGAAAAAATCATTATGCGTCTTTCAGTGCGAGTAATTTATACTGAAAATGTTAATGGAGATCCTTTTTTTTCCCTTTGTTCTCGAAGACTGCTCAAGTCGTAGGGATTTTTTTTCTTGTGTTTATTTTTTTTTCGCATTTCCCATTCCTGGTGATCTATGATTTCCAGAATTGTAACGAGTTATCAATACCAATAAATGAAATAATAATCCAAAAGATAACTGTTTTGCATGTAGATATCACATTAATTCTATGAATATGGGTTGAATTATTTTGGAACAAATATATAAAAATACTTCTTAAAAATATTTTTATATTAAAAGAAGCATACAATGACTTTGCATTTTTTTAAATTAACGCATTTTAGTTTGCATTAACGCTCTGTAAATTACATGATGTATAATTAATGATTAATTAAATTGTCATTTCTTGAGAAGTAATGTCAATACTTTAAAAAGTAAGATTAAAATATTTTATAGATTACTTATTTTTTATTGTTTTTTTATTACAGGTAGGTAATTACACCCTTATTAACCTTAAATTCTTCACTAAAGTTTGAAATTTAAAAAAATTTCTATTGACTACATACAATACAGTTAACACCGTTTCTAAATGTAGTTGAAGATATAAAGTTTGATATTTTTTGTTTATTTTCAATTCCCATTTCCTAATGAACAATGATTTCATGAATTGTAGCATGTTATCACTGCCATAGGCGAAATAATAATTCAAGAACCAACTGTTTTGAATATAGATATCACATTGACTTTCCTAATATATGCTGAATTATTTAGGAATAAATACAAAAAAAAAATACTTTTTAAAATGACATTTTTATAAAAAGGAGTATATATGCTGATTGATGTTTTCTACATTTTGGGAAATGAATGCCTTTTAATTGGCATTATCTTTCTTTTAAAATGCATGATGAATATTTAACACTCAATCAAATACGCCAGAGAAGTAACATCAATACTTTGAAATATAGGAATAGTATATTTTATTCAATACTTATTATTTTTTTTGTTAGTCATGCATTTTGGCAGGTTATGAAATTTTCATTAAACCTTTTACTAAAGTTTAAAATTTAATGTATTTCTAATGACTGTATGTAATTCTTATATGCATGCCTTATATAACGTACTTTATTCAAGAACGTTTTGAATAAAGTACGATAAATAAGGCTTACCACTTATAAATTCTATTTATTAGTGGTAAACGATTATCTTAATTTAAATATTTTATTTCTACTATATGAAATTCTGTTAACATCTCTGTTCTTGAATAAAGTATGATGTGTAAGGTTTACCACTAATAAACTCTATTTAATCGTAGTAAACGATTTCATAATTTAAAGATTTTATTTCTAGTGATTATATGTAATTATGTTAACACCATTGTTAATGAATAAAATAGGATTTATAAGACATACCAATAATAAATTCTATTTAATAGTGGTAAAAGATTCACATAATTTAAAGATTTTTTTTCTAGTGACTATATGTAATTATGTTAAACTATTGAAAATGAATAAAGTAATATTTATAATGCTTACTAATAATAAATTGTATTTAATAGTGGTAAAGGATTCACATAATTTAAAGATTTTATTTGTATAACTTTATGTAATTATGTTAACACAATTGTTAATGAATAAAGTAAGATTTATCAGGTTTACCAATAATATATTGTATTTAATAAAGAAAGCATAACTCTCTATTTAAATAAAGATTTAATTTACCATCTGAATAAAAAATTCGAATTAATAGGGATTTTGAATTAATTTTATCGCAAATAAGGGTACCAGAAAAAATAAAATCGGATTTTAAGAAAACAAATAAAAAAGAATAGCTAAGAAACAAAAGTAAATTTTCATACTTTTTAGAAGTTATAGTAATATACAGAAATCTAGCAAGTAAGAGTGTATAAGAAGTAATCTGAAGTGGAAATTAGTTTTCTCAAAGTTATAAATGAATCTGCTTCTGCTTTTAAATTATTTCTAATAATGTGTTGTTATTTCTGCTTTTAAAATCCTTTCATTAACTTGCTGATATTTTATTAATAATTGTATCTGAAGAATTTTTTTTAACATTTTTATGTACACGTTACTTAGATTATTTCAAGAAGATTATTCAAGCTTCTGAGCATCCAATAATTTTTGTTAAAGTGATTTGATGATATGAAATATCAACTTTTAAAGGGGATAAAGGGACTCTCTTTATATTTAAACTAATATCTACATTAATGGACTTATTTTTGATATTTTCTGAAATCAAATTAACTTTTTTTAAATCAAAAACTACGTCCTATTCTGCTGCTTAATGGCTTTTTAAGTATATAAAATCTCATAATAGACTTCAAAAACAAGTCATAGGTTTTCTAAACTTACTCAAATACATTTCATTGGTTTTTCTAAATTGATGATATATTTGTTTTATTCTAAATGCTGTATGTCATATTTTATGCAAAAATAACTGCCATTTAACTTTAATCCTTTAATCTAAAAAATAATACGAAAAAATATATAACTCAATTTTTATGTTGACTGATATAAAGTTAATGAGATAGACTTATATATTTTATAGTCTGTATTTATTTATATAAAGATTTATTTTATTGAAAGCATTACAGAAATTCAGAAAATAACGATGAAAATGGATGAAAACACAAGACAAAGCTTTAAATTTACCATTTTTTACTGTTATTTTGTATTAAATTATTGCCATATTCTAATTGTTGTATTAGTTAAATTTATATTTCTGTAGAAATTAAGGGTATACATGAAAAAGTGTAAAATAATTCTTAATTTTCTTGATTTGTAAGCTTTTTTCTGACAATATATATCTAAGATAAAGTGATAAAACATATCATATAAAATAAAACGTTAGTATACAGTGCAACAAATATTATTTACTTTAAATATTCCTGTTGTGATTCATATTATAGATATAAGTCAAGGCAATAAATTAAATAAATCTGAATTACTGTTGTTTTATTCCCCCTTGAAATTAAAGAGTTGAATATTAATAAAGATTAAATTATTATTCAATTCTTAAAGCACGGAAAATTATTAATTCATTAATACTTAAAAGAGGACATTGAAATACACCCATTATACCTGTACATTGTTTCATATTTAATATGAAAAATGAAAATTTTGTTAGGCAATGCAAAACAAATTTTGTGGGAATTTGTGACAAAAATTAATCATCTTCAATCTTTGATACATTCATTTTATCATGGAAAGTACATATTTTTAATCACTAAATCTCGGCAAATTGAACTTGTTTTGCATATGTTTTATTATGGTATATTATACATTTTACTAACTGGTTACTTTACCAGATCTCATATTTTTTCGTTATCATTTGTAACCTTGCTTAAAGGTCATATAACCCGTATCATTAAATTCAGTATAATCCTGTTATCATATATAACCATTACTCCCCTGACTATACGGATCAATAGTTGAATTGGAAGAACTTTACCAATTATATAGTATACATGAGTTTTACATAACATACATATATTACCTCCTTCCATACTTTGAATCTTTCTAAACTAGGATATCTTTTAAAATTAATATAAGTTTTCCCCTATAGGAAATATCTATTGAAAGAAAATTAAAAATGTAAGGATATTTATATAGTAATGAAATTCCGTTGATAATATACCGGATGTCCAAAAAGTTCTTGTACTCCAAATTTAAAAAATAATTTTCCATGATTTTTTTTCAAGTATATTAAATTTTTCTATACGAATAATGAAACCATGGACATGCTTGAAGCTATTTTCGGCGATCGACTTATCTCAGAAAATGTTTGGCCACCTCGATCCCCTGATCTGACCATCCCGGACTTTTTTTCTATGGGGATATTTAAAGGACAAAATTTCTGAAGGTGATCCTCAAACAATAGATGATTTGAAAATCGCAATTACCCAAAGGATACAAGAAATCACTCCTATCATGTTAAAACGCGTTTCGAAATACATGCGCAAACGAGTTCAGCTTCGTCTCCAAGAAAGGGATAGACATTTTGAATATTTATTATAAGTTCAGTATTTTTTCCTTAGTTATTTTAAAAGTGCTTTTTATCATTGGCATAAAAATAATTCTTTTTAAACCTATTATTTTTGTAAAATAAATTCACAAGTCATCAGTACGGGAACTTTTTGGACACCCTGTATATTTAATATGCATACGCCATAACTAACTATAATAATTTTACTCTAACAGTAAAAATTTCGAAACTGAGTTGATATTCACAATTTACATTATAAAAATACTAACTATAATCTGTAACAAATAATAAATACCTGTATTTAAAAAAAATAAAATGTAAAATATATTTCGCAAAAAAAATCCTTATTTTGAATCAAATTCTTGAGTTTTCAAGTATCTTCTTTTCCTAGATATTTTTCAAGTTGGTGAATAATTTTCTGAATAAAAAAAGTCCACTCTGTCAAACTGATGATCGATTTGATGAGCAGAGAAAATTAAACTTAATGAATATTTAAACCAAAAGGATATAAAAAGAATTTTAAATGCTGACAGAAGGGCACCCTCTTCACTTTAGATAACTTGACAATCTTAAGTGACAATGCAGATAAGATTAAGGTCATCGCTAGCATCATGTTGTCGTTGTTCATTTCCTTGGACATGTTAAAGAATTATTTATGCATTTCCTACATCCTTGCAAAAAGAAAGAAAGCTTTGAAACTAATGAAAAAAAAGAAGGAACTTGAAACTGTTGTGTCAAATAAACACTTTATGAGTTAAGAAATATTAATAAATTAGTTTAAAACATTAAAAATTTGTCTCTGTTTACAAATTTATCATATTTATCAGTTGTATTTTATTTGAAATACATACAAACTCTATCTGCAAAGATCATGGCAGTGGTAATTAATGTTATAGCTACTATTATAAATTGCTTCAATATAATAAAATATCTTCTATATAAGTCTTTTAATGTTTTGAATAAAAATTAAAAAAAGATCCCTTTGTACAACTAAAGTGCCAATTGTAAAGGCATATGAAAGATTTAGACTGTTACATGAACTATAAAAATTCTTGAGATATCTTCTCGAGCATTGTAAAATTCTTTAGACACCAAAACAATCATTCAGTTGTTCATCAACAAATGTTCTTTGAATATGCAGAATAAAATTAATTTGAGTTACAATGGATTCACTGTTACCAAAATTTAACGATTTAGACGACAGAAACGTTTTAGACTTATTGAAAAAAAAACATTGGATCGTGATGAACATATATTATATGGAGAAATTACAGATAAAATATTTATAATCAAAACAGAAAAACATTTTAGGCATTGATTTATTAAGTTATTATAGGTGAAGTAGTATTGGATTTTCTACTCCTACAATAACCCGGACTTAGATTTCCTGGTCCACCAGTATTGTTTGACAACTTTTACATATAACTGACGAGAGGGACAATGCTTTCTATATATTTTATTTGTTTTGGAATTGAAATAATCGAAGATCTAAACCTAATTCCACCAACACAACAGACTGTAATGTGATTATAACGCAGGTCAAAAATCGTTGCTTTTAGAAACTAAGGTAAATAGTAGATTCCATTTTATAAGAAAACAAATCAAACTTAATAAAAATAGATACTACACAACGAAGACAGAACATAAATTATACATTCTTTCTACTGTACCAACGTTACTTATAAAATCCGAAACTATTTACCAGAAAGTAATCATTTGAAACTGGGGAGACAGTTACTATTTGATAAAATAAATGTCTGGAAATGGCATAATTCATCTCAAAATTATGTGAAATTTCGAAGCCATCTTCAGCTATGGTGGCATGCAGAATACTTCAGAAGATTACTACCTTGGATGTCGATTTTGTTATTTAATTACAGATAAAATATATGAGACAAGAGTCGTAATAAGTATAAATACAAATCTCTACCGTAACTAAGCTGGAATGGTTTATATATAGCATGTGCAAACGTTAAAGTATTTAATGTATCGTTGAGTATTCTTACATAAAGAAAAGAGTTGGGCTTTCTAATCCTTTTATTCTAAGAAGTACTACTATTAAAATAGAATAACATTCAAATTTTAACGTTTAAGATATATTCAAGAGCGAATTTTATAAAAAATTTTTTACCATTTTGTAAGATAGCATTATGTTAAGCATTTCTAGGAAATGAAAATCTTACATGTTCTTTTTCCTAATAATAAAATCTTTTTCTTTTTCCTAATAATATATATTTAATTAATATTACATTTTATAAATTAGCATAGCGTATTTACATGGTAAGATCTTTACACAGCTGTATTTAAATTTTAATATAATCCTCTTTTAACATGCCACTACTTTTTCGCCAGCACCGTACCGAAAACTAGATTTCACTATGGTAAGGGTGAGGATCTATCGTTCGGCTCACGAGCAGCTGGTGTTGCGGTCACACCTGCTGCAATTAATAAACATCAGGGGCAAAACCCATTAAACTGCGATAAATGACGGTCGTCTCAATTCGTGTGTAAAGTTGCAAAGTTCCTGGAGCGAAAATTGTCTGCGGACTGGGGATGATCCTCGCGGACGCTATGGGGCGCGATCTTCCGCAAAGTACTTCGTATCAGGTCACCCTTGGAACCACCGAAACGAGATGTAACCTGTAGTAAGATTAATGGGGAGACTAATTAATCGTATTAATTAATCACAGTGAGAAATTCAAGTTTTAGCGATGTGGCCACGCTTAATGGTTTCTTAGCCGCGCAATTAAGGAGAAATTCACAAGTCAAGTTTGAAAAGACCTCTGAGAAAGCGGTTCCTGGGTTTCAATATTGAGTTTTAATTTAATAATTTAAGAGGTGGAAAATTTTTAATTTCTCGACTCAAGAGTTTTAAAACGGTTATTTTTGAATTTAAACCTTCTTATATATTGATCTCTTACATTACCATCTTGAAATATTATTTATATACTTTTATTTAACTTGACGGCCCTCTGTATAAAGATAGAAAATTTCAATTATAATACTTGCTATTTTAATAGTTTTAATATTTAATTTAGTATATTAATCTAATTAAATTTATGTTCCCGTTTAGTTAGTGAATAAATTCAACAAGGAGAAAATAATAATATTATACTATTATAGAACATTTCCTTGTTATTAATTCATTCTTTTTGTTAGTATGCACAATAAATATTACATATTTTAATATAAATAAAATATTCCATAACACACTTGATTGAAAATTCTTTAATACTTCCAAAAAAGCATCTTGTTGAATATTATGTACTTAAACGGATATTAAATTATATTTTAAATATTATGTACTAAAAGGATAGTATTAAAATTCACTGCTTGAAATAAAGATAAGCAAGAACTGGAAGGCAAAGTCATAACACTAACTCCCTGACCCATGTGAAGGCCCATGGATAAAAAATGAATTACCGGCCCGGCCCTACAATGGGAACTACTGGTGGGAACTGTGGTTGAACCCTAAGGGACCGATACAACCTGCCGTTAGCATGTAAATCCCATCATCGATGGGAGGAGCCAGACCCCCATCTTTTCATGTATCCTCTAGGATGGCGAGAACCAACCACCATATCGGAAGCTTCTCCTTCTCAATTACGGGGGACTCCTCTGAAGGGCAATGAAAGGAAAAGGAAATCAATTTTAAATTCATAAATATGTTTTCAAAAATTTACCTCTAACTACTTTATTTTAATCATATCTCTAAATAGCTTTTATACAATTTAATTTGAATCAGGAAAAACGATATAATATGAAAAACACTTTTAACACATCAAAGCTGAAATTAAAAAAAAAGAGCTTTGGAGATGATAACCTTTTGAAGATTTTGATAGTGGTAAGCGCATCTAGTGCATGAGCATATTTTCCTATATCTAATCATTACATTTACATGTTATAAATAATGCCTAACCTCATAAAAACCTAATAATAAGCATTTGGAATTTTCAGTATCCAAAAGAAAAACGACAAAAAACATCAAACATTCAAGAAGAAAATGTCTTCCAAAATTTGATATTACTTCCACATTAAACATGTAGTAATAAAGGTCATGCGGTTCTAACCATAATCAGTGCTGCAGAATGGTACCAAATTATTTATCCATTCTTCTCTATCATTTTTGGAGCGAAGAAAGTAGAAACAATCCTTACCTTTCCGAAATGAGAGAAACTGAATCTTAAAATACGAAATTCATATAACTCATTTGGAGAAATCAGACCGATAGGAAGAAGACACTTTTTGAAATAACTTTAGCTTATTATTTCACTGGCAAGTAAGAATTTAATAGGAAGCAAAAATGAAACATATCTATTTGTATCAGAACGCAAGAGCGAAAGGGAGATACATTTTTCTCTTTGTCCGCTTTCTTACAAATTCTTAAAGGGATTTTTTAGACGTATCGATTTAAGGATCGTAGACATCATTGGAAAGAATGAAGGGATCAAGAATTTTTATATGTTATTATTCGTGTGTATGTGTATGAAATATTACTCAACGTTATTTTACTACTAAGTTTCTATTGTTTATTTTAGTTGTTACTTATGGCACTTTATAAATATAAGTCCTCTGGCGAAATAACAGTGATTTAAGCCGAATGCGCAATAGGTTCTGAGGGCAAAGCCTTGAGCACCTGGACTCAGAAGTTTGACCTATCTCATATGAAGATGACACACAAATTTGCTTTCAAAACCTCTTTTTACTGGTGAAATATTTCATACACATCATAAATAGAACACAGAGTAAAGAACAACCATGACTGAACCAAGACTTCAAACTGAGAGGCCCAGATCACGGGATAGACACGCTACCCCTAGGCTAGAACTTCGATATTTATTTATAAAAAATTAATAAAAAAGTAATGTTTGATTGCAAATTTTTATTTCAATCTATTTAACTTCATTATTTTTTTAAAAAGTAAGTAAACCTTTATACACTACGTAAAAGAATAATAAGATGCGTGAAAAATTATTTGCGAATATTTATTTTGAAGTTTTATTTTTCTTTAAAAATGAATAATTCTATAGTAAATTTGAATATATTTAGTCAAAAAATATTATCGTTTATAATAACCAATAAATAAATTATCAAAAAATAATTAGAAAAATCTAGAATTATATCAGCTGATGTTAGTGCACAATTCAGAAAATATTATAGTGTCTCTTATCCCCACAAATAGTTATATTGTCTCTTACAAAGCATTGGCTGCCACTTATGAGGCAGTGTAAATAATTTTGAAGCATCATTTCAAAAAATTATATGCTGCATAAATAAGGCATTTTATCAGTTTGATATTCAGGAATCAAGCATTATTTTTGTTCATTTTTTATATAAAATTTCAATCACAAATTAAAAGGATAATAGGAATATTGCAATCAATATTGACTCATAAAAAATTCAATTAAATATTTATTAAATATTTCTCCTAGTAAAAAAGTTAAAAAGAAATGCTCTGCTCCTCATTTAAGATTTAATTTTTTGAGACAAAGCTAAAGAACTTTAGAAGAATTCATTTGTAAAATAAATTAATGAGTACATTTGTTTTTAAAAAGGCAAATTTTCCAGTCTAAAAGTTACATATTTGAAACATATTCATGAAATTGTTTCCTATCAATCAGCTCATGCTTATTTGGCCACCCTCACTTATATTCTCCAAAATTCATACCTAATTTTAAACCAAACCCATCAAGCTTTTAGACAAGTTTATTATTTAGTCAAATTAATCATTTCGTTAAAAATATTTATGGAAAAAGATTATTTTTCCAAAATTTCATTAAATCAAAAAATTTTCTTTTACAAAGCTTACTTTAAAACCCTCAAAAGAGGTTGATTCAGAAAATTTTATTTGTAACATTTTGAATACTTGAATTCCATAAATATGTCTATTTAAAATGAAGACAGTTATATCTAAATTATATCCAACGAAGTACATAACTCTATGAGATTTAAAAAAGGTGATGTAAGTTAGTCAAATTTAGTAGCATTAATAAAAACATTCCTTGAAAAGTGACTGAAATTTAAATTTTGCTAACATACATTTATAGGTGCAGAATTTAACTGCCAAAACATAATTGGGAGAAAGATAGTTAGTTAACAGTAAGGAAACGAAAATGCATAAACATGTTTTCATCAGTAAATTAGCAACTAGCCAATCAACAAGAAGCGCTCAAAGATAAAGCTGATTATGACATCAAACAAAGAAAAAGATTTACCTTTACCTTATCTCGTGTACAGCAAAGTTAAATCTTTCTAGAATCACAAATATTGTATATATATATATATATATAAATTTTGATAAAAATTGAATAGTATCGTACATAGAAAATGCCATATAGACAATATAATGAAATATTCATTAAAATTCAACGGAATTAGTAATTCCAAAAAGGGCTGTCAACATAAAATTTTAGAACACAAACAGGAGCTGTAACTTAATAATTAATTTTATTTGAAATTTCATTGTAAACAATTTTTAGTATTTTTTTCATTAAAAATTGAATAAAATATAATATTGCCTCATTATGCATAAAAAAATATAATGAAATTTTTGCTTTTGTAATATTGTACAAACTATTTTTAAAAAACATTAAAAATATATGCTTAATTATGTTTAAATGTTTAAATTATGACATTTATAATTCAAACATAATATTTAAATATTATGTTTAAATATTCTCTTCCATTATATTTAAATTCGTTCATCAATGCTGTATTGGTAAAGGTTATAAATTCCCCATTTTGCAAAACGGTACTACATTTTATTATACCCTACATTAATAACTAAGTAGTATTCCTAGTCTAAAGTTATAAGATAACTTATTTGTACTATTTCAAATCAAATCTATCTTATTTCTAGAGATAACCAGTTTTTATTAAAATAACACCTTTTTTTAACTACTAAAGTAAAATAAATTACGGAAAGATATAAAAACTAATTACAGTTGCAAAGCATACTAACACCTTCAAAAATATATTTAATGACCTGTTTGCTGTGAAATATCGTGAAGATTTCCTAATAATATTCCTGGATTGTTTATGTTAATAAGAAATCTGTATTTGGGTATACACTTTTTACTGTCAAAAATCCTCTTCGTATTCATGCTATGAATTCCGTTACAGTAATTTACTATCAACTTTTAAGTCTTGCTCTTTCCTTTGATAAAACACACAAAAGATAACCTACTGCTTCCTATTTAAGTTTTAGTTTAAATATAACAGAGAAACACATAAAATTAAAAGATTTGCAATGTGCAATTAGGAGCTATATTGCATGATCGTGAAAGCAATATTGAGTAATATAAAAGAAATATTGTTTACATCTACATTATTGTATTTCATCATCATATGTTGTTTCGATTTTATATTTTACAATGTGTTTAATAACATATAATATTTTACAATGTATTTAATAATATATAATATTTTACAATGTATTTCATAAATGTATATTTTTATGACATAATAACTTCATAATAATAAGATTATATCACTATAAATACAGCTTACTTTTAAAAATAGAATGCGAGTATTTTATAGTTTAATTGAAATATCGATTCTAAAAAAATAACAAATATATAGATAAGAGAAATCTTTATATTTTATTTGAATTCCTTAATATTGTCAGATGCAAAGTTTGAACCTCTGTTTGAATTTATTAAACAATTGAAAAATAACCATTTAACTGTTTTGTCCGTATGCCTAATGGGCATCGATTTATAAAATTAAGATAGTTGTAAACAAAAAAAACCATTCATAACAATTGTAATCCAATAGTAAAATGATTCCAAATATGTAGATAAGTCAAGTATTTGATGGATTTCCATTTGAATCAAAATAAGAAAATATTCCCAAAATAGAAGGTCTCATCTTATTAGATAGCAAAGGAAATAAAACAGTTAAGCTGTTAAACTATAAACAATTTCTAATACGAAATCGAAAGAAAATAATTTTCATTCTTATAACTTATTTAAAATAATTCAATATTTTGTACTTTTAAATATTTTACAATATTTAATTTCTTTCGGAAGTTTTTTATTATTTAAATTTCAACTATACGTATATTAAATAAAGACTTAACCAGGGAATTTGACTTCACTATTAATTTATATAAAAATGTATTTTAAGCTTTTTTACATTTCCAAGTATTTCATTACAAGAATGAAATTGTTTAATTCAATGCATATTAGATAAAATTTTACTTTATAAGCATTTAATAATAATGTATTCGAATTTTTTATACGGGTTCTGATTTCGTTGCAGAATTTGTTTCCGAAAATTTTATTAACAAATCTTCTAAGACTATTATTTTAATAGCGGCTTATTATATTTTTATCAACTGAATGTAATAAAAAGATATTCAAAAGAAAACAAAACAAATCGGCTAATGTAATAAAATAGCAATACGAATGCATTAGGAATATTACAAAGGAATTTATAAAGGTTATCGGATATGTTTAACAATGAACGCAGAATATGAATAGAAATAAATCATTATGCTTGGAAAAATCATTTGAATAATTCTTTTTAAAAAAGCAGTAATGGGGAAAAGTGTTTTCTTCTTTTGTAAAGTATTGAATGTTTACTAATAAAATGGAAATGCAGTAAATAGAAATTTCTATATTTCAAATATTTTAAGTGGGAATCATTTTGTAGGAAACCAGAGTAAATTAGAAAATAAAATAATAGGACTTTTATTTAAAGATAAGAATATTTACAAAATTATACTTTCTAATCAAGTTTAAAGAATATTAATACGTCTTTTAAACAATGATATTAGAGATATTAACTTATTTACTGAACTAAATTTAAAAATCATATCTCAATTAATCTTCCACTCTTCTTAATATTATTTTTTAATAAATGTCAAAAATTTTCAGTGGAGTTCAAATCAGATGCAAAAAGATATTACCAATCGACAAAAATTTCTATTTTTTCTTTTCTTTTTTTTAATTAGCATTACCACAATTATTGTATTCCTCTTGAGATATTAGATATCCCTAACAGTAATTTTTTTGACACTTATGGGGTGTCTTTGTCGGTTTTCGTCACATTTGATGTATTTTGACTTCACAGTCAAATTGAATTTCATTTCTTTGCTAAAATAAATTATTTTAGACAACTTAATTCGCCTTCAAAATTTTGCCCATAATTAATTTTTTAAATTTCCATTATTGAAAACCATTTCGCGAAATCTATTAACCACAATTTATAGTCTGTCTTAATATTTTATCTATTTAAAAGTATTTTAAATGGGGTTTAAATTTACATAACAAACGTTTCTTTTTCTATATAATAATTTAATAATTTTTCTATATAATAATTTAATAATTTTTCTATATAATAATTCTTAATAATATTTTTGTCCAATCCAATATAGACAAATTAATTTCTTAGCATTTTTTTTCAAATTAGTTAAATTTAATTATGTGTCTTAATTAATTCACAATATTTCAATCCCGCTCTCTAAGCTGTATATGAAGTCTAAATATACTTTAATAATAATTTAATGTACATGTTTTATTTTGAGATAGTTATTGCAACAAAATCATCATTAAACAAATCATTATTTATCAATTTTTGCTTTCTCTACATGAAGAAAGCATTGTAATCGTGAAAAAATTTGAACTTGAAACATAGACGCGATATTTTTCTAAACTTTTTCTTAAAAAATACATTTATTTGTATTATGTTCGTCTGAAACGAAATAACTTAAAAATGCTTTGAGCCAGATTGATGAAATTCATTAAATTTACTTAATACTAAATTCTTATGCAGCTAATGTTTGCACGGAATCCATTTATTGTAAATATGTCTGTCCATATATCTGAATACAAGTAAATTCCACAAATGTAAAGAACTAGCTAGAAAAAGTTTGGAACGCAGATTTAGTATATAAAATATAGTAAATTTGAGACAATCTCTGTCTGAAAGGTTGCGGTCGATTGGCCTGTAAATTGGGGCTTATGTTCATGAAAGTTGATGCTTGAAGTCACAAAATCATCTTTAGTCTTTAAGTCTATATTTGTGACAAAATTATATATTTTCTAAGTATTGTTCTCTACGTCATACGAGACATTTGCTGTCTTTCCCAAAGTTAACAATTCTGTTCTAACAATTCTCTCTAATGAAGGTGAATTGAATAACATCCTTATTAGAGAGCATTAGAGAGTATGTTGCCTAGAAAGAATTCTCATGCGAGAAAATAAAATCTTTTATACAGAAGTTACTCAGTCTTAAAAATCTTTGAGCAAAGAGTTTTTAGTATTTTTATTATAAATATAGCTTTTATTACTTTAAAAGTTTTGAATATATTCTTTGTATTGTAATACACACGAAAGCCTTTTATTTATCATTTAATTTAATATGTAAACATAATTTTTAAAATGAATGCAATTAAATCTTAACTAAGTAATATTTTTCATAAAATTAATGAGGATATAATAAAAAAAGTTATAATTTTTTCATGCGTTATACCCAATAATGCACAATAACCTTAAAATATTCACAATAGTTCCTTTTTAGTGAATGAATAAAATATCCACTTTAATAAGAGAATAAAAATAATTAATTAAAAATCGATAACATTAATTATAGATCCAATTAAGAGTTATAGTTTCGAGGAAATAAGTAGTAGCGTAAAAATGTAAAGCTTCAAAGTTTTTAAATTTATATTTTCTTTGGAAATAAATTATAACCATAGAAATTCTTATAAATATGGAACAAAGTTACTGAAAATTAGAATAAGGCTAAATCATCCAAATATATCAAATAAATATACAATAGAGACATGTATCGCTATAAACGCCCAGTTTTATATACCTATTTACAAAGTTACAAAGGAATTATTTGAACCTCATAAAAAATAAAATATTTTGTTCTAAAGTCTAAATACATACATAAGATTTCTTAAATTAGTAAAATGAATATAATATTCAATATATAGCTCATAAAAGAGAATTTTTTTTAAAGTTTTTAAAAGGTGAAAAATAATTTATTGCTACAAATTTAATAACTCTCAAAAAAATCAAAAAGTACATTTCATTTTTAAGTTTTTAAATGTTCTTAAAAACGTTCTGATAAAAATTGATTCCAATTGTTTTCAAAATATGTTTGTACCGATTTTATCACTAGGTAGATGCCTACCCTTTAATCAAATATATCTATTAAATAGACTGTTTTTGTGATCAGATGAATTTCGAATTATTGTTTGCATCACAGATGCATAGTGGTCGCATCTAATTTCAATTAATATTCTTATGGATTACTCATGATTTTCTCAGCAAAGTAGGGATTACATTAATGGATTTGAGTTGCACGTTGTTTATTTATGGTTGTGTAATTTCACTTTCTGATTCCCCGTGTGAACTATCCCGATAATTGGCAGTATTTTACTCCATTTGTTTTCAATAATGGAAAAATCTCGTTATAATTTATTTGATGAAGGTGTGGTGAAAACTTTATAAACCAGATAACATTCCTCGTACCGAAGTGTCACTTTTGGTTCCCCGGACATGTTGCTCGTCTGCAAACCCTCAGGTTGCGAGTTGGGGCTTATTGCCATCCGCATCTGCATTAATTGTGAAGCAGATGAGAACTGCGGCCTTGAATCAGCTTCATACAGCTGCTGTGGCGCCATCTAATGGCAGAAAAAGCTGTCACGCGCATTAAATACAACAATTCAACATCACCAACTTTCACACACACTTGCCATAAACTTGGAACAACTGTATCGTTCCTCAAGCGCAATTCTATCGAGTCTCAGGTGGGAGAACATGGGATGAAAGTTTTATATGTCAGATAACATTCCTCGGACCGAAGTGTCACTTTCAGTCCAACATATATGTTACTCGGCTGAAAATCTTCAGATTGAGAATTCGGGCCTAGGGCTATCCGTTCTGATTTAAAGGAATGAAAGTAAAAGAGGGTTTGTATTGCAACATATAAATATACTGTTGAGAATCATCTATTAAAAATGATAAAATATGCCAGTAAACTGATTTTATTATTATTAATATTTAGAATTTTAAATTATATAAGAATTTATTTCTGAGAATATTTTAGGAAATACTGAAAATAAAATGAATTTAATCAAATTAAACAAAATTATAAATTAATTTCTAAAATAATACACTGATATGAACATTCCAACTCATCAAGAGATATCTGTACCAAATTTGATAGCTCCGGCCTCAGTGTATAGACATTTTCTTATATTAGTAGACAGAAAAATTTTCACTGAATGCAATCAACATATTTGGCTAAATGAAACTTTCAGAATACACTTTTCAAAAATGACATTTTTACTACACTAATTACTGCATTTTTGTGATGGATCATTAAAAGTACTTTTTCATTCACGACACGAAAATCAGAAATGAATTGCTGATATAATGTAACTATAAAAATGTTTGTTGTCAAGCCTTAAATAGTAAATGTAATGAAATTTTAACAAGAAAACATGAATTCAACTTACTAATTAGGTAAATGGATCCCATTTCATCAACAAAATCATTAGTTTTGTATGAACGTTAGGAGACACGATTTAAGTTGTAATTTGTACACTACGATAAACAACTGTAACGATATCATTTACTGTGTGTAAATAATTAAATAGGTATGTTTTTTATATAGGAAATTACTGTTTACGATAACAGATAATTTTATGAAAAATTAACTAGGTTTATTGATTTATAAAAAGGTCTATTTTGGAAACTGATTCAAAGAAAGAACAATTCCCAATATATAATTCGGATATAGCTTTTTTTTCTCGGAATTGAAACATTCAGGGGTTTCAGCAGAGCTTCTTAATTCTGGTTAGAATTCCTTTGTAAAATGATTTTTAAAAAATGTTTTAAAATATTTACTCAAGATTATTTTTACATTTTATTTTTGTTTATTTCAGTATCTCTGTTTTTATATTAGTTGGCATTTTTCTAATCAGAAAAAAATCAATTATAAACCCTCCTCTTGTTTTTATCAGAAAAAAAGTATTATAGATAATCGCATGATAATATACTTTCAATTTAGTTTTCAGAAATAAGCACTTTCTGAAACAAAAATTCCATATTGTTTTTTGATTAGGCCAACTCAATCCTTCTACGTACCTTTGATTGAATATTGAATATACAATTTTTGTAATACAATTCAATGTATTTAGAATTCTGATTTCGACGAGTTTTTTTTAAATAACATACCAAAATAATTTAAATAAGATGCAATAGAGCATAAGATAATCAATATATATACGAGTATATATTTATCAAAATATTATTCTTTGATTGTGAAAATAAACTATTTACTTGCAATTTGATAAGTATTATAAGATTCAGATTATAGTCAATATTTAAAAGTTAAAGCTCATTTTCACAACATTTAAAAATTAAGAATTAAAATAAAAATGTTTTCAAAAAATGTATATTATTTTACAAAAAAATTAGAATATAATATTTTATTAAGAATCTGAAAACAAAATAATAAAACAATATTAGAAACTTTCGAATGAAACAGGAATTTATTATATATTTAACATGAAATCACAACATTAATATCCTGTTTTTCGCTTAAAAGCACAATAAATATCATTAATATTTTTGAAAGCACGATAAGTATTATTTTTTTCTTAGAGCAATGAACTTTTTATTCATTAGATTTTATCATTACTCACAAATTCTTGAGGAAAAGTATTTACAGCATTTTACTTATACGTATATGTGTTTTTTTAAAAAAAATATTTGATACTTCTTTAACTATTTACGAATTTTCATATTTGCTGAAAATATTTCATATATAAGTTCCTTTACAAATTTCTTTGAATCTAGTAATAAAATCTTATTTGAAAAAATTGCAGATCATGTTCTGTTTGTAAATTAAAAAAATACAACTGATATAATAGAAAGGAAATTTTTAAAATATTAAAAATTGAATTTCATTATCGGAAAAAATCAGGTATTCAAATTATTATAATACTGGAAAAACGAACATATTTTTAAATTATATTTTTACACATAAGATAAATAAAAGTGTTTTAAAAAATATTTTTAAAAACTACAAAGAATTTCTTAGAGCTGAATATAAAACATTCAATAAAAACCAAAAAATAGTTATAAATTTTTATAGTAGCAAAATAAAGATCACTGAAAATAATTTCTAGAAATGAAGCTATTTAAGATGCTTATTTTATTATAGTAATATTTAATAAATATTATATAAAAAAGCAAGGTTTATTTAATAATTTTGCCGCATCATAAATTCCAAGTACAGATTAGATTCATTTTTCAAACTTCAATACATCAGTTAGAGATATTGCATCTCTTTACCATAAAAACAATTCAAAATAAAAAGATGCATAATCTTCGCTATCTTAAAGTCACATAATCAAATGAAATAAAAGAGTTTTAAGCATCTCAAAACATGTGCCACTTATTATAATTCCGGCATCCATCTGTTTCCCTACACTATTACGAAAGCATACGCAATGCAAGAATGCGTGCTTCATTAAGCGCATTAAAGGACTTAATTAATTATGAATCCATTAATGCTTATCCGGTTTTCATTTTTCTGGTTTCTGGGAGTTGGTCGAACATTAAAAGTAGTTTCTAGAACAGCCAGGGCCCGACGATTGCTTAAATATTATCAATACATTGCACTGTATTAATTACTTTTTGCGTTTTATTTATCAGCTGGGAATATACCTTTTTTGGCCTGTTCTGATTGGTTTTCACGCCTTAATTGGCGAGTTCAAAGCTCACAACTGCGATAGGGTTATTTAATGACATTGACTTTTTTTACGAGGCCCATAATTGGTACAGAATATTATCATAAACGTTCGAAGAGCGTTACCTCCCTCGCAATTAACTTCGTGTTAACGATTTTAAGTAAAACTAGAAGTTCGTTCTTATTCATTAAGGTTTTTATCAGTTATTTCTGGAGACTGGGAGAGAACCCGGCTTCATTACAGTATTCTCTCAACCCTCCCGGGAATGGGGATTTTATCGCCCTCAGAATAGTTCATAATGCATGATACTTCGTGAGATTCTTTGCAATATTTCCCATAATTGCTTGTCGGCCATTGATTTAAATTTACATTCTCAACTTTTGCGGAAGCAATCAGGCCACGGAGGTTTACCTTTTACTCATTCTTTAAACTTATTATTTTTTAAATTAAACTCCTCGTTAATAAAGGAGAAGGTGTATATGTGTGTCAGTTAGTGTTTTACATGATTGATCTAGAACTATTAAATTTGGATGATATAAACTTTGAATGATAAATATGAAATATTGATAGATTTAGGACTGTATAACTTGGGAAGATAATTTATGAACATTGAGCTAAACAATGTATTAAAATTATATCAAGATAATTAATTAAAATAGTTAAATTTATTATAAAATTTAGCTAGATAATTAAAATTTGGCAAATTTCCAACACATATACTTTAAACATGTTACTAAGCGTATTATGACTGCACGTTTCAATTTATGATACTTTTCGCAAAAGAATTTGGGTGTTGTGGAGTTGTTTTCAAAATTTTTGATTTTTGAAAATATTTTGAAATCTAAATATATTTAAAACTATGTATATTAAACTAAATATATTAAAACTAAATATATTTTTAAATGCTGGAAATCCAATTATAGCTATATTCATGGTTTCAGCAAATAATCAAATACATTTTCAGTCATTCAAAGCTTATGAAGAACGGTTAAGGACAAAGAAAATGTGGATTAAAAGATTGATTATACATTGAATAAATTGTATGGAAAATTAAGGTTCTACATCACTATGATGTGAATGAACTCAACTCAGTTAATAGAGTTTATGTAAACAGGATAAGGGCAACTTTCATTCTAAAACTATGCATTTAATATCTATAATAGTTTGATATCGTAAAGGAATATATAATATTATGCGAAAGAGGTTTTTGCAAAATTAAAGCAAAATAAAACCTTATGCCGAAACAAAGATATTAAATATATCTAGTAGAATAACTGGTTAAAATGGTCATTAGTGTGCCCCCGAGTTTGTCGCCAATATAGCAACCCAACGCAAAGCTCTTGTAGTAACCCTAATGATGTTTTGTTTACTTCTTCCTTGCAATGGTTGAGTTGCACAAGAGCTTCAACTCTTTTATGAAAACTGTTAAATTAAAAATAATAAAATAATATCAATTAAATATTTTATTTTTGATCTGTATCATAATTAAGATTTTTTTGTATAGTTAATAAGAAGTTTCAATTATATTTTTAATGCGAATTTAAAATATTTATTCCTTTACTCATTTTAATTTTCAGTTTGCGGTTTCACAAAATCGTCTGATTTATTTTTTTACGAAATCGTCTGCTTTCTTTCTTTAAAAGCCGTCTGCAATAGAATTATTCACATTTATCGTTCTTTAAAATTTCCTAGTAAATTCTTTTTTTTTGCATCTTTGTCTTTCTCAATTATTTATTATTTACTGTTCATGTTATCCGCACATTCCTTATGTTCAATGTGCTAGCGAAGCTACTAGTTTTCCGCTTCCGGCCCTAGCGAAGCCGTAGGATGTTTTTTTAAGTTAAAAAATTTTGCCTGCCGGGTCTGAAAAAAAATTTAAAAAGACAATGCTTATCGGTAAAAAAAAAACCATATTTATATTGCGCAAAGTCGTAACCGTAACTATCCCATAGAAGTGTTTGTTTGTCCGCCATCTTTATTGGCGACTTGGCATCCTTGGCGCGGCAAGGGGCACACTATACGTACCCTTTACCGAATAACTATCATAACAAAGATAAATATGGAAGAAATATCAATTTTTTAAAATCAAAATATTAAGAATTAAAAATTAAAAAGAACATTGTATTTAAAGAGTGCTAATACTTCTACTATTAGAATGCCAATGATGTAATCTAACATGACAATAAACAATAAGTTTAAAGTGAAATTCGAGTTTAAAAGCGAAAGAAATGTAATGGATCCGGCCTGATAACTTTTTCAAGGGTCACCCTTAGGCAGAGATTCAAACCAAGAATCTTGCAAGTTTATCAAAAAATGACCCCCTCGCTCACTTTTGATATTGAATTTCACTTTAAAATTTTTGTTTATTGCCATGTTATATCTAGTAGAAAATATAGACCTCAAACTTGCATCATTATATACTTTAACTAACTATTTGTTTTAAATATTGTATACTCAAGTTGGATATGCATTTTGATGCAAGTTTATATTCGATACAATCTCTTCAAATTCATCGAACGAATTTAGAAAAAATAATTTTTAAATAATAAAATTTAATTAAAAAGATATATTTTAATGAATTTAATTATTTTTTATGTATACTAAACCAGAATATGGATGCATCATATACGTTATATAATCACAAATAATTTTTCTGTTATTGAAAGAACGCATTAAATATATACTTGAAAAATGTATCATAGGTTAAAGATTATATTGAGAAGAAATTTACTAGTGTGAATCGGAGTTTGATGAATATAAAATCTTAATTGGCACCAAAGATCCGAAATTCGACACCAATTTAACAAAGAACGATGCTGCGATTTAATGTACACTCAGTTTTTACATGAATCCAAATGTTAAAAGAATGATAATTAACATATAGCATTTGGGATTTAATTCCAAGAATTTAACACTAACTTACAGCGATCATACATCAAGTTTGAAATTTTTTGCCCGATACTAAAATTACAAGGCTTCAAAATTGGTAAAAAGAGAAAGAAAGAAGAAAAGAGGAAAATAAAGAAAAGGAAACATCAAATTTCTCTGCCATTTCTTAAATGAATTTTTTTTATTTACTTTATTTATCTTTGTTTACAAAAAATCATTGGTTTTTATCAAATCTAAGTTTCACTTGATTAAATAAAATAAGTTTTAATTTATTTGATCTTTATAAATACATCAGTTCAAAGACATATGAATCTACCTTTTAAACACAAAAACAAATTTTTAAATCCCAATCTTGTAGATTTCTTGTTAAGTAGCATAATTTGAGATTATATTTACAACTATCTTAAAAATTCATTTTTATATTTCAAATTTATCAGAAATAAGATATATATACTCAATTATAATAACGATACATTAATTTTTTATAGTAAATAAAAATAAATACCTGATCATTGTTTCTTTCCATTGAAATTTGTTGAAACACACCACTTTACAAAAATAACCCAAAGTTATGCATCATTTTTGACTTCAGTTCAAACAGAATGTACACAAAGATCTAATTCAGTTGTGAAATTGAATAATTTTGCTTGCCAGATTGATAAACTAAATTAAAACTTCATGAGAGTTAAGGTTCAAAACTGTTTTAGCTGTAACCAGTTTAAAAACGGCACTTTCATGGATCTAAGTTACTTCGTCTTTGATTTTAAGATATGAATGAAGCATTTCAAAATGAAGGTCCAAACTTCCCACCTAAATTTCACCAGAAGAAACCAACGTCAAGTTGTGTCCTTGGGTATTTTTCTGATTGATCAAATGTTGATCAACGTTTGCCTTCCTTGATCACTAAGGAAGGCAAATGTTGTCTGGCAATTGAAAAAAAATTGTTTGCCATTCAATTTGCAATCCACCAATAAATTTTCAACTAAGCAATATATTTTGGTATTCTTCCTTGACTCTGTAAACTGCTTTTAAACTTTACCTTTGTCCATCCTTGAAAATGACGTCGAGCCACTTTAATCCATTCAGTTAAATGCAATCTACCAAGTAACATGATCATAGTAAATTGCGACTAAGTCTTTTTTATGGTGGGATTACAAGCCCATCTTATTTTCCAGCCATTCCCATTTTTATGTGATAAGGTTTTTCCATTGATGATTATAATGATGACGAGCTTGAGGATATACTCTTGAGCAAACGAGGGCAGAAGTCTGACTTCTAGCTCACATGAAGATGACACTCATTTATCTCATTCACTTACACAGCCTCTTTTTATAGGGAGGCACATTCACTCACCTCACAGATAGAACACAGAAGAACAACCATGTCCTAACTGGGACTTGAACCCGGGGCTCCCAGATCATGAGGAAGACGTGCTAGCTAAGTACTAGGACATTTACTCTTTCGTTAATATTTGTCTTCAGACCGTATTTATAGATCAAGAATGTAAATAACTGTGAATTCATGAGTTGCAATCGCATGTGTAATCACGAGATCTGGTTACTAATTGCTTTTATAAGCTGGATTTTCATCCAACATGAACCAAAAGGATGTTTGTGTGTGTGTGCCTTTTTAATACAGTTGTAAATAGAGAAACAATTCCTTGCTCTAAAAAAATGAGAATTTTGATACAAAATTATGTAAAAGCTTTTCGAACCCTGCTATTTTAATCCCTTGATATGCGAATTTATTTAAATTTCAAACTAGATGACACATCCCATTTTGGTTATTTATTGTTAATTTTATTTTTTAATAACATATGGAACATTTGGGGTATTAAAGCGTTTAGAATTGTTGTTTACGTCTTTAAATACTTAATTCTGTGGCTTAATTGCAGACTTGAAACTAAAAATTCAGTAATTCGATGCGCATGTCAGACTCTTAATTGTATGCGTAGGGGTTAAATTAATGTTAAACCAGCAGCTAGGCTTCAACTATATATTAACACTAAAATATGAGTACTCATCTACTTTAGCGATTTGTAGGTTATCATGGTTATAAAATTATGTTAAAAGTTTTGGTTATTATTTTCAGCTCTATTTTTGAAACCTATTAATAGAAATAAAGTTTGAAATATAGTATAGAATATGTAATTTCAAAACTTGCATGTCAATATAAATATAAATAAAATGGCGAAATTAAAGTAACCTTTAAATATTTATTTTGAAGTTTTCGAAGTATTTATATTTTTTAACACCTGTTGATTATATTCCAAATATTAACTTAATAAAGTTTCGATTTGAAATATCTTCTCGATCACAGTTAAGTTTAAGAAATATATTGAATTTTATGTGTTTTGTTTCACAAAAATGAAGAACTTTAAAAATGCTCATGAATGTTAAGATTTACTGAGAAATATATTAAAAGAATGTACAACATTTGAAAAAAAAAAAATATATTATATTATTATTATTAACGTATTTTAATTTTTTTAATTCTGCTGAATATTAAAATCAAATTTAGAATTCTGTTTTATTTGAAATGGTGTTGAAATAACAATTGTTAATTATGCCTTAAAACACCACTAGAAATAATGGAGTAAGTCAATTTACAATAATGCAATTCCTCTCGTAAGGCTCAAATATTATTAAAGTACGCTTAAAATTAATCATTAAAGTGTTTATGCTTGTATTTAAATCTTTAAAAAACAATATATATTATAAGTGTTTTGGGATCAGCTGTGTTTTAGGGATATTGGGTATATTTAGTTTTATTTAAATCGGCTTAGCTTTAAGTCCATGATGTCCTCAAATTATTGGCATTAAACTGAGTTATTTTAATAGTTTTACATATTTTCTGCTCTTTATACTTCATCAAAATTCATAATTTAGATTTTTGGCTTGACATCATAATCCTATTAAAAACGTAATTTCTTATTTCACCTCTCCTGAAACATTTGTAATATTTCAAATTTTTTTTAGTTTTATTTGTCTTTTAAACTGCAACATTATTATACAAATAATTTATTTTTTAGCTCCCAACTTAGATTGGAAATCATACAATTTCCATAACTCGATTGACGAAACACTGAGGATTCATTCGAATTATTTGATGAAATACTGAGGATTTATTTGAATGAGTTGATGAAACACTGAACAATGTTTGATTTTCAAAGTAACAATGTCATTTCATATTGAAAACTAATCAATGACGAATTTAGATAATATTAAAAAGACTACTAAACTTATATTATTAAAAAGCTTTTTTTTTAAATTTTGAAGCTGAAATTTTCAAAAAATATATTTTATACGATAATAATATCGGACGCTATAACGTAAAAATGCTGAAATTAGGCTTAATTTTTTGCTAAGGAACATTTTACAAGTAATTCCAGTTTACACATTCTGAGTTCCCGAAATTTATGTGCATCTTTATTATTAGTAGAATATCTCTAATAAATACATTTTTATTAGTAATAGAATACATATTATAAATACGTCTTCCTTATTAGTAGAATACATCTTATAAATACATCTTTATTATTAGTAGAGTAAATTTCATAAATTCATCTTTATTATTAGTAGAATACATCATATAAATGCATATAAATTAATAATAGAGATAGAGAGAGTGCTAGACACAAAATAGTTTCGTTGTACTTCAGTATTCTGATGTAACTTATAATCACCACCTAATAATTTTTAACCCCTTGGCATACGAATTTGTTTTACTTAGATTGTTAGTTTAATTAGATTGCATGTACAATCTTAGACATATATTGTTATTTTTATTCTTATAATAATAATATAATAAGCATTTGAGAAGTGGAAGCATTTCTAGAGGATTTTTGCATTTAAATGCTAAATTTTGTTCACTTAGTTGCAGACTTAAAACTAAAAATTCAATATTTCGATACGTGTGTCAGACACGTCAATTTCTTAGAAGGGATTAATCTTTTGTAATAACTAGGAATTAACTTTTCAGAATTTTGTTTTGAATATTTATTATTTAACATAAATTATCTCGTCTATGATATTTTCGAATTCAAATTTTTGAAACCTTTCAAGGTAAAATAATTAATATTATTTATATAAACAAGTATATCAATTTCTATTATATTGCTAATGACATACGCTATTTTGAAACAGTATTGCATAAAAGAATTTAATATTTGTACCTGTTTCCTTCAACGAATTTTTTAACCTTATTTTTTTACATTCCAGTTTTTATGAAAGCTCACTAGAAATACCTTAAATGAAACATTTAAAGAAATAACCTCATCTTATAGTTTAATGTAAAGACTATATCCAGAAAATAGTAAAACCGCTAGAAACTTAGTAACGCTTCAAACTAAATTGTAAAAAAGAAGCAATTAAAAATAAAGTATAAAGAAATGTTTCCAGGAACTAATTAACGTTTTAAGAGCGTTTCTATTTTTAGAATCCCTTAATCTCCGAAACATTTATTTTCTAGATTTTTTTAAGAAGTGGCACTTACTTTTTTATAAAAAAAAGAATGTTTGCAATGGAATTTTCTTCTTTTTTTTCTGTTCTTAAATCCCTAGGTGGTAACATCGCTTCTATCATATTTTTATCTGTCTTCTTCAAATCGGCACAAGTTATAAAAATTAAATCAAGAACCGAAATTCTAAGACTTTTTATGAGTTATTAAATGGAATAATCTCTGAGAATTCACTTAAAGAACGTTCGAAGAAAAATTTAGATTGCTTAAGTGACAGTTTTTAGTGCATTTGTTTTGCTTTCATATTGAAATAAATACATTTCTTCAGAAAAAAAAAAATCATTTTTGACGTTCATTGTCAAATTCATTTTGCTTTTTAAAAATTGAAAATTCTTATTTATTATTCTGGAAGCATTAATAATACTTTTCTTCGTTGACACCCCATTATTTTATGAAAGTTGAATTATGAAAAAAAAATAGTTTTGATTGTTCTTTTTGTTATGTCAAAGAATTCTTTCCTGTTTTAAAACTCTTTTATCATGGGCAATTTCTTTGCTTGTATTAAAAGGGAACTTTTGATATAAAATAATAATAATTAAAATAATGTTCTCTCAATAATGAAAAATATCGTTGAAAATTTGCGAAATATTTTTTTTCATTGTTAATTAAGTTGATAATGTTTGAATAACCATAAATATCTTATTAAATCTTTATAAAAATGTAAAAAATAATATTAAATTTGCTTGAGGCCAATTTCAGCTTTATACAATGTATTCAAATCTTTTTCTGGATCTATGTTATCTTTTCTTTAGAATTTTGAAAACGAAAATTTCCAGATATTACAGACGAACTTATCCTCATTAATCTCAGTTAATAATAAAGAAAAAATGTATGATATTTTCGTTGTACAGGTCAAATAGTTTGAGATAAAATTAAATGTTTTGTAGAAATGTATTTTGAAGGGTAGGAATGTACCTCAGAGCGATGTTTGAAAATTAAATTTAATTAACCTAAATTTTTATGTGTTTCAAAGTATTCTTTAAAAATATTACTTAATAAAAATTAGATTTCCAACATTTCAAAATTTAAAAAAATCACCTTTCTAATTGTATTAATTTTCGTAACATATTTTCCATGAAATCTGATAATTATTTAAAAAGTTGTTAGTAATGTTTCAATTTTTTTCAGTTACTTATATATTTTTATAATGAATTTCATACGTTAGTTGTTTTACAAAATATTTCATCACGTGTTTTTTAATGCAACTGAAACTTTTTGTTTTATTTATGTTCAATACTTTGGATGTATAACTATGAAATATTATTGTGCAGAGAAAAAATGTTGAATCTGTGAAGTTTGTACTAGGAAAGATGTAGTTATAATGTTAGCCTAAAACTAGGATATTTCACTGTTTTTGAAAGATTCATTTACAGAGACACCAGAAAAAAATTTAAGGTTTTATAAAACCTAATGTTTGTCACAACTTGAATGTAAAAAATACGTTTTAGAAGAAATGTGAAACGTCAATTTTTGCATCATATATCTGAGATTATTATTATTATTATTAACAGATATTATTATTATCATACCGCATTAATTTATCATAACAATAATTCTTGGTGGAACAGCTAGCCACCAATGGCCTTTAGCATATATTTATGCTATCTTTCAACCTTATTGAGATTATATTTTTTACCAGCTCATGAAGGGCAAGAAGATTTATGATGTTTCCTGGCAGCTTCTTTATTCAACTTTCATGAAAGACGATTTATCCTTATATAGTTTTTAAAATAAATATCTTGCTGGTCTTGGATAATTTCAAAAGATATTTCTAGTTTTCATGCTAGTCAGTCTCCATCTACCAGAAAATTTGCATCAAAGAACCCTATTTTCATATACAGATCGCCTGAATCAAGTTCCTATCTTATTATCCTGTATTTTTACCCCATGTATTTAGATATTGTCACAAATCTGTATCACAAATCAAATCTGATTTCTTCAATGTTAGTAACATATTTGAAAAGAAAAAAAATATATGGGCAAATATCATTGATTCGATGTCAATGAATTCCAAACCTTACGAATATTTTACAAAAAAATTAAGGTCCTGGAATGTTTAAGATTTATGTCGATATCTGTATTAGAAGCCAAGATCCGATTTTTATAGAAAATACTATACGTTATCTAGAAACTATAAAAAGCAAAGTTCTGGTCCAAAATTATTCTCTTTTTCGAATGTTCATCACATAGCGTGTTTTCAGTTTTATTTAAACTAAGCGCTGTTGTGCTTTTCTGGCCTTTAATGACCAATTTCTTACCTGCTACAATGCTATCTGGTACTATGAGTAAAGTTTATTCGATATATCTTAAGTGTATTTTTATCAATGATTTTAAGAATGTTCAAAGAAATAAAACATCATTTTAAATTATCCTGCACATAGGATAGTTTTACCTTTCACCTAAGAATGACGTTAGTTAAAAAGGAGCCAGCTATTCATTTCAATTATTTTTAAATAAATTTATTTTGCCTTCTTGATTGTCTATCTGCTCAGTTAAAAGTTTTTTTAAATAGAAAAATCTACAAACAACACAGCAAAGTTATATCTATAAGCAACAACAACAGAAAAAATCTTTAAGGAAATAAGCAAAGTTATATCTATAAGCAACAGAATTCAGAATATATATTTGACATTGAATGGCCATCGGAAGTATCACTGTCACACCAATTGGCAAGATAAATCGTTGGAATGTAACAAATATTTTTACGTATCTATTCGAAAACTGCATTTTTTTGTTACAAAGGAATGATGTTTAATGAAAATATAAATAGTGGAAACAGAAACAAGATAAGACAACTCTTTACAATTACATTTCACAGAAGATATCCGTCTTAACATATCTCTAAAATAAATAATACAGAAGAAACTTTAGATTATTTTATTTTTTAATTTTCTATGACACTCATGGCATCAAAAACATACATTTGTTTTATGAAGCTAATTATTTTTATCCAAAATATTACAAAAAAGAAAACTAATTTCCTTCGTTGTTACCGACTGATTTTGCTACAAACTTTTTTTTTGTTACAGTTTTTCTCATAACAGATAAAGAAGTAACTCTTCCTTTCTTCTTCTTTATGTAGGAAATCATCGTGAGTCTCCTCTTCTTTTTTGCAGCTGAAAAGTGACAACACCTATCATGGCAGTATCATATTGCCTTTTCAGAAACAGGAGTCCCAGCGGAAATTAAGAGAATGGAGGAACGTAAACAGCTCTAAAAAACGTAAATAATCTCATAAACAAAACGCATTGAGGAATTTACCGAAAAACAAAAACGTCTCGGTCTTTTTCTTGAGTAAGTGGATCTATTCCTTCGATTTTATGTCACCACATGTACAGAAACGAAGATGAAAATACGCGAAAACTTTTGAAACACATTAAATTAGTAAGGGAAGCGTTTGTGTCCATTTTCTTCCCCTCTCCGATGGCGGTAGAAACACAAATAGAGTGGAGTGGAGTCGTTCTGCTCCTGATTTTCTTTACTTTTCTCGAAAATGAGCTGAGGGACAAAGGAAAGGCAATAGTTTTTTAATGGGAATTCCGCTTCTATTTTGAGGTAGTTTGAGGAATAAATCATTCCATTTTACCATTTGGCTGCACTTAAAATTCACGGCTTCTACATTTTTACGAGAAATTTCGCTGTGACATCTGGCAATGGAAGCAGTAAACTAAAATTGAAACCCGAGTCAGTTTTTGCTCTTATTTTTTTTTCTTCTTGTTTGTTGTGTTTTGCTTTCCTTCCAAAGTGAAATGGGTTCATTCATTCATTCAAATATATCATTAAGAATATTTTTTATGTTTGTTTGTGTTAGAGTATTTTATTACCTCATATATCTGAATTAATTGGTACTTCTCAAGTATTTCGAAATTCGAGTTCCTGATATTCATAAATTAAATTTGTTACTTTTTTGTAAAAATTTAGAAAGAATACTGAGAAACCATCTGTATATGTTAGATTCTACAAATAGCGGTTATGATGCTTGTTTTCTTTAATTTTTTATTTCAATTACGTGATTTAACTTCGTCAAGATTGTAACATTTGATATATTTTGGAATTTTATGAAATAAAATTTTTCGGTGATACGTATTTGTAACATTTTTACAGTAAAATTACTTAGAATCTCATACTTAAAGAATAAAAATTATTATCTCATGTACCTGAACGAACTGGAACTGAATCTCCATTATTGACAAATTAAATGAATATTAGATATTCAGTTTCTTGCATAAATATTTGTAAAAAGTATTAATAAATCATGTGCAGTTGATAGATCTGATAAATAGTTTAGATTTATCACAATTATTATCCTTATATGCTTTATTATCCATTAAAATTATTTGATTAAAGTCATTCAAGATTTTTGTAAACTTTTGAACTACCCTGCAATTTATTACATTCCTTTTTTGACATATTCATATATTTTGTTTAATTTTTCCTTTTTATCTTATATTTCGAACGAATAGTTTACTACGAAAACACGGCAATTTAAAGATATTTACAATGACTGATTACCAGCATTATAAGGGATATTTTTTTGAAAACTATCATTAAATGTGCAAAATTTTCTTTTAAATAATATTTTCTGTTATGATTTGCCATTCTTGAAACATTATTTTAAATAAGATAACATTTATTTCATTCTTGTTAATCAGTGCTTTTTGGGATAAAAATAAATAAATGAATAAATAAACTTATACTATAAGTTATAATTTTAATGTACTCTGTTACAGTCGTTATACTACAAACAACCAATTATATAATCAATCAATTAATTAATTCTCTTAAAATAACAGACATTCCCATAGGGTACTTTACCCTCAGGCAGGCAGCGGCGAAAAACCGCCAGATAATGTAGAATTACGCCAAATTACGCCTATGTTAGTTCAGTGAATTGACCGGTGTTATGGCCGGGTTATGGTAAAGACAGCAGTCGGCCACAGCAAATAGCTGATTCAGGGAATAGTGGCGGGGTGGTAGACTGTAGATACACAAGAAGAAGTAGAAGATATAGTAGACAAAGTTTTCCAACTATGGCAAGTTTTCAAAATGCCATCATTTATATACAAGTTTCTTATTGCTTATGAATCTTATGAACCTCAAAATAATAAAATAAAAATCGGAGAAATAAATAATTTTATTTATGATTTATACTACTACTAATAAAAATGAATACGTGTATTGGCGCTCTACAAGGTGGCCTATTTCATCTAGAGACACCAAATTTGGCAATATATACTTTAGAGTGGGGGAGTGAGAAGTGCATTTCAAAATGATTACTTTAAAGTTTGAATTCGAATTTCAATTAACAAAGAATTTAGTGACATTTTAATATTTCTGCAATGACACATTTCAAAAATAATTCGACATAAAAAATTTATATCTAAAAATTCAAAAATTACATTAATTTTTTGCAGTACAGTCCTTTTGAATTTTTAATAAATTTAAAAAAATATAGTTTAAGAATATTTTTAAGAAATATGCACTGAAGTGCCAAAAAAACTGGTAAAAGCAGGCTGGAGTACCAGCGCAAGATGTGGCATGCATTTAAATAATTTATGAGGATATTCTGTAGACAGTTCACCCAAGGATTTTTGCAGGAAATGTCACAAAGTGATGGAAGTGTGAGGCGGTGGAGATCTCCCAAGGACAGCAAATTGCAAAATATCCCAGATAAGGTTGATAATATTCATCAGGAGAACTAAGTGGCCAAGAGAGAGAAAGAAATTTAAATTAAGACTCCTCAAGCCACTGGGTATCTACTGTAGACATATGGGGTGGCACATTATCATGTTGAAATTGTCCGTGCCTGTCAGAATGCACACAAAATATGAATGCATGCAGAGTCAGAAAGGATGTCGAAGTACCATTGAACTATCATGTAGAGTTACATACTTGAGCAGTCCCATTTCATGTCAATTTTATACGTCCTTTACCCTCCAGAAGCTTGAACAGCTCATTGTAGGCTTAAGAAATCCATAGATTTATGGAGTTTTATCTACACCCGTGTACAACCATCCACCCGATACACTTGGAAAAGTGATTCCTTAGACCAGACAATGTTTTTCCAATCATTAACAGTCCATTAGCGACGATGACGAGCCCCGGTAAGATTCAGAACTTTGTGCCGCTGAATCACCGATGGTACACTAAATGATTTATGGCTGTGAAAGCCCATATCAATTAACTTACATTACGAAGTCCGTACACTGACACTTGTTAATGATCCTAAATTCAAATCCACAGCTATTTCAGGAAGTGTTGAACGTCTATCTCATGTAACGATTCTTTTGTTATTGATGATCCCGTTCTATTGAGGCCTTTTTCAAGCTGCCCCACTGTCGTATATTTAAAGTTTTACCGGGAATCTGGTATTCGTGGTAGACCCTAGAAATGTCACTTCCAACAATCCAAATTTCATCTATACTTTAGAAATACTGTTCAACCTCTCTCGTGAAATTTCAATTAATACCCGTTAAAAATCGTTTAAATCATGATAATCTGCCATTACGACAGCAAGAATCAATGTAATAGCCTCCTCGGACACCTATTGTCGGACCGCATTGTGTGTGAATTTTCTTTCCCAGTTGGAATAATGTTATAAGATTGCAACGTGAGGAAAAAACAAACTGTAATCTTATTATTTGGTGTCGTGGAAATTAGTTTTGGCTAGAAAGTTAGTTTTTAATTTAAAAAAAGTAACCCCTAAATTAGCCTTAATAAATAGTAACCTGTGTTCTATTCTATCTATAATCTATCTCTGTGCTAAATCTCATCCAACTTCGTATTGCTGTTCTAGCGGGATTCAATAATATCATTCATCCATCCATCCATCCAAACTTTCACATTTATAATAGCAGTTTAGAAAACAACAGAATATTTGGAAAGAAATCGTCAATCCAATTATTTACTGTTAAAGTGTAACGATAACATGATATCCCATTTCCGACAGAAAGATTTTACAGTCACAGGGAATTTACCATTTCCCTGAGCTAATTAATAGTGATGAGAAATATAATTTAAAATGCTCTAGAGAAGGTTGTTTGTATCATTAAAGACTATATTCCTTCAAAGGAAAAAACACAAATAAATCAAGAAATTGGCTTGAAAAAGTGTTTATTCGAGCACAAAAATAGGCATCATGGATAGTTTTCCATAGACAGTGTGACTTGCCTATGGGAATTAGCATTCATATCTTTCAAAATAGCTATTTAACAGAAAATGCATGTATATAAATCTATAATTAAAATAGCTTAGGACTTAAAAATACCTTTATAATGATATAAACTTTATTTACAGAGCAATTTCACACTTATTTTTAATAATATATGTTCTAAATAATATTTTCAAAGTTTATTTTTAAATGTTATGTTATAGTTCATATCCTGAAATAGGAATTTGTTTCTTGTAATTTGTATGTATACACATTTTTATGTGAAATAAATTGGTTCAGATAAATTTGTGATTTTCAGTTATATCAAACAAAAGATGCAATCTTTAAAAAAATTATATCCAATGGTTATCATTAAATACCGAAAACTTCGTTTTTTAGTCGTTTCGTTGGTTTAGTCGTTTAGTTTCCAAAGGCCGGCTTTCTGGCACAGAGTAGCGCGTCTTCCTCATGTTCTGGGAGTCCCAGTTCGGGCATGGTTGTTCTTCTGTGGGCTAACTGTGAGAAGTTTGAATGTGCCCCTCTGTAAGAAGGGGCTATGTAAGCGACTGTGATGAGTGTGTTTCTAAGTTGTACTCTTGGCCCTAGATGGCGGTACTTGAAACAAGAGACGCTTCTTTCGGCTTAAAAATCTGCTGATATAATCAGATGGGGCTTGTCCATGGCAATTGCCATAAGTAACAACAACAACAACAGTTTTCAAAGCAGAAGTTGGTCCAAGATGTGGCTATAAATTAATTCATAATTAATAAACTAAAATAGACAGTTTAAAGTTGAATTATGGTAATTAAATAATATATTTCTTCATTCGAATGTCGTTTCTTGGTGTAATAACCCTTTTATAATTTGAAGTTCTTTTCCAGAACCGATTCCACGGACATATCCTCGCCCATCGGGGGTCAAACACAATCGAAGAGAAATTTCGAGAAAAAATGAGATGGAGGGTATTTAATCACTGATACCAAATTTTAAATTTTAAATTCCAATATTTGTTCTCAAAACAAAAAAAAAGTAGCTATACAAATAAATTTTTTTGCTTCGTAATCGGAGATGCATTTGTTCGAGACCAGATGCCATAGAAGATCCATCTCACTTATGGGGATGAGGTCCTTTGAATCTATTCAAGACAAAATAATTTCCGAACTGATTCGAAATGGAAGTTTGAAAAAATTGATGATATTCTCGTCATCTGAACACAGCTTGAAATTAGGAGTTCCGTCTTTAAATAGCTTACATGCAGTTTCTTAGTGATCAAGTTGTTATAACCAAACCACTTGCCTAAGAGAATGATTAGAAGAGTAGCTGCCTAAACATTTTTCTCAGGTTTGATAATATCTATTCTCAAAGTGAAAGTCAAACATTTTCTTATGATTGGGCCATTACATCTATACCAGTAATGGTGTTCTGATTTCTGTATAGAGTTCTATAACCTAGAATTGTATTTTTCCAAGCGTTGAAGAAGGTTAATTAAACAAATTTGGCTGGGAGCAAAAAAAAAAAACACCTCCAAAAGATTGAAACACAATAAACGATTTACAAATGGCTAATTTAATTCTAAGGAAAAACATAAAATCGGCTGACATAACACGATTTTAGAACTTTGACCTTGCGACTTTGCTAGCTCTTTTTCAAAAAAGTTAATAGTCCCCATTGATCAATCAATTATAGTGTAAGCTTAACGAAATGTAATAAGAAAGGTATTACTTTCAGAAAGATGTTGTAGAGATGTGTTTAAAATTGTGCCATTTGTTGCAACTAATAAAGCCATATTATATGCTTTCGAATACTAGATACTTTCGAACCATAATAGTAGCATTACTAAAGTAATGTAAACCGCAAATAACAAGTGACTTTAAAAATATAGTTTTATTTTAAATAGGCTTAGCATATATAAAAATTCTAATTGGTAAGCTATTTAAATAAAGTGGCGAAACCGGTTCAGCTTTCAGAGCTGACAATTCTGGCCTGTTTATTTTGGGATAGCATTTGAAACTGGAAGGCTGTGGCTTATTAATATACAAACATCAATGATGTGCTCATATACTATTAAGTACTGACTAATTGACGAAATTTTAGTTTCAACAATTAAAAAAAACTTTTAAGAATATATATATATATATATATATATATATATAT
>JAOUZG010040215.1:7038613-7064429 GCA_026289955.1 Argiope argentata
CACGCACACGCACACACACACACACACACACACACACACACACACACACACACACACACACACACACACACACACACACACACACACACACACACACACACACACACACACACCCACACACACACACACACACACACACACACACACACACACACACACCCACCCACACACACACACACACACACACACACACACACACACACACACACACACACACACACACACACACACACACACACACACACACACACACACACACACACACACACACACAAGTTCTTTTTTAGAAACTGTTTTATCTCTTCGTTACTTCTTTAAGCTCTCAATACAAATACGTTAATCTAGAAATTATATGTATTTCTCTTTCGTCGAAATGTTTCCTCTTATCCGAAATTTAAAAATGGTAGATTTTGATGTTTAACCAGCATGGTTTATAAAACATTTATGATTAAAACTGTATATATTCATTTTTTTCCAAAAAATAGAAAACTTTTAATAAACGGGACTTAAGGAAATGTCCTTTTTATTGACGAGCAAAGATTAACTTTATCTCCTTTTTTAAATCTCTTTGAAAACTAAAAAGATTGAGTCGTAATAATATATCTAAAATCAGACACAGTTATTCCATGAAATTCTTAAGTATCTTTAAAAAGGAAAAACGAAAAAATTGTTTCCTGGAGATATATTAATAATATAAATCACTTTACTTCTAGCCCGAAAGGGAAAAGATTAACCCTTATTTGCTCCCGCTGTATGCTAACCGAAATAAGTACCCCCGCGTCACAGGAAACGTTTCAGAGACTGGAAGACTTAATCAGTAATTGGATTTTATCGCTAACCAACCTCACAACGTGATACAAATACCGAAATGCAACGGTACAGGAGAAAAAAAAAGATCCAGACACACCCAGAATACGAAAGAGATAAAAACAAACCTTTCTAAATTAGCAGACAAACATTTCTTACCAGACTCAATAACTCAGGCAGTTTCGGTAAACACCTTTTCAACAGCCAGCTCTCGGAAAAGACAAAAGAGAATAACTCTTTTCCTATCTGGTTACCTATTGATCCACCTTCGTTTTCATTTTTTTTTCTATTTTATATCCTTTTTCATTTCGGCATTAGTGAAATGCACTTCGAATAAACAGAGAAATTGAATCCGCGCTCCATTTGTTTGTGCGGTGGCTCTCTTATCGATCGCAACCCTTTGCGGGCATGAAGTATCGGGCAAATGTTACCCCCGATCTTATATATCTGACCCAGAGAATGAAATTTTAGTCAGGTTTGCGAATTTAATGGATCCCGAGCGGAAAGGTGTGCACGTTGAATGAAAGTCGATTGTTCATCGAGTGCATTGTTCCTGAAGTGATTGGGGGGAGGAAAGGTTAGATTGGATGCGAGTTGTGTGCTTCGCTTTTTAATAAGGGAAGGAAAAAGGAAATACCACCCGAGAATTTATTAATTTTTTTGCCACCTAGTCCTTGACTTTAGCAAATAATGATAATATATTATATGGGAATATACGCGTTATAGCTTTTCATTTTAATTTTTAGATTAAATAATTATAAGAATTCAGTATTTGTTCTTATAGGTCAGAAAATCTATCATTCTTTTAAAAAGGGATTTTAGAGAAGAAATAAAAATGTATTTCTTTCTATTGTTTTTTTTTTTCGATATATAAAAATGATTCTTAAAGAACAATGGATATTATGTGCAATGTATGATACATAAATGAAATACCCTCACATTTTAATAGTCTGGTCTAAGAGTTATTACTGCATATATATATTTATATTTAACTCTATGAATTAAACAATACAATATTTTAACAATTGTAACAATAAAACATTTTAACAATATTGTATTTTATTAATAAAATATTTTAACAACTGAGGATTCACGGTTCCCAGTCACCCGTGACTAGAAGGGTTTAAAGACATATCACAAAAAACGTTTTACAGTGGAAACTAGTTTCACTTCCACTTTATAATTGAGTTAAATTTTCAATTCGGATTTCTTTCTTATTAAAGGATTGCATGTCAATATCATCTAATTTAAACAAATAAAATAAGATGATAGTTCTTAGATCATATTACTGAAACCTCAACCGGGTAGGAAAGGTTAGAATGAATGCATTGCGTTCTTCGCTTTTTAATCAGGAAATAAAAAAGAAAAAGTCACAAAAATTTATTAATTTTTCTTTTCACCTTGGCTTTGACTTTAACAATTAATCAATAAGTAATGATGATACATAAGAGAGAAGTATATGTGTAATATTTTTGCAATTTTATTGTTGGATTTAGTAATTATAGTAATTCTACATTTGTTACTCGGTAATTGAATATGGGTTAGCAAATGCAGCAAACCATTTTTAAAAGAATTTCAAAGAAGAAAGGAAATTAAAGAATTTCAAATTATTAGTATACAGATAACACTAAAAATTACATGTAGAATATGAATCCTTCATGAAATATTTGTATTATTAAAAAAGTCAGATCTAAGAATTGCTATTTCATTTGCATGTTTAAATTTTAGATTGCAGATTAAATTATCTATCACAAATCTTTAAACACTAGTGAAACTCACAACCCCCCGGCTTCTGATATCCAAAAACATATAAAAGTCACAAAAAAAAATGTTTTTCAGTGGGAAATTGTCGCTTTAGTTTCTTATTTCATAACAATTTTTCAATCATGCTCTGTTTTCAGTTTCAACTCCTTTCTGGTTAAAAGATTGTAAGTATACCCTTTAATTTTTTATCTAAAAATTTAACATATAAATAAAATAATAATTCTTAGAACAGATTGCTGAAAATTCAAAATAACTCAAATATGCTTTAAACTCTACGTATAGTTGTCAATGCAAAACTATACTTTCAGTATAGTTGTATTCTTCAATTAGTAGCTTATTTTAGAAATTAGATATGCGAGTCTATGAATCTCTAAGTACTCACTCCTATTTCATAATTCGATTGTTTAGAAGGAGATAGCAGCAAAATGTGTTTTTAGTTTTTTTTTTTTTAATTTTCCTATAAATATCTACTAATAATTCAGATGTGTGTATGTGTACAAATAGTGTTTGTGTTCTACTAGGCAAACCGGTTGGCACGTCTAATATTCCTGTCAAAATATTCGTTATCCAAATAAGACTAGTAAATAATTAGTGCTATTTGTCTTCAGTTTTCAAATTTTAGATTGCAGTAAATAGTCTATTTATTTTAAGTATTTGATGTCTTGAATAATATTAAATTTAACTTTCCAAAATTAATAATTATCAGAATTTTTTTTCTTATTTGGTTATTTTCTTATTCGGTTAAATTGAATAATATTAAATTTTTTTCTTGTTCGGTGGAATTTTTTTCTTATTCGGTTAATTATTTTTTTATTCGGTTGAGTTTTTTTCTTATTTGGTTATTGTGATTTTGTATAATTAATGTATTCTATAGAGTAAATGCAATTTTCATTGAACTTTCTGAAGAAAAAATTCTTATTTTGACTGCGAGGTCTGACACGTTTTCATTGATTAAATGCAAAAGCGATGGTCTACAAACGTTAAAAAAAGATTTTATACATAAACAGAAAATTCCTTTTTCAGATAATGAAGCAAATTTCCAAAACTCGTTGAAAAATATCGATAGCTTAAAAAATTTATATAATAATCTGATATTTCATGTGTTTTTATTTGTTTTATATTTGTTTATGATTTCTATTGTTATTTAATCAAGTCATCAAGTGATTCTTAGGAAGGATACAAATAATATTCTTTACCCATTTTGAATCTCAAAAGCATGATACGGGAAAATAGAATTTTTTGACAAATGGGATTGAGAAAGTATAGAAAAGTATATCTTTTTCAAGCTATATATTATCAAGACTTTTTCCCTGCATTCAAACCGCTAGTCATGCTATATATTTTCTTTTTTTTCTCAATAACGATATACCTAGTTTGTAGCAGAGCAAATTCACTGAGTAAAATAATTTAAAGTGGGATTTGCGACTCTCTATATTTTATGTGGGGAAAGAGAGGGAAAAGGAAGTACTATAACATTCAGATAATAGAGGGATAGCTTAAAACTGTGTTCCTTCACAAATACATTAAAAGTTATGTGTAAAAAACTACTTGATCTCATGTCATTAAAAATTATAATAACAATGAAAGAAGATAGTTTTTTAAGGAAATAATCTTAGAAATCATGTGATAACTCAGTTATAAAAAAAGTAAAAGAAAATAATAACAATATGTTCTTTTAAATTTAAAAATATGCCATTTTTCAATAAATAAGAAAATAAATTTATATATATTCTTTTTGATTACTTGTTAAAATATTTCCAAGTTTGAAATCTGAAATTCCTAAATTTAAATTTAAAAAAAGGTTTATTTAAATCTTAGTTATCTCTTAGTTTGGTTAATATATAAAGAAATAGTAAAATGAATTTTTCATTCAAAATTGCGAATCTAAAGTAATTTATGGATTTCTAAATATTATAATTGATTTCACTTGACCGTTTAGTTAACAGGTTAGATATAGGAACTGAAATTCTACATTAACAAAAATATGATATAAAAATAATAAAATTTTCATCTGAATTGAGGTGTTACTAAATGACAAGTTTTTTATTTAGCAAAAGCATTTGATGGTTCCTTTTAAGAAACGCAAAATACTTTTTAAAGTATTCGCCCATCTAAATTATACAGAAAGATCTTTCTAAAGAAAATAAATAAATAAATATAGTTATCATGTGATCCAAAATTTCAGCAGCAATAACTTATTTATAGATTAATAACCTCCCCTACAACAACGGAAAAATTTCACAAGATAATTCATAATATTTCATTCCCGAAAAGTTTCCTTTTAAAATATTCTACATGCATTCTTATCAAGAGGATTTTCTCTAATACCTGTAAACACATACAGCATCAACCTGACCACGAACGGTATTTTCACTCGCATTTTTTAAAAATTAATTCTCCTCCTGCGTTACATATCTCGGAGGGTAGAAAAGCATATATTTACTCAACAACGAGCCCTTTTCAGCACGAAGGAGGCTGCTAAGCTTATTATACTGTTGGAAACTAAATTATGTATTGTATTAATCCGACAGTGATGGATGACAGAGAAATTACTCATTGCTTTTTTTCATCATTTCGTTACTTTTTATTATTCCTGCTCTCCTTCGAGATTGTTTTTTCATTGAATTCTCAGCTTCTTTTCGGGATTAGGGGTTCTCTCTCCAGCTTCATTTTTTTTATATTTATGAAACCGTAATTGATATTTCGCTATCTCTGCGTTTTTTTTTTATTACTCTCCGATTTTTTTCTTTGTTGAAAGGAAGTATCATTTGCTTTCATTACAACTGAGCTTCTAAAATGACAATTAAAAGAGATAAAAATTCGAAATTTCTGGAGTTCATTTTCCTTACTCCGTAAATGCATGCCCGAGCAATCTGAGATAATTAACGTAGGGTTTTATTTAAATTTGAGAAGTTGTTGTTACTTATGGCACTTGCCATATTGGACAAGCCTCCTGTAGATACAACAGCAGATTAAAGTCGAAAGGAGCGTCTCTTGTTTTTGAAGTAGAGCCAACTAGGGCCAAGAGTACGACTTTAGCCACACACTTACAGGGAGGGGGGCATTCACACTTAACACACAGAAGAATAGCCATTCTCGAACCGGGAATCGAACCCGAGATTCCCAGAACACGAGGAAGACGCGATACCTCTGCGCCAGAAAGCCGGCAAATTTGAGAAGTAATGACCATAATGAAATAAATTGTGTCTCAAAGTCACGCAGGATTTGGATTTGCCACGATTCCCACAGTAAAGGGTTGACAATCCTGTTAATAAAACCACGTGACATCTGATAGTTTATGGTTAGTAGAAATGTAAGCGTTGTGTGATAGAAAAACGTGTTAACGCAGGACTTGAATTGAATATAATTACAATTTTTCTTCAAATTGTTATGTATAGAATAATATAGAATCATTAAGGTTATGTATATAATAACATATAGGACAAACGGATTCCACAGCTTTAATGGCACATATGCACTCTTTTATTAAAACTTTCTAAAATCATTTTACATATAGATATATGAGTGAATTTCGTTAATTCAGCGTTGATTTTCCTTCTTCATGCTTGTGGACTTTTTGTCATATACTTTTGACTTCAAATAATCCCATAAAAGAAAACAAAATGATGTAAAAACCCTCGATTTTGGAGTCAATTTTCGAACTGCGAACGAAAGATTTTCATTATTTTTTAAATACTGTTCTACAATCAACACAGTTTTTTCTATTCTACAACACTCCATTCTTATTTGCCATAAATTAGCAGCTGCCGAATGATTTTTTAAAATAAAGTTGTCGCCACTTTATTGCAAGAATAGAGGCAAATTTTGGGGTACCCTTTACATAACGCTTAATAAAGTATATGAACGAGAATAATAGCAAATTTTATAAAAAAGATGAGAACTATTTTCATTATCAAACATGCGATTTAATTTTGTTAAAATCTATCGAAAAGGATTTAGAAGCAATTAATATTTGTAAGCTTAGATTTTTTATTAATTTCCATACTTATTATCATATTATGGAAAAGCATCTGGGGATTCAAATATTTACAATAAAATGTAATCCCCGATTGAATGTGTACTTTCGAATTCGAAGTATCTCATTTATCGGTTAGCAAAAATATTAATAAAGTATTATATTATTAAATATCCGCATATTAAAATCGCATTTCATAAAAATGCTTACAAATTATCAAATTTCAAGCTATCTATCTCACAGTTTATTTCTCAATTTTATATCATTACGATACCTATTATTATGATCTAACTGTTCTTTTTATGTGGTTCAAATTTATCTTACATTGATATTGTAACGACCTTAAAATATACATTGACTGCTAGAAAATTTTTGAAATTTTTATGTGCTTGCTTAGTGGTCATATTTTTAAAAATACAGATTATTTTCACTTCTAAAATTCATGTGTCTTGATTTATTTTTTGCGATATTTATCAGAACACTTTTAACTTGATTAGTCTCATAGTAGAGAGATTTAAAGGATGACTATAAATTTGGTGACGATTTTGCGGGCAAAAATGAATATTCTTGAATATGCGGGGATTTCGGTAATACTAAGTTAGCAAATGAATTCCAGAGTTATATATATATATATATATATATATATATATATATATATTTAACTATAGCCTCTGATTTATATACTGATAGCCTCTGATTTAGGGACAATCTCTTCAAATAATAATAATGAATATATATGGGTTTGTATGTAGATTCACTACAATCCAGATAGTTTGAATTACATTTATGAAATTTGGTATCTATACACACTTTAGTTGGTGGAAATATAAACCTAGAATGAACATTTTTTTTTTGAAATTCTAATTAAATGTAAATTGAAGTCAACATTTATATTTTCCATCAATAATATCAGAAAAAATTACTAAACGAAATAAATTTTACTCATTTACAAAATTGAGGAAAGAAATCTTTTTGACAATACTATCAATTATAATGATAGTATCTATTTAAAGTCCTGTAGAATTTTCTTGAAATTTGACTATTAATTTAGAATATCTAATTTAGCCTTATTTATAATAGCAGATTTTAATGTTGGCGGGAATTCAAACTCTTCCCACTCTTTTATCAAATATTTAATTGCGTGATTTTCTTCCATTGTTAAATGTCAGAGAAAAATGATTCTTCTTAATATTTGTATAGTTCACGACAAAACTAAAAAAAAAGAAAATTTATGTACCCTGATATCTATATAATAGATGAACCCAGAACTGATATTTTAATAGCGTTACAATGTTATAGTTCTGCACTCCATTACAAAGATTTACACAGACAATGAAAAAAAACATATATAAAACAAATTATATACTTTAATGTCTGACATTTTGAACGTATTATGAATATAAAGTTATATCTAAACGATTTAAACAAAATTAAATATAACCGCAACTCCTGACAAAAAACAGCTAATCACCCAAGACGCTTAATATATATATATATATATATATATATATATATATATATATATATATATATACGTTAAAACATTCCTTTATATTTCATATTAAACTATAAATTTATAATTTTTTTCTCTATGAATTGTTATTCAAATTTAATTGAGACATAGGATGTAGAAGGATCTGTGATGGAGAAGATATTTCAAGTTTAAGATTCTTTAAGTTTAAATTTTATGAATCAGCACGTATCAAAAAATGTTTGCACTGCTGAAATTTTAAAATAAACATTTTTGCTTTTCAGTATTTAATCTATATTTATTTTAAAAAATTCAAATTTGGAATTTTACTAAACATTATTTGTTATAAAAATTTTTCTATCCATCGGCTTAAAAATAGAGCTGAAATTAATTACCAATTATTTTAACATAACTTTTTTAAAGGAAATCAGTAAATCAAATGAGAAAGTAAGGACATATAATAATAATAATATAAGCATAGTTAAAATAGGATCACTAGTTAAGTGTTAATTTGAATTATGAAGTGTTCAATAACCTCTTGCATGAGTCAATAAGGAAGTTCTAGTACATGAAAAAAAAATTAAATCTGCTTTATCTATCTTCCTATTCTCATGTGAGAACATTATTATTTTTAAGGCATTGTTTATATAAATTAATTGAAGTCATTAACCAATTTAAACAGGTTTGAAGCAATTATGGGGTTGTCAAAATAGATATTGTCTCCATATATCGAGGTTTGGGTACATGACGGACATTCTTGCCAAGTTGTAATTTTTTGTTGGTGATCAATTGTCATATGTTATAACCATTTTTACCATTTTCTAATAACCCTATAACTAGATACTCCAAGGGTGATATATCGCCAATATTCTGCCCGTTCTTTTTGTGATTTGTAAAACCTTAAACCAATACAACATCATATTCTCACATCATAAAACATTTTTAACAACAATAACAAATTAGGCATTTTATCATTGAAAAATTTTTCAATTACAAATCATATTTTTATTTTGAAATGATTTTTTGAGGATAAATTGCTAAGTGTTATAACTTTCTGCATTATTTTCTAATAATCTTAAAAAAGAAAAACTGATCCCTCAAAAGCGATAAATCGCCAATTTGTTGCTCAAACATTTTGAGGCTTCAAATACTTAAATCAAAAACAACATTATGTTCGCACATGATAAGAAGAAAACCAACATTATATATATATATATATATATATATATATGAAATGGTTTAATGATATACAATCTAACCTCTAAACATGGACTCTAACAAGCATGCCAAACTACTGTCATGTTTGGTATGCTGAATCGAAGATTTATCAAAATTGGCACGCTGTATAGAGCCCTCAAGGCAATATTTATTTTCTATTAAATGCAGTAAATGAAATAATAATTCTTTGATTCTTCCAGTTATCATTAACATATTAAGTTTATTTATATCCAAATTTTCTTGTTCATACTGAACAACTCCAAATTGCTAGCATTAATTTTTACTAATAGAGAGATTACTAAATGCAGTGTCATGTTAAACGGAAATTAGTCTTGCTGGGAGCATCTAAGATATCTTTATGTAATTCGTTACTTCGCTTCATTTCCCTTATTCAAGTGACAGAGGCTTAGTCAATTATTCATGAGCCTCAATAATGAATATGATGATCAATAGTAATTATTGTAAAATACAAATACTGTTAGGGTAATCAAAGCGGTGAGCCTTCAAACGTCATGAAAGGAAATGTACTACAATCTCAGCCTCAATGCATTGTATTGAATGGCCGATTTACATTTTCTAGATATGATATCTCCATGTTGCCATTTTGGGATATATATTTAAATGTCGATCGGTTTAATGCGAATTTCTCGCCTTTCCTATGTACTGCATTAAAGCATCGCTTCTGGCAACAAATTTGACTTGCATGAGATATGAATAGCATGAAACACAATAAAAATGTTTGATAAATATAGTTTGTAGCATGAGAATGATTCATACTGACATTTTTGGAGTTATGACAATTATGTTATTTTGATGTTGATATAAATTCATGATAATTCCGTGAATAATATCTGAAAAGTGCAAGAATTATTTTATTCTATCAAGATAAAATAAGTATTTGGTTATTTATATTATTTCATCAAGGATTTTAAAGAGATAATAGAAAGCGAATTCAATAAATAGATTTTAATGTTAATATCCATCAGATAAATATTCCCGAAATTTCTTGAATCTCAATAACTGTTTAATAATTTTTTTCATTTTTCAAAGAAAATTTTAAATATTTGAATTGGATTTTTTTCATACGAAATATTATAAAGAAAATTTTTGTAATATTAATAAAGAAATAGTAAATATAATACATATTTTTGACACAGACGTCCTTAATTAAAGAAAACAGTCTTTTATAAAACTTATTAATTTGGTGAGACAGACATAATATCCATATGTCTGTCTCATTATTTGTTTATGTCTGATTTTCAGAAACTCAAATATTTAATGCTAGATGATTAATATGTGATATATGCTTGCACTCTCAAACTGCACCTCTCTGTTAAAAGAGATTCTTGTAAAAGCAAATATTCGATTTTTTTACAACACAAAAATGCATGATTAGAAGAATAAAAAAAGAAGAATTTTAGTTACTTTCTGAAGAAATAAGATTTTGTTATTAATATTTCTATGTATTTACAAAACTTTAACTTTATTGCGGTCCTTGTGCTTGATAATTCATGTAAACGAGAAAAATGTCACTTAATTTATCCTTGAAAGAAATAAGTAAAGAATTTTACTTGTCCATATTTGTTCATAAATAGAAACATTAAATATGCTATTGCAATGTCTAATCTTACTTGATAGTGTAATTAACCTATCTGACATATTTTTACAGCTATGCAAGGAGTAACATAACTGGTTGGTTGGTTTGGTGGATTGTGTTTTCTGATGCAAGAACCTTATCTGACTAAGCTGCAGCAAGCACGAGATAATAGTACCATTTCATTCTTGAATCGTCAATTAAAAGGAATAGTGAATTCTATGAAAGACGCTTTAAATGAACTTCTAATAAGATGCTAAAAAGGACTCAAATTAGTGTGTCTATATATGTATCTTTAAGATCAAGAAAGAAGTTTTGGTGGGGGATCTTCTTCAACCAGGTCTTTTAAGGTATTATCATTCTTACCAAAGTAGTTAAGTCTACTAATGCCAAAATTTGGACACTCTACTTAGACTTTTTGTAACATAACTGGAAAACATACAACTAATTCTAAGCCCAGTACGTGTCTGAATGCCCAACTGCCACGACAGCGTAGGCGGATGGAATCTTATGGATCATAAAAGGGATGGATGGAATATTCTTGTCTTTGATGGATATATTTGAAAGCACACCAGTTCTACACAAACCAAAGAAATGAGAACCATTGAACAAACCGAAAGCATATCATACCTTTGTCTGTGATATGACTATTGTGTAGTCTTCGGTACAACTATACAATAACATATAAAAACCAATATGAATAGTTAGCTCATAAATTTAAATTTATAGTCCAATGCAATGATAAATTCATTCCAAACTAGTTAAGTTTGGCGACTAATTAATTTGCACTTTATATCAATAATATCTCTTATTGTATAACTTCTTGTTTATGATCGTATATGCATAAAACTTCATAATGCTTCTTGTTCATGATATGCATGCACAAAAGAAGATCTCCAATGAAATCTACTTAGATGACATCATAATATTTTAAATTTAAAGAAAGATGTAGGGTATGGTATCATATTTGAAATTGCGTGTTGTCTTTTTCATTAATATAACTTCTCTTTCTGATTTCCTCTTATTAACTGTTCAAATAATAAAATAAATTTGACACCTTTCAAAAATGTAAGAAAATCAAGAAATTAAACAATTAATGTTACTAGGAAAATATATTGAAGTTAAATGCAAGCACAAAATCTATTGTTTGAAATTACGACAAAAATATGTATTGAAAATTTTTGGAAAGGAATTGAAAATATTACAATCACTTCATTAAAAATAGAAAGGTCTCATTTTAAAACGATGCAAACATCTAACTGGTGCTAAAATAATTTTAAAAGATTTTATAGAAAGGATCAAAATGTGAGTAGGGTTTTAATTTAATTAGGATTAAAACTAAATACATTTTTTTAAATAGACATTATCATCGAAATTTTATATGAATTGGATTTGGTATGTCTATATTTAATGATTTGTCATTTAGAACTCTAGCACACGCACGCACGCACGCAAGCAGTGACATTTAAATACGCCCTTTTACAATATATATTTTGAAACAAATTAAATAAATGGAAGCAAAATATAAATGGATTTAAGGTCTAAAAAAGTACAAAGGAATTCTCAGCCATAATATCTAATTCCAAAGAGAATATTTTTATTATGAACCAGGGGGAACAAGTAACACATTGCAGATTTAATTAAAGCCTGTTTTAATGAAATCTATTGAAATAATTTTATTTGAAATGAAATTATTATTTGCTGTTGATTGTTAAAAAACAACAACTTAGCTTTAGAATTAGTGAAACGTTTTAAAAACGATTATTTAGAAAGATTCAGTTTCTTGTCCATATTTTACTGAAAAATTGTAAATAATTAAGAATCTACTACAAATTCACTACAATCCATTATAATGTTAAAGTAAATATTTAAAATATTATATTTCATGTTCCGCAGTGAAACAAACATATATAAACTTTAAAAATCATTTTAAAAATAAATAAATTGAGAATGAATTTTAAGAAATTTTTTTCACTTGTATTAATATTTCACAAAAAAATATATTTTATAACTTATTGAGTTTCATCCTATATTTAATTATAAAAAGAACAAAATTGAAGTACAATTATGTGAAAAAATCAAATAATTATACTTCAATTCTTTGTAAGATATATTAATTATCGTAAAAAGAGTATTTATATGAGAAAAGAAAACCGAAACATGAATCGTAAAATTGCAAGAGCTAATTAGTTCTTCATAAATAAAATATATAAGTGTAATAAGATTATTTTCTTGAAAAAAATTTAAGGAAACGCATAGTAGTTTTGAATTGCAAATTTATTCAATTTCATTAAAAAAGATAATTTGTTCATTTGCTTCAAATGTGGGAAGTTTAATTTAGGATTCGTATATCGGAAATTCAACAATTTTTTTCAAGGATGAAATTCCTTTGAACTACTTATCAATATTATTTTATTATTATATGATTCTTTGAATCAATCGCAATTAAGTTCCCCCTTGAAAAATGCTATCAAATTCTTATAACATTTCCTTCATTATTATACGATTCTTTTTTTATTATATGATTTCTTGAATCAACTACAATTAAGTTCCCACTTAAGAGATGCAATTAAATTATTATAAAAATATATAAACGATTTCTATTTATAACTAAGAATTGAATTAGGAAATATCTTATTTTTCAAAAAAAATGATACAATAAAAAAGAAATATATATATTTAAATCAAACTTCGATTTCTTTTCTGTAGCTTGCATAGAAAATATGCGTGAATTTTACATCAATTAATTAACAAAATGTATTCATATTAAATTTTTATCCACCTTAATTTATTAAATTTTCATACGATATATTTCAGAAAGAACTTTTAATTTTCTTTCAGTTAGCTATTGCAATTTATGTATCTCCTAAAGCAATAATAATAGAACTTTATTCTGAATATCAATATTATTTATATTTCAAAGTTAGAAGTTTCTTGAGTTTATTTATCTAGAATATTTTTTGCCTAATTTAGATGCTAAATTGCAATAAAAGTCTTCTGACGTCTCAAGACCTTTATCCGCTTTTATTTTATAACTGCCTACAATTGCAAATTGAGTTGAATAAAAGATAAATAAATACCAGGGAATTATTCTATATTTTTAATCAAAGGAATATTAAAATATCTTTAGGTTACTTAAAATAAACATCAACAGCTAATGTGTAGTTCACCATTTTTTGTCAAATTAAATTAATTGGTTACTGTATCCTTTCAAATCTGTGTACTTACTATGACTAAACATATGTGAAATTTTCAAAGCTAAAAAAAAGACTGGTTTCAAAAAAATAATAGACATATGTTTAACCATCAACTTGTTAATAATAAACCAATTATTCTTTATAATCTTCATATCACAGATAGCCGGCTTTCTGGCACAAAGTTAACCGGTCTTCCTCGTGTTCTGGGAGTCCCGGGTCGGGCATGGTTGTTCTTCTGTGCGGTATCTGAGAGATGTTGACTGTGCCCTCCTGTAAAAAGGGGCTGTGAAGCAAATGTGATGGGTGAGTAGCTGAGTCGTACTATTGGCCCTAGTTGGCGCTACTTCAGAAACAAGAGACGCTCCTTTCGGCTTAAATCCGCTGCTGTATCAGCAGGGGACTTGTCCATGGTAAGTGCCATCAGTAACAACAACAACATATCATAGATATCCTATCTTTCCGTATTAGGTTGAGACGCATAGATGTCTTAGGAAATGGAAACGCTTAAACTGCGAAACAAGCTTTCAAAGGGTTTTGTTGAAGATAGGGCTGATTGCAAAGAATCGTAAAATGTATTTGAACATCAGCGTAGAGCAAATCTTTTCCATTCCACAAAAGCATAATGGAATGTATATAAACAAAAGTGTTATGTACTGATTTTTTTAAAAAAACAGCTCGAAAAACTAAAATAAATTCAAGAACATTAGCATAGTTCTCTTTTTAAAAAATTGGTTATGAGAAGACGCAGATGAAATAAAATAGTTGGGGGATAAAGATAATATGCTCTAATGACTTTTAGCCATTAGAGCATATTATCTTTATCCCCCAACTATTTTATTTCAAATGGCACTATTCAAAAAGTGTGAACTGATATAAGTTTTGGCTAAGATTTCTCACTTCGTTTGTGCTAAATTCTAAAATTTTCTTTGTCTGCCATCATGTGAAATTGAAAATTTAAGCTCTTTTCTCAGAGAACTTCTGATTGAAAGTGAATTATACTAATATATTGGAACTAAGTCGGATTTCTATTTAAAATGTTGCGGTATACTCTTTTTAATCGAAAGTGAGGTGCTTCCATTTTATCACGTGCTCATCATTCAAGGGATTATCAATGTCTTTAAAGGAGTAAGAAAATAATAAAAAATTCTTTGTGGTATAATCTATTGAATTTTTGAAGTTTCATCCCAGTTGAGTCTCTAAGCGATACAGAGGACGAGGAAGTTTTAGGTAGATTCATTTTTTAGAAACAATACCTATTGCAACGGTTCTCTTGGCAAGATTTTGGGAAAATTTTCGAGTTCTTTATATATATATATATATATATATATAGCGAGAGAGAGAGAGTTCGCAAATGGCCTATCTTGCTCAAAGATGAAGTTTGAAATGAGAGCTCCAACATTAACTTTCCTAATATTGAACACAGCAAAATAAATCGCATCTCATTAAAACGGGCACCTTACGTACTTAAAATGCTTTCTTAATTGCAAAATAATAGAAATTACGGGCTTAAAAGTATTTTCGACTATTTATAGCATCAACAATTTATGTTGCCACGTAGTAACTTAGATGTCAAGGAATCTGCTTTTGAATTTTAGGATTTTTTATGGCTCTTCAGGCAATCATACAGTGCAATATACTGGAACTAAATCACATTCCTATATTAGTTGGGTTTTTTTTCCAACATTATTTCGATCATAAGAAAATGGCATATTTCTCTTTATCAATGATCTCTAATTCATAGACTTGTATTATATTGTGTGTGGATTTGGCTTGGTTTAGTTGTTAAAGTCCGTTGTAAAGCAAAACTAGGGATATTTTGGCAAGGATCTCATAATTTTGAACTGCGCTCAGATGACAAGGAAGACACCAGAGCTGGCAGCTGCTCTACATACCACACATCACACACTAGCGGAATGACGTTTTCCCCGGATGGGTGTAACGTGAAATAGAGCTTTCACATGACGATTCTTCGTTTAAATCGGGTTTTGAACCTGGAACTCTATAGCTCAAAAGCCGAGACCTTACCACCAGGCCACCACGGCTTTATTCTGTGTGGTATTCAAAGATTATGAGATCTCCTTTCTCATAGTCACTAACAAGTATTACTTGAAATTTAATTTCTCTTTATATGCTCATGAATTAAATTTTTCCCTATAAATGAATCTCTTAGTGAAGCAGAAGACAGGATAATTTTGATTGTGATATTTTAGAAAAAGCAATCTATTCCCATTTATTAGAATTAAGTCAAATTCACAATATCAGGCAATTTTGATCAACAAATGCACTCACTTTTACCTAATGAATCCTTAAATAGGGAGAATTTAGATGTATTATACAATATGAGTACTTAATTATTGAGTAAAAATTAGAATTATACATAAAGATCATCAAATTGTCGAAATTCTTGAATGAAATAAGTATGCCTAAATTCCAGTTTTTAAGTCTTAGATCAACATACTAATTGCTTTAATGAATCGATGATATGGCATTCTTTAGTATTTTTTTTTCAAAAGGTTTAAAAGAGTTTTTTTTTCTCCACCAATAAAAAAAAAAAAAAACTGAAATCATCAAAAACAATCCTAGATTCTTATACATAGTTAGCCAACAGTTTTTTTAAGAGGAGGAATCTCTGACAACTGGGAAATAATTAGGACAAAATGATCGCATAAAAAAGCCCGCAGCTCAAATTTTTTTCCAATCTTGTTTGATGGTTTTACTTCATAAGAAATAAAGGGAAGAAACCGTAGTTAAAGTCAAGGTAAGCCGAAAAGACAGGTTGTTAGAATAAATTAAATCTCGAAAAAAAGTTTTTTTTTTTCTTTTCTAATTAGTACATCTTAAAAGTATGTATAACCGTTTTGGGTCAAATGGATAATTTACGAGCTGAGTTGACGTCGTTGAATGAGACACAGTTAAACGATAAAAAAATAAAAGATTAAAAAAAAAAACGTGGAAAAATTGTGGAATTTCCCTCCCCCCCTTCAAAGTTGGAAACATATCAATGTGGAAGGTAATGTGCGAAAAAAATGAAGTCGATCATCGGTCGACTGTGAAAAAGAAAAAAAATGAGCAAAAAAAAAAAGAATAAAAAAAAAGGCAAGGGACTCGTACAATTTCTTCGAACACAATTTATAGGAATTGCCATCAACGCTACACAAAAAGGAGGAAATTTTCTCCCGGTTTTGAGCTTTTATATACTTTGTGATGTTTGGTTAAATAATGTTCCGACAAGGTGCGGGGTCGGACAAGAGGAAAAATAGAAGGGAAAAAAAAGCTAGATGGGGAATTTGCTCAAAATTTGTCCTTTTTTGGTGCTTTTCTTTCTTCGTTTTATAAGGTGATGGAGTGTCAAGATTTATTTGCAGCATCATCAAATTTCTCAACGCATAGCATTTGACTTATAAAGCCTTGGACAGGGGTTGAGCTGTACTTGCTCTACCGTGAATTTTCCTCTTACTCAAAATATTTCTAAGCATTTAAAATTGATGTCGATATTCAGTGGTTTCCATACATTCTCTCTCAGACGTTTTCACTTAAAGTAAGCAGAATTTTTCGACTTTTTTACCATTAAAAATAGAATATAATAGCAGAAATGTAATATTCTTTCTGTCTAGAATATATAATAGCCATTATCAAACAGGTTTTATCTGAATAGCGATATTATATTTAAAATAAAGGGCAGACAATAAACATTAATTTATACTGTACACGAACGTAAATTAAATATTTTTAAATGCACGCAATTTTTAGTACATGTGGCTGATCCTTTATTTATTTGATTATTTCGTCTACTGAATAGCAAAACAGTTTTCAGTATTCTTTAATTCAAGGTTTTTCACAATTATAAGATAGCTAATTATAGCCAATTATAAGATCTTAAAATTACTATTTTCTCAATTTCATTGTCAAACTATTAGTAACCTAAATAATCAATTAACTTGCATTCAACTTTCTAGTTCATAAAAATAGATTAGTATTTTTAAAAATTCATTAATGTATAAATTTTCATAATTTGAATATATAAGAAAACGAATGCAAAATTGATTATATAATTTCATTTAGTCAAAAGCAAAATCAATCAATTTATAAAGAATTTTTAGTAGTTTTCATTAAATATCAGACTTTATCAATTTTTGAGAACATACTAAATTCGCTGCAGACATCACCAATCAAGAAATTTTGCCTATTTTATGCAAGAATCCCTACGATTTAAAGTCTTGAATTGCTTATTGACATTAATAATGTTAATGGGATTGTCTTATTTATCTTTTCATATATTACTTATACTCCACGACTTACAGTGTTTCTTACTTTACTTATGCTATCAATTTTATCCTGTTTCTTACATTTTTAATGTTATCTATGTCTTAATTTTTTTAAAATTCGTTCATTACAAATCAGAATTTTTCATGTTTAAATAGAATGGATATTAATGTTCAAAATACAGTTTTCTTACTAAAAATATTTTATTGATTTTTTGCTTGTCTGTTACGTGATATTTAATGATTGCTTAATAATTTCAAGAAATATATTTGACCTTTAATTTATTTACTTTATTATTTGATAAGAGATATTTCAATATGATCAGATAATTTACTTATTGAGGAAACGTTTTGGTCTGATATTTTGAGTCTAAGAATTAATTTAATAATTGCATACGTTGTAATAATGCGTAACAACTCGTTTCATATAGTGCCTTCCTTAGAAATTGTTTAGTTTAGTTACATTAAAAGCCCGTTAATTAAGCAACACCAGGGCTATATTCAGACGGACCTCATAATTTTGAACAACAGTCAAATGACGGGGAAGACATTTGAGCTGGCACTCCTTTCTCCAAATTTCGCACTACATTAGCTGGAGGAAGTTTGGTCCTTACGGTTTAAAGTGCACCAGAATGTATTATATGAATGTTCTTCAGTAGAATCGGGGCACGAAATTGAAACTCTTTGGTTCTTACCATCAGGGCACATCGGCCTACCTTGCCTGAAAATCTGTAATGGACATGATTTTATCTTGAAACCATGATTTTATCTTGTGGCGTCCTAAGGCGTCATAACCAAGTGTTAAACTTCAACCAGCTGAGAAAGCTGTGCCAACTGTGAAAATCAATTGACATCCAGCAAAGAATATTCTTATTTTAACTTGTGGCGTTTTACACGTTTTTCTTAGCACGAAAAGGACACCAAAGAAATCTATAAGAAAAACGCCTGGGACCGCATGTTTTGGGGCAAATTTGTACGTTCTAAACATCCATCTGTAATAGACGGAAAGCTAAAAACGAGAAAACTCGTGAGCGATCCGCAACAAATGTGATGTGAAACGTGAAAACTCGTAACTAGTCCTTAATATGTTAATTAAGATATATAGTAGATAACAAAATTATACTGTTACATTTGATATGATTATATTAAATCCTTATATTTTATAGAAACCGCATTAATGGCTTACTTGGTTGGGTTATATCATGGTTGATGTAGTTCAATTAAAATCCCATGAAAAAAAAATAGCAAAATGGCACCAGATGAAGCAAACACATGGGCTATTCATCTTCAGAAACGAAAAGTAAAGTTTTTCATGAAAAGTCTTCGTTTTACATATAAATAGACAACCCATCCCATCCAGGCAATTCAGTAAGGTATAAAGGGAAAATAGGCCGTATGTCTTAAAGATAGAAAAAAATAAGGAGGCGAAGAATAAATGGAAGTTTGGGAAGAATGTAAGCCCAAACGTTTCCTCGAAATGCGTCTAAAAGAATGTTGTTCACATCCAAACGGTTCGATAATAATATTTTGTAATCATGATACTTTTCAATCTTAAATAACATGGAAGCGTACGGATGCGAATCGGGCAATATATTTTATGCTGTTGAGATTTATTGACGTAATCCGTAGGGAATCCCAGATGAGCTATTTCAAAGCGGTAGATCTGTCCTCAAATATCTTTGAAAGATTAGAATCAACTAAGTTTTGGTTTCAATCACTTATCATAAATGATATTAAATTTCAGTTTCTATTTTTCAAACCGCAGGGTGTAATCTCTGATTTTGGAAGTTCGGTAAGCTTATGTATCTAAATCTTAGGCATCTAAAAGTAGCTGGAAACAAGCTTTATTTTGCCCTTGGTAAAATGGGATGTTAGTAAACGGATGTTAAACAAAATTCAAATCTAAAATAGGAAGTTGATCTTTAAATTCACATTTTCCCATTTGTTTAATATAAATCAAAATTAATATGACTAATAAATTAATAATAAAAAACTATATTAAATAAGCTATAATTATTGAAAGCAATTATTTACTTTCTCGTAAACATAGTATAGAGAAACATCTCTCAAATTCCTAAAACACATTTAAAAAAATTGTCCGTCTGGTAATGACAAAGGTAAATCAAAAATGCTTTGAGCTAGAGAGATGAAATTTGATAAGCGATTTTTACACAAAATTTGCAGATTTCTATCAAATTTTGATGAAAATCTAATCATAGAAGTTCATCTGTCTGGCTGTTTGAATTTAAATTAAAAAGGTAATTAAAAACGATTAAGAATGGATTAAATTTTGAACTCAGATTTTGTGCCTATAGTGTAGATAACCAACAAATTTTCAGTGAAATCCAACTAAGGTTTGATTATCAGTCGATTTGTACCTTCAGAAGCATGTAAAGGCTATAATTCAAAAAAGCAATAACTTAAATATATAAAATTTGTTAAGATATTTTGTGACGAAAAAGACACTTTTTTTCTCAATTTTTTGTGTCAATCGGTTGGGAAATGGCATTTTCAACAAAGATTCTATTTCTGAATATTATTAATTATACGCTAGAGATTAATAGCCAAGAAACTCGCCAAGGATGGCACAATGGATTCAGTAAAAGTACTAAATTAACGCCAAATGTTAATATTTATAATAGTAAATTTTTACAGCTAAAGTCATGCGATATATTCTCTGGCATGACAAATTTATCAGAAAGTCTGCAAGAAAGTTTCGGGGAGACCATTTCCACTGGTTGCAGTTTGCCTATTGCTTCTAAAATGCACAATTGCTGTGATGATTGTGACTTGCAAAAACACAAAACATAATAATTAAAAAAATTAAAATTAAATAATTCCCATGAAAATGGATATATTTTAGATATCTTAAAAAGTAATTCATTATAAATGTCATTATGGTATTGGATATCATGATACTCGCATAAAATGATTAATGTTACGTAACAACTTTCTCATTGATTATTTCTTGGGATGAATTAAATTTCTTAACAAACCATTAGTTTGAAACAATTAATATCCAATTATTCAAAATACGACCTTCATTCGTCATTTATTCATTTAATGTTGATGATTAATTCTTCTTTTTTAGAATTAGAAAGAAAAGAAATTTGCTTATCTTTACTTTGTAATTACTTGTAATAACTTTTTAACACTTTCAGAAATGAAGAAGAAGTATTAAATAGTGTTTCAATATTTGTGCATTTGAACAGAAAGAGTAAGAGAAAAACTTGCGTGGGTGTAATTTTTTTATCCTGATACATTGCGCCCTTCGGAGTTAATTACTTTATGAATAATTTTCTTGCATTTTGTTTTACATTTTCTCCTTAATGCCTTAATCTATTTAATGCCTATTATCCTTGCTCCAAAATTTTCTTTCGAATTTTACAACACTCTGTGAATATCAGAACTGATATTGAAGCAATATTTTCTGATTTTCAATTTAGATTTTCTTGAATATATTTAAAACTCCACAGTTCACACATTAAACTCTTATATCAAATTCTAGAATATAAAATTACTTACATTTTCAAACTTTTATTTTTCTCCCAAATATTTTTGCATGTATGGATTCAAACTGTTTTTTTTTTTTTCATTTTCAGTAATTTATGAACCCCTAGAGCATCAAATCTGCATGTTACCAACTTGAAAAAACTTTTAAGAATGTGCCGGCTTTCTGGCACAGAGAAAGCGCGTCTTCCTCATGTTCTGGGAGTCGCAGGTATGAGTCCCTGATCGGGCATGGTTGTTCTTCTTTTTGCTATCTGTGAGATGTGTGACTGTGCCCATCTGTAAAAAGGGGCTGTGCAAGCGAATGTGATGAGTGTGTAGCTAAGTCGTACTCTTGACCCTCCTTGGCACTACTTCAAAAACAAGAGACGCTCCTTTCGGATTAAATCCGCTTCTGTACAGCGGTGGGCTTGTCCATGGCAAGGACCAGAAGTATCATCAACAACAACAACTTTTAAGAATGTACTTTGTCTTTAAAAAATCATAGTTGAAACAGCTTTTTTATTAATCTTTTATCGTCTCCAGCAATTTTCCGACTCATATTTTTGAGATTTTCACCTACTAAACGTCGTTTGGCACTTTATTTTGTAAGGTGATTATTCATCCTACTAGGGCCTATTATTACCCCTCTGAATATGTATGCCGAATTCGGTAACAACTTGTATTTATTTAATAAGTTAGAAACTGCTCAAAATTCTATAATATTATCAGAATTTTGTTTCTTTTATTGTTCGAAAAATACGAATAATAATTACGGTTACCAAATGCATTATTTGATTATCTTGAAAATAAATATGTGAATTTTTTGCTATAATTAAAATGGAAATCTTGTTTTGTATATTCTAAAATAATTTTGTTATTCTAATAGTCTATACAAAGATTACAATAAAGATACATTAAACAATTAATGTCACAAAGATATTATACCTTTTTTATTTACTCATTCCTTATAATTTTAATTTTTTTTAAAAAAATAAGGCCTATAAAGATTCATGAATAAAATTGTTGATTATGCAAAATGTTGCGAATGTGTAAATTAATTATTTCTTAGGAGGTTTTCGTACTCATACATCTGTTTATTAATATCAATGATCCCATTAGGATTTTTAGATAAAATAATTTTAAGTATTTTATTATCGAAACGAATATTTATAATAATTTTACTTAAAAATGAAACATATTCTCTTAATACCTTAATTTTTGGAATTTTACTTTGTATTTTTATTCATGCTTGTGTTAAATATATATAAAATATATTTGTTTCTCATACATAACATATTAATTCTCATGAAAAGTTTTATAAAAAAATTATTATCCTAGTTAATATGCGGAAAAACTACTTTTATAACTATTATTTTAAATCTATTAGGGATTAAAATAAAATATAGAATAATGCTTTTGCTTGGTAAATAATATATTTATGCAATATCTTAAAACGTAAGAAGGGGAAAAGACAATATTAAATAAATTCATATTTTCTTCTGATATAGAAGTTTTTTTGAAAGCCCGATTTAAAACACACACACACACACACACACACACACACACACACACACACACACACACACACACACACACACACACACACACACACACACACACACACACACACACACACACACACACTTCTGCAAGCTTTTATCAAATATTTTTTTTTATATTAAGATTTATCTAAATATCTAACTACCCATAATACTGTATTCATATTATGTATATGATATTATCTGAAAATTATGAAATCACATATTTTGTAAATTTCTAAAAAGAGCAAATGCATTCGAGCAAGTATTATGTTTTGCAATATATATCTTTTTTCATTAGCTTAATTTTTTATACACATACTTAATTTTTTATACACATACATAATTTTTTATACACACAAAAAAGAATGTTTAAAAACAATTATTTTAGAAAACAAGAATATATGTGTAGAGTAAAATGTTTTAAAATCTTTCTTTGGAAATGAAATGATGATCAACATGTAGGTTATGTTAGATAATTGAATTCAGTCACTATTATTTCACATTAAAAACAATATTATCTAAGTTCTTTTATTAAAAAAATGGCTGAATTCAGGAGAATGGCTAGATTTCACAATGCAAAAACATGCTTTCTAACGTCGTCATTATTATTCTTGAAATTTGTATAAAAACGTCCACAAATATAAGCTAATTTAATTAATCCCGTAGCTGATCAAGATATGTAAATTTTGTAATACCGAATATTATTTTCATATTCCTATAATTGGAGTTGCATCTTTATAATCATCATTTTCACTCTATTGATACGATAAATACATAGTTGGGCCGGCGTCCATGCTCAGAGGCAGTTCGTCTTCCTCGTGATTTGGGCCTCCAGGGTTCCAGTCCCGGTCAGGTTGGTTGTTCTGTGTGCTATCTGTGAGGTGAGTGAATGTGTCTCCCTGTAAAAAGGGGATTTGCAAGCAAATGAGATAAGTTTGTGTTATCCTTATATGAGCCAGAAGACAGAATTCTGCTCTCGGGTGCTCAGGAGGCTTACCCTCAGAAGCTACTGCACCCCTCCTTGTAAAGCGGGCACGTCATAATAATCACCAATACATATTTGTTACACACTCTGATGAAATTTCACTAATATAACTTTAAAGTGTATTTTTAAGATTGGAAATGATTGTTATTAACTGATAATTGAGGTCACGTATTATGTTCAATGAAATAAAATAAAACTTTACATATAAATTGATAGTTTTTTTGTGTGGAGGTAGCTTTTATACATTTTATTACAATACCATTTTGCTTAACGAGTTTTAATACTTATATACTTATTTTTTAAAGAAAACTATACATTTTATTTGAAAATTGATCAAACGATCATTAATTCAATGTTATTTAATCAAATATTAAGTTCAATTTGAGACACAGTGCATAATTACGTACATCGGCTAACATATAAGATTAACCACAAAAAAGATGTCACTGATTTCAAGTAAAAAAAAAGAAGAGACGGCAGATGAAAAATTTCGTTTTAATGAATTCATGCCTGAATACACGTAATAAAACCCAAAATTACGCAGCAAGCAAGCATTATCACTCGTTACATAGGCCTTAAATTAATTATTCAGATGCACGCGAGCACCATTTACTCAACTTATTAATAGATCCGCTCTGATGAGACGCCTGTTACATGTAGGCGTGTCGCAGATGCAAGATCGTAAAAGGTAATTAAGATATTCTGAGATTTCCAATACTCATCTGTCTTCAGGAATGTTTCGTCCCTTTATTCCTGCGGCGCAAAAGAATAAGAAAAGTAGACCTACCTGATCTTACAAGGTCCGGAAATGGGTCTTCAGAAACTGATAAAGAAATGATGAATAAGAAATACTGCCTTATTCCTATTCCGTCTAATTTATCTGAAGAAAGGAATATATCATCCCCGGAAAACCGCAGTTGAATTTTTTTCTTCTTCAATTTATCATGCTATGTGACACCTTGTTGGCAAACGTGGGATATAGTCTGGGAAGATTCCGTGAAACCCAGTAGCCCTGGAGGAAGATGAATTGTCAGAATAATTCCCCACCGCACGGGACCAGAGGGGTGGAAATAGAAGGAAATAAGGCAGGAAGGAAGTAATAATTTTGAGAAGAGACGAAAAAAAAGGTTAAAAACCTTTATGACGGGGACTACTACGCTATTCTCGTAATTTATATTATTGCATTTACAATTTGGCGTCCAAATAGATTTATGGAAATTATGATTGAAGAGGTTGGGAAGAGAAGTAAAAAGTGGAATATAAGAAAGGCCATTGTTAAGAATGGAGTATTTTGTGGTGATTTTTTTGTGAATTATTACATTTTTTTTTCTCCAGTGGAATAATGTTTAAGTAAAATTTATTTCCGGCAAGGATGAAAACCATGTTTAAGTATTCAAAAAGCTGTATATATTATCTAATGAATTTAAAGCATTTGTTATAATTATTTGTAATTTTTACTTACTCATAATTATATAAATCTCTGCAAAAAAATAATTAAATAGATGCATC
>JAOUZG010040215.1:7064439-7074955 GCA_026289955.1 Argiope argentata
TTAAATAGATGCATCTGTATATTTGTTTTGCTTACAACGCATTATATCAGATTTCGAAGAATAATGTTGTATAAAGGGGGGGGGGGGAGATTTAAACAAATAAAGATTAAAATGAAATCTGCTATGCATTTTTCAATGAATCATGTCAGAATATAATTTCTTGAACAACCAAGCTCCACGTGTTCGGGCAAGTTAAATTATATTTTTTATTCATTTTAATGGTTTCATTGAATGAGTCACTTTAGTATTGCAAACGATCCAATAAACTTTTCCACGCATTTATTTATTTAAAACATATCGCATTTCCTATTTATTTCATTTCATTTCATATAATCGAATTCTCAAAATGACATTTTTCTCAGGGGTTTTTTTTGCTGTAGCCATTGACTTATTTTTTTAAAAATCAGAGCTTTTATAAATGCAATGGCAACACATTATTAAAAGCTGGGTTTTTTTAAATACTTGCGCAGATAATAATTTTTTTTAACCTACGGATTTTAGTTGACGCCAAAAACATCATTACAAAACAACATCATTTTCTGACATGATAATAAAAATTTTAGATACATTTATGAAGAAAAAAAACTTTGAAAAAATTTTGAAGATTAATGTGATTTGAAAGTGCTTTCTTTAAGAATTTTGAATTTTCTTGCAACATTTTTGACAGCATTTAAGTGCAGATAGATATTTTCTGGAAAACTGTAGAAAAAATATTGAAATGCAACTGCAAATGGCATAAAAAGAAAGATCTATATCGTGTAAAGTACATTTTTTGTTAATATAGACTAATAGTGCGTGCTGAACAAGATTAAGAAATAAATCATAATAAATTATGGTGAAACCAAATTTCATATAAGACTAATAGTTATGAAATAAAATCATTTAAACCAAATGAAATTCTGGGAAAATAATATACCATTAAAATCCTTCAAGTGCATTAAAAATGGTTGTAAAAAGATAAAGAACTTCCGATGAAAATAGGAGGGCATAAATTAATTTATTAATAAAAATTTTAAAGTGATATAGAAAAGAAGTACCATTTTTTGAAATTAAAATTACATTGTTTTAAGTAACATAATTTTAAAAGTCTAAAACTACTCCAGAGCGTTGGTTTAAAGTGCATTTTAAAATTTTAACGCTTGTATTTTTCAAATAAATTATGAGATAGTTATTGCTAAATTTTTGGTCATACACATTTAAAATCTATCTATCAAACTCTTAGAAAATTTGTTTAGGATATAATGAAAAAAGTAATTAATATATTTTCTCTCTGAAATTCAATGAAGAAACTCACTATTTTCTATCTTTGCTTCTGGATATGTTTTATAAGATAATGTGACAAAAAATTTCCTTATATCAATTATTAATAAATTATTTGTAAGACCCAATAATATTCTTGAAATTTTGCAAGAAATAAGAAGATAACTAGAATCCATAATGTTGAAAAAATTAAATAATTTCTTAACTTTCTTTTGAAAATTTCAACAAATTGAGATAATAGATTTTGATTTTAATAATCATATATGCATATAGAAATTTCATACAGGTATAGTTTTAAATAAAAAAACTGGTCATCTAAGGAATTAAAATGAACGAAAATATGCATTAAAGAAATAAGTGATATAAAAAAATTAAGTCAATTTCTACTAAGAAATTTTTTAAATTTAGTTACTTTTTATTAAATAATTCCAAATGTTGTTGTTGCTCTTGTGTTCTGCTTTACAACAGAAGGTGGGAAGGGTGTAGTAGCTTCTGAGGGTATGGACTATTCATCACCTGAGGAAAGAAGTCTGTCTTCTAGCTCACACACGTCAAAACCCCCTTTTTAAGGGGCTTAATGCATTTATGCATTTCATTCATTCATCCACAGATCGTAATTTTTGATCTGGGAAAGGAACGATCACCCCTGAGATATAATCTCGACATGGCGGAAGTTTATGACCAAGACAGTTTTAACGTCCACCACCACCAAACACACACACACACACACATGGAGAGTCTTCGGCTGGAAGGTTCAAACTCACAGCCCAAGGGATGCGAATTAAAATCCCAAACAACCAGACTACCTCGGCCTGAAAATTGCAATTACTATAAATAATTCATCAAAAAAATTATACCATCATTGAATTTTCAACACCTATTGAGGGAACGCAAAGTGCGTGAATTTTATACGCAATTCGGTTTAATGCAATACAGATTAGAAATTTTCAATTTTATTTTTTATATAATCCGAAAGTACTTCAAAACGAACCCGAAAGATATATTAATTAACAATGTTTAATTTTAAATGCATCAAATATTAAGAAATACATAATCTTTTGAAATTATAGGTCGAAAATATATTATGGCTAACATCATTGGAGTGCGAAAAAATGAATTAATTCCTTATTTATTGCAAGAAAAATGAAGATTTTTTGGCGAGAAAGTTAGTTTTTAATTAATTAATAAAAAATTAAGAAATTAAAATTTGAAAAAACTGTATTAACGTGTGATATCATCCACTGCAAGTTTAAAAAAATTTACTTGAACTTGAGTGGATGAATCAAAAGTATTTTATTAACGATTGAAAATCTGAACTATACATATATATATACAAGAACAACAAATACAAAATAAAATAATATTATCCCTTAATTTTATATTAATTTTTAAAAATTTAAGAGAAGAAAATTTTGATTATTATGGCACCTAACCTGCTACAAATTATTAAAAGGACAGTATTACAAAAATAAAGTTTTTTTTAACTATTAAAATAATATTTTTATAATTATTAAAATAATATTTTTATAATTATTAAAATAATATTTTTGTAATTATTAAAATAATACATTTATATTTAGGGAGCACCCATGCTGCTACAGATAAAAATATAGAGTAACATAGATCAAAGCAATCAATGTAAACTGAAATAGAAATCAAAGTAAAAATGAAAGCTATTCGTACATTTTTACATAATAGACTTAAAATAAACGTTATTCAAACGTTTTTCTTTGTTTATGGTTCACATTATATTACGAATAAAAGATGTTCATAAATTATTTTAGTTTTATTTGGCATACCATATGATTATCTCTACTCTTAAAATAATATAGAATAGATATATTTGAGTATTGATTAGCCCTTTATTGGTTAGATCGTTCGATTTTTGTGCAATTTAATCTACAAAAGAAGAAATTTTCACTTAGGAATCATCTTTTTAACCTTAAAATGGATTTTTAATTAATTCTTAAAAAATTAACATTTCTAATTAATAATTTCAAAATCGCTTATAGTATATAAATTATAATTTTTAAGTAATTTTTCCTGCAATTTTGAAATTAAAAGAAATAGTTTCCATTATTTTTTTGGTTTATGAAAGATGCTGCAAGGAAATTCATTTTTTATTGTAAATCCATCAAATATTTAACAGAGATTTTCTCTATTCTGTGAAATCTGTAAAAAAAGAATCTGCATGATTTGAATGAAAAAAAGAAAGAGAAATTGGGAAGGCAGTGAGAATTCAAAAGATAAATAACTGGGTTAGTTAACTTTCGAATAGGCTCATATTTAATGAAATGTTAAACCCCTAAGAAGTCATATAAATATTGCTAAAAGATCATCAGTAAAATTATCATAAGAAGGACTGATGTTGTATTTGTAATTTATTATTTTTTGATTCTTAAAAATACTTTGTTTAAGGCATAAGATATTTAACTGTAATTCCTTTGGACAATATCTTCTGTAAACCGACTGATCTTTAAAGGTTATTACAATTTAATTTATAAATTTACATATTCCTATTCAAATAAATTAATTAGATTTGGATTTAACTTCCTCTAAATTTTGTATTTGCTAGAAGTTTTCAATGTCTATATATAATAACAGGATTCATTAGTATGGTTTTAAATCCAATAAATGTCATCATATTCTTACTTTTGTATAAAATCTATTTAAATAATGAGAGTCAACAGCCCTTCTGAAATTAATTCCATTCTCAATTAATTTAAATCGTATAACAACAACAATATTGTTGAATAATCATCTGTATTAAACAAATAGGAACATTTTGATAGGGATGAGGAAATAATGTGGTGTAATTAAGGCATCTGAAATAATTTGTTAAAGGGTAAAAATGTAACGCATTTAGCTAATCACTGTTTCAAAAGTTTGCCTCATTTTCTATAAATAAATTTTCTGAATAAAGTCTCTATTCAAATAATAAATTATCAGAGACTCTTTCGCCATTCTTCCACCGTTTCATTTAGAGAAATTTAGAATATAATTCAAGCATTAAATATGTTCCTCAATAAGTTAGTAATTTTATTATAGCTTAATCCTATATCTTACTTATCATAAGATTCCCAACTAAAATATTAAATTTGAATTAATATTCCAATAATCATATATTTATAAGCTTTAAGTATGTCACAAAGAGCACTAAATTCTATGGCAAAATAACATCAGTCAAATTATATTTAATATCATTTGGACTATAATATTTAAGAGTAGTTTCATTTTTGAAAAAGATCTTAACTTTAGTGATTAATAAATCATCTATATAATACTTGTATAATACGATTTTTATTTCTTTAATCATATATTCAAATTATTTAAATAAGGTTAGCTATGGTTTTTCATTTTGTTTCGTTATCTTCATTATATGTTGTTGTTACTAATGGCACCTGCCATGGGTAAGCCCTACACTGATACAGCAGCAGAATTAAGCCGAAAGAAGCGTCTCTTGTTTTTGAATTCGCCCCAACTGGGACCAAGAGTACGACTTAGCAACACACTCAACCCATTTGCTTGCATTTCCCCTTTTTACAGGGGGGAGGGTACATTCACACATCTCACAGATAGCATACGGAAGAACAACCATGCACAAACCAGGATTCGAACCCTGGATTCCCAGAACACGAGGAAGACGCGCTATCTCTGTGCCAGAAAGCCGCCCCATTATATGTTATTACGTTTAGTTCGTTCGATTACGTCTTCTAAGTTTAACATAAAAATATCTTCTTACAGTTTTAAGTTCGTTCGTTTACATCTACTATGTTTAACACAGAAATACTTTCTACAATTATATATTGTAACTTTAAATGTGTGAGTGGGGGAGCGATTGTGTGCGTTTATATAGGTAAGCGCGCGTGTAAACAAAATTAGCATAAAAATACTCTGGTTGAAGAAATATAACCAAATAAATAATGATGAACGAATAGTAAATGATGGATAATTTAAAATGTATAACAAATGGTTCATTCCTAAATGAAGAAATTTTGTTTCAGTCCTGAATAGTTCTAAAATAAATGATCATTAATTTTAAACTCTATTTTTTATTTAGATTAGAAGTAATTTATCTGATAATTAGTATCAATTCTTCTCATTTTGAAAATCAAATGTTGCATATTTTATTGTTTTTAATTACTGGAAGACAGGGCTTATCTCCGCAATTTTTATATTTCTGTTGTGGTGGTTTTTCGAAAAAAATATTTAGATACGAATTAAACATGAATCACATATGAATATTTTTTTCAATCTTATCTACATATGAACTTACCTTTGGAATAAAAATAACATGAATACACTGAGTTTGAAATGTTATTCGAGATAATTTACTATATTTAAACATCCATTTAACAGTCTATTCATCACCACTTATATTTTTAAGCATGCACTTTTTTTTACTTAGGTAAAATCGGGTCCGTGATTACGCTATATGACATTGTTAACTTGAGAGCAGATAGAAAACGGAGGGAATTGTGAGCTATGGTAAATGTATGTGTGTGTCCGTCCTTAATTACTGGGGTGAAAAATTTAACTCATAAGGTATTCTGGGTATCGAAACAAGCTTCGTCATTTTAAGAACGAAAATATTCAGATGCGCATTTATATTATTTTCTTTTTGCACACAAACACACACACACTGAGAATCCTCAAGAAAACAAACCTTAAGATTCTGAACCCTCAAAGAAACCCATCGTCAGAATAATATCGTCGATGCGATGTTATTCTGACGCGATTACGCATTGGGCTTTCTTGATTAACACATAAATATATAATTTTCAAGTAGCCACCACCAATTTGTAGCCGTTGTGGTGATAGTTTAACTATCTGATATATTTTGATTGAATGTCAGTCATTAGACTCATTGCGTCTTAAACGTTTTAACTCATTCACCCCATGTCTTCCGCTTTTAATCAGACATAAACCATATTTTAAAATTTTCCTTTATTTAAAGGATGCAGGTTTTTCAAAGAAATTGGGATTTTTGATTCATTCTCTTTGTTGCTCTTATTCTGTTGTTGCTGTTTTAATATCGGATAATGAATATTTTATAAATAGTTTTAAAACGAAATGCTAAGGCCTTCATCTAGTCGTGGTACAGTTTATCCAAAGAATGGATCTTGCGCTAGTAAAATACTCTCTCACTCAAAGAAGCCCAAATACATGCTTTAAAATTTTACTTTTCCTCAGAATTTGAATTCTTATTATTTATACTGTTAAGCTTTTGAATTAAAACAAAAACTTGAAATTCTATTCTCATTAAATGAGTTATCTGATGAGGAAACGATGGATATTCGAAAAAATAATTATAAAAGTAAAAATATAGTAATCGATCAAAACTCTTTCACTCATATTTTTTAAGAGCCTATTTTAAGAAATCAAACATTAAGAAATCTTGTTTGATAGTATTTTAGTTTTCTTGCGATTTAAGGCATTTTCGCCATGAAATTTTCCAACTGTTTCCTTAAGACTAAGAGTAACAAAATCTATTTCTCAATAAATTTCCTCTTCAACTACTTATAGCTAAAATGATTTATGAAACCTAAAAAAATCTTTTTTTATGTATTTGTTCTATCATCCATAAAAATGAAAAGTATTTAACTCGAGGTCTGGAAAATCAAACATAGGATTTCAAGATTTTCTTCTTGTGTTTCATAATAGTTACATTAGGAATGTAACCCAATAAAAAAGTCCTTCACATCTTTCCTTCAAATTATCCTTTTACAGGATTTTCTGCCTAATCCGTGCTAAATATTTTGAAATATTGATGCATTTTAGTACAACATGGAGAGCATTAACTTCAAACTAATAGTAAAGGGGGCATAATTAAAGTGGCACATTAAATGATGATACTTGATGAGCCTTGGAAAAAACTAGCAATACAACTTGTATTGCGACAACCGATGATAACGGGAATTCAATTGTTGTCCAGTTCCCCACTAATTAAAAGATTGTTTTTTTAAAATACAAGAGCTATAGTTTATTATATATTACATTATGAAATATGCAATTGAAATTATTTCTAAATATTACATAGTTTTAATGTTAGCTCGTTTCTTTCACAAATATGAATTTTTAAAAAGGATTTAATCCCGTATATACTTTAAATCCAACTTTCAGCAAGATTACTCACCAAACCTGAGTTATGTATCCATGGAATAGAGATATTATTTTTTTTTAATTTTCTACAAAGCAGATATTTAGAGGATTTTTCTTCGATTGAATGTTAAATAAATGAAATTCTAGAGTACAATCTGTTATGAAAAACATTATTCCTTAAATATATAAAAATTGCCGGCGTCCTGGCACATAGGTATGTGTCTCCCTCGTGATCTGGGTATCCCGGGCTCCAGTGCCGGTTCGGACATGGTTTTTCTTCTGCTTTATATCTGTGAGGTGCATTAATGTGCTCCCCTGTAAAAAGGAATTCATGGCATAGTTATTCTTCTGTGTGTAGGAATGTGTAGGAATGTGATTCCTGTGTGTAGGAATGTGACATCTGTATAAAGTGGCTGTACAAACGAATGTGATAAGTGTGTAGCTAAAGTCGGCCTCTTGGTCCTAGTTGGCGCTACTTGAAAACAAGAGACGTTCATTCGGCTTAAAATCTATGACGACCGTCAGCATGCTTGTCCATGGCAAGTGCCATTAGTAAAAACAAGCAACAAAAAGTAAAAAAAAAATAATTCAATTTATTTTGAGTACATTCAGTGGCACAAATTGATACCCTGGTCGTTTCAGTTGTTTCAAAACGTAGAGTATATGAGCATTTTATGTTTAAATAATGTTTTTTTATGCAATAAAAGCCCCTTAAGATGTAAAATAGAAATGTCAAAGTTAAGCAAAAAAGAAAATCGAACTTTTACTGTTAAAGCATTTTACAATTTTAGCAATGAAACTTTGATAAATACTAATAAAATTTTATAAAAAACAGAATATTCAAAGGTAACATTTTGAATTTTAGTATTTAGTTAAAATATTTCATATTCCTTACAAAATAATTTCTACTAAAAATGTGAAAGGAAAATAGTTTTGGAATATTAATAATAATAAAAATAATTCAGTTCATATTTTCTTAACAGTATTTGTAATTTTTCTCATATTCATAAGTATCTAGGACAGTGCATGTAATTCAAAATGAAAATTGGGGACAAATACATCATATAATAACTTGCCAGTTTCGTGAAAAAAATTCAAGAAAAGCCATATCTCTTTCTCCAACAATTTATAAAAATTAAAAATTTGTTTAAATAAAATAACCTTTTGTTGAAAAGTTTTAATCTTTAAAGGGGAGAGAAATTATTATGAATGATTACGCAAGGTAATAAACACTAAAAATCCACCAGTCACAATAAAATCAGAGCTCAAATAAATATTTAATCATTCATAAAATTCTGGGTATTAATACAGATGTGTAATGTTTTAACAGTTAAAATTTATATCTGAAAGTTATATTAAAATCCATTCAATTATTGGAATTTAATAAATTGGTTTCATTTCTTGTTCAATAGTTTATCAAGTTTCCTGTTCCTTTTAATTTAATGAAGTATTTTTTAAAAAGATTAAATTATACCTTTATTGTTTACAGGTATGCGAAATGTTATTCCAGTAAAACAAGCATCACTGTATTGGATATTTTAGTAATTACCCTTTTACACAAACAAAATATTTTTATCAGAGTAAATTCTTCTTTTAAAAAAATAGAAGAAATATACAAGGGTGTTTTTTAACCAAAACAAATAAAGAAAAAAAAGAGAAAAATTGGCTAATTAAGTTTCGAGAACAACAAAAAAATTGTTTCTTCAACATTTCTTTTAACAGTAAGTAGACGATTTTCTCTGATATTTTGGTGAAAAAATTTTGTGAACAAATTTATCGCCTCGATAGAAAAAAAAAGTATTTTTTATTAAAAAAAAACTCTGCAATGTCATCTGATATGTTCAAACATTTTACGATTGAACATTTTAAAAAACTGGAGCTGGATATGCAACTCTTGTTTTCTTTTTGATTCTTTTTGCTAAAAATAATTAAATTTTCCTTAAATATACATTTTTGATTTTATGCTACAACAACTGTATAGATATGATTTAACAAATATTAATCAAAAGTGAAGATTTGCTTGCCAAAAATATTATTAACGCTTAACGTAAAAACCTGATAGCCTTTAAATAATTTATTTATGTTCTGTTTTGGGATGCACATATTAGGGTGACCCATAAGTTAATTTCCTATTTCTAATATGAAGGAATATGCAATATTTACCTTTCTAAGCTATTAAATTTTTGGTCATATAAGAACCTTTTATGGTGTATTACCTTCTTCCATTTCTCAGGGTGCCTCATTATGCCTTTTTAGCAAAACTGTTTTGTTTTGGACAAGAAATGATTCTAGAGATGACCCTTTATTTAGCTGATGGATTTAAAGCGCTAATCGCGAAGATATTTCTAGATAGTTCTAGAATAAGTAATAATCAAATGGATAGAGATCTGGAGAGTATGCAGGATACGGTAAAACATCCCAATCAAATTGTAAGAGCTTCTCTCTTGCGACTAATACAATAGGTGGCCTCGCGTTGTCATGATGAAAAACAACCCCTCGTCGGTTTGTAAATGGTGGCTGGGACTTTTCTATGGCAGCTTTCAATTGATGCAGTTCATGGCAGTATTTCAAAAAGTTTATTATTTCAGCTTAAGTAAGGAGTTCGCTGAAAATCACACGTTTCAAATTCCGCCAACAAGATGTGGATGGAATTCTTAATAGAAACTGTGCTCAGATTTAAAACACTATAAAACAGCTCTGGGATTACTAAAACTAATATCATAGAAGGCTAATAGATAAGTCTGCACGTTTTCTCAAGCACAGCCAGGTAAGGACTTCATCGCGCGATAATAAAATAAATTATAGGGAACTCTAATATTTTTAGAGTTTCGGATTAATGCATATAAGCAGATACTGTATAAAGTAAAAGAAATAAAAATAAAGTTTTAGAAAACTCTAAAAGATTGTGTCGCTATAAAGCTAATCAAAATAATAAGTTAAAAAAATATTTGATCCATAAGTTAAGGTAGACGAGACACAAAAAGATAGTGATTATAACTTTCTTATAACTTATTACTTTCTAACTTAACTTATAACTTCCGACTCTCCTCTTTTCTTTGGGTTTCTTACGCCATGAAATCTAGTTCAAGATATTAAAAATTTGATTTTCAATAATATTTAAAAAAGAATAATATATATATATATATATATATAT
>JAOUZG010040215.1:7075055-7095081 GCA_026289955.1 Argiope argentata
GATTTTAGAGCATTTGGCTCAATTGAAGCTAGAATTCGGATATCAAACTATTGCTTCATGTATGCAATTAAAAAATATTTTTATATCTTTAAAAAACAAACATTTTAAGCAAATAGAGCATTAAAGCTGAATTAAGAAATAAACATGAAAATCTTAAATTTTTTACAATTAAGGTTATGAATATGTATAAAGAAAAAAACAACAATAATTCTTAAAAGGGCACAATGCTTATTTACTAGACAAGAGAAAATATTTTATTTCCAAGCTAAAAGCCTTTTAATGTAAAATTTTAAAGGATTTATTTCAAAATTAAAACGATCTAAAGTGTTATCATGTTATTAAAGTTAATTGAGTTTTGAATACTTTTTATTTGACTTATCCAAAAAAGATTTCGTTGCAAAAAATCCTTGAGCTGAAATGCTTAAATAAAAATACTTGAAATGACTTCTAAAAGTTAAAAAATATAGAGAGAGGAAGAATATATTTTTTTCCTTTTTATTACTTAAATATGCATTATAAAGCTGCTATCATTTTAAGTTTATAATCTGTGGGAAACCAAAAAAGAAAATGTCTCGCATGATTTTCATAGAATATTTTTATATATTTCAGACAATTTTCCAATATTTTTTTTAAATAAAAGGCTTCGAATCAGTATTAAAATTTTATAAGAAAGCGAATTCAGTCTTTCTCTGTATATATACTCTAAAATGCAAATTAAAAAAAACATGTACAAAAATTAAATGTATCTAAAACATTTTTTTCTACATTGATTCAGAGAAATAATGTAAAAGCTCGCATTTGCTATTTTCATCTTGATGACGAGAATTCTTTTAGGCATAAAAATATTTCATTTTTATTTGGAAAGCATGGAAAAGTCATTTTAAATAGCGATATATAATAAGAAAATCCTATGAATACTAAGGAAACATAGACCTTTTTAGATTTTAAAGTTTATTTAAGGAAAGGAATAAAAAGAATTAAGTAGGTAATCTACTTATTTTCTTCAATGTAATCTGTAAGTAAAGATAAAAAGAAACCCCATCAACATGAAAAGCTCAAATTATGAATGAATGCTTTTTTCTAAATGCTTTTCTCTATTGCTGTTGCAGAAGAAGAAATGTTTCAAATATACACTTGTCCCTTTTTATTTGTTTATATGGCATTTTCTCCATTTATTTAATTCCTAGTTAAAGTCTAAAAGCAGAAAGAATTAGTCTAAAAATATTTCGAAACTTGATAATAAGCCGTCTTTTGATTAAAAAAAAGAAATTATCTTAAATCGACTATCTATTTTAGTCTTGAATTGTGAAGAATTTTAGTTTTGAATTTTGAAGATTACTCATACTTTACAAAAATTTTAAAATTCCAGTAAAGAAATAAGTTGTCAAAATATTTTACGAATTTATTAGTCCATTTAATTTTTATAATTACCTCATTTGTGATATTAAACAAAATTTTAAAGCAAAGCCGCTTTATTTTTTAATTATTGACTGTAATTAATATCTTACTCAGACAAGTAGATCGGTCAAAATCCAGTAGTACTTGATTGACAACGTATCTCGTCATGTATTCATAGGCTCGATCAGAGAAGATATCAATAAAAATACATAGTCTTATCCATATATGATGTTAGACAAGGATCATGGATCTAGATAGATACATTATCTATATAGAGAGGAAATCACAAAAAATGTACAAAATAGATTGACCTCAATTTTAAATATTTTTTTGATTTCCTCTAATCTTGAAGCAACTTTGTAATAACAAGGATGTAGTCGAGTTGAAAGTTGAGTTGAACTGTTTCCATATCAGAAGATAGATTAGTTTCTAATAAGGCATTCGTTGAATACTTGGCTACATTTTTGTTTCAGTTGCTTAAAAACCAATAAAAGCCAGTCTGAGTTTAGAGAATAATTAATAGGCAACTAAAACACATATTTCTGAATGAATAATTCTGCCTAAGAAAGAAACGAGAAGAAAATGTTTATAACTTACTTTGGCCTATGCTTCTAAACCTTGACATAAGTCATTAAGTTATTTGTTGGCAATTTAATGCTTGCTAATTTAGTAAATACTCTCCTTATTTCAATTTTTTTTCTATTCTGTAGAGTATATAATATTTTCACTTTTCAGTATGAATATGAAATGGATTTTAAAAGAAGTTAATGTCTCAATCATGTAAACAAAAAAAAAAAAGGTTCTCAGTCCAGATTTGTAGAGCATTAAGAGTCACTAATATTTATACTACTATTCTAATTTGAAAGTTTGGATGGATGGGTGGTTTATGTTAGTCAATCACATCAGTAGTGCTGAACGAAATTTGGTTGTAATTTAGTACAGATATAAATTAGAAAAGGGCATAGGTTACTATTTATTCCGGTTAATTTGTTTTGAATTGTTTTTATATTAAATTAACTTTCCCACCAAAATCTCTATTTTTCCACTACCAAATGAATGAGACTTGACTTTGATTTTTTACCCTTGCTAAGGAGGTGAGGTTAACATTTTTAAGACCAATTATTTCAAACGATTATATTTATTTTCTTGGTGTTTGAGTTATATAAAATTAAACATTATTAATTCATCTATTTTCCGCATTCATTTTGAAGTATTTTTGAATTAAAATAGTACGTAATACAAGAAATTCAAATATTTTTTTATCTGTATTACCTTCCCCCAACTGGCATAAAAAATGCACGCATTTGAGCTATCTCAATTGGCGTCAGACCTTCAGTTCTTAAACATATAAATCAAAATTTTAACGTTTATTAAGTCTAGTGTAAATGCTAGTGTTTTTATACGTAACCTAACATAATAAGATTGTTGCTGTTTTCCTAATTTTTCATGTAGAGACGGATTAGAATATGATATAGATTACTATTTATTTCCGGTTAATCGAGTGTTTAATTTTTCATAAATTAAAAATTAACTTTCTCGTCAAAATCTTTATTTCTCCACTACCAAATGAATACTATTTCACTTTTTTTCCCACGCTGATGTGGTGAGGCTTAACCTGTTTTCGACCGATTATTTCAAACAGTTATATTTATTTTCTTAGTGTTTGAGGTATTTAAAATTAAACATTGTGAATTAATGTACTTTCTGAATTCATTTTGAAGTATTTTTGAATCAAAATAAAAAATAATACAGGAAATTCAAAATTTTTAATCTGTATTACTTTACCCCAACTGGCGTAAAAAATCACGCTTTTGCACTATCCCAATCAACGTCAGACCGTCAATTCTTACACGTGTAAATCAAAAATGTTACGAGTACGAAGTCGCGGGTAAATGCTGGCGTTTTTTATACGTAGCCTAACGTTAAATGATTGTCGCTGCTTTCTTAATTTCTCATGTAAAAAATTCAACCATTCGACATCTACATACCTCTGACGCTCAACAGATCCGATTAAGAGCTAATTATTGCTAATTTGATCATCGAAACTTAACTAACCAACATTCAATATTACTAGAATGGAAACAGAGTTATTGATATTAGCTCTCACCTATTAGGAATATTTTGAAATTCAGAATCACGCAATTATCCATTAAATTAACAAGATAGACTATTTCATTAATTATACCATGGTTTCCATTTCCATAATCGTAAATATGAGCTTACTGATAGCTGCAACTCTTGAAGTCGTATTGCTGTAGAAATGCAGTTTCTAATTAGTAACAACGTAATTATAATATTGGATTAATTAGTTGCAAGCAAACAGTACAAAGTGCATTCAATCTCACAAGCTAGGATATAAGTTGACCACATTTAATCTAATTATTCAATTAGACGGCTTACTATGAATTGTATGTCATAATGGCAGATTTACTTCAGGCACTCTATATTTATTCAGTAAATATGGGAATAATAGCAATGAATTTGCTCTTAAAATGGCGTTTGTCTAAACCAATTTGCAGTGAATTGCAGAGCAATTTTCCAATAAGACTTTATGATGATTAGTAATCCAATACTTGATTTAGCGAAATAAAAAAAATCCGATTAAATAATAAAAGATTAAAATGAAATCTGCAATGCATATTTCAATGTATCATGTCAGAACATCATTTCTTGAACGGCCAAGCACCACGTGCTCGTGCAAGTTAAATTATAATTTTATTCCTTTTAATTGTTTCATTGAATGAGTCACTTTGGTATTGCAAACGATCCAAAAAATTTTGTCTCGCATTTATTGTTTAAAAAAATATCGCATTTCTTATTTATTTCATTTCATATAACCACGTGCTCAAAATGACATTTTTCTGGATTGTATTTGCTTTAATCATTATTTCTTTTGAAATCAGATATTTTTTTTTAATGCAATGTCATCACGTTATTAAAGGCTGATTATTTGAGATGCTCGTGTAGACACCTGCGGATTTTTGTTGACGTCAAAAACCTCATCCCCAAAACAACTTCATATTTTGACATGATAATAATTTAAAAGTTGGTCGTAGTTTTACTAATTTTTTTTTATAATAATCAAATTTTTTTATAGAGTTACGAATTTATGACGTTATTTTCATGAAACCTAAGTGCACGCTAAAAAGAAAACTATTTTTAGATATTAAGTGCTAAATAGATGAAGTGAATGACATTAAAGTTGCTTAAAATGTGACACTTTGGTAACGGTTAGCAACTATACTGACAAAAATGTGATATTTTGAAAGAACAAACATTCTGGAATTATCACTATTAAAATCCGACATCCAAGTATTCTTCTAGAATACTCTACTCAAGTCAGAGAATCTAAATTAACTCAAAAAGTTCAAATGAATAATCCTATTTAATGCTCTCTTCTTTAATACCAAACTAAATGCTCGGGGATACTTTATTTCAGATTTATTACAATATTATGTTTAAGGTACTCACTTCTGTGGATTCTAAATTGTATTCTATTGATCCAAATAAAATACAATTTGAACTGCGGATTATCCAGATAACGCGCTTTCCATTTGTTACCAAAATATTTATTACAAAAATTCATGAACTGATGGCGTTGTAACACAAATGGTATTTATTTGTATATATTTGAAATGTGAAACACAATTTGCGTTACATGATATGTCTATTACCACTTTTCTTTCTATAAAATTAAGACAGATTTTGCACAAAAATTCGTTTCTTCTTTCTTAGCCATGTCATCTGCAAGAAAAACCATTACTGGGGAAATTGTTCAACCAGAACCAACAACACTCCGTTGCAGACCTAATGTAATTTCGTTCTCTGAAGCAGATACGAAAAGATCTTATGTCTCCAGGTTCCCAAAGCAAGATATCGGAGAAATTTGATTTAAAAAAAAAACTGGACAATTGAACATTCTTTCAGGCATCGAAAATGTTGTGACCACTCTCGTTGAAAACAGCAGTCAGTCGCCGCCTAATAGTGTTAGTCTGCCAGTTATTTCCGGTGTTCTGGATACGTCGTATTTAACTTTAAGAAAATTCTTACTGTAGATTTTACATTTTTATCCATACAAAATCAAATCTATTCACTTGGAGATTCTTGAAACTTTTACCCTTCATTTCCTTGCTCACATAGCATTCTGTGAAGGGATGATACCCATTTTTGCCTCAATGGTCAAGTTACCACCCACAGTAATCGAATTTGGGCAGAGGAAAGCCCCATTATCCAGGAACAGTCATTGCATCCTTAAAAAGTAACAGTATGGTGTGGTTTTACAGCTACCTTTATCATGGAAGCATATATCTTTGAAGAGATAACTTCAAAAAATACTAACCTGTTCCGTTATGGGACAACGGCACCATGGTATGCTGAGGGATTTAGTAATTTAAACTCTTCTATAGAGTGGATGCATTCAAGACATCATTTTCATGATGGATGATACACCACCTTATAAAGATCATCATATAAGCGATTGCTAATGCAGTATTTCGCAGAAGCACTAGTTATCATCCATCATTTCCCGATAGCATGGTCACCTCGCTCTCAGGTTATCATCTCTTGAGACTTTTGGTTTTGAGGTTATTTGAAGGAAAATCTACCAAATCTAAAGAACAGCATTCGGCAGTATATTCTTAATATTCCGGCAGACTCACTCAGGTTATCTGTAGAGAATATGGATTTCCGATTACAGCATATTGTTGAAAATAAAAGAGGGCACATTGATTAATTTTAATTTTATTTTATTTAACAATTATAATTCATATTAAATGATTTTTAACTCATTTTCTGTTTCATAAATATATATCGCATCATCTCAATAATCTGCAATTCAAATTTTATCTCATTTAGATTAATAGAACCCATTTAAGAGCCTCTGAAGTGGAAGACATTTCCTTCCAACCCTATACATAGCAGGAAAAAATTAAATAAAGTGCATTTTTTAAAAAAAATGCAAATATATGCAATTATTATTATTATTATTCACTTTTCCTTTGCCAACTTTGTTGATGAGCTTATTTTCTGAAAATACTGATTATTTAAAATTTCAATATAATCACTAATACATATTTTAATATTCATTATTTTTTTCAGTATACAATGGTTAAACATCATTCTAATTATTTAAGTTGTTTTTTTTATTTAATATTTTTATAAAGAGTTTTTTAGAAAATGTGCAAGAACTTAACAGGAAATGGAAATTTCATTAAAGTTCAGAAATGTAAGAACTTCAAAAGAACCTTCTGTGTATGAACTAAATGACGAGACATATTTTTGTAAGCATTGTTGTCCACATCCACTTACATGTCGTTGATTTGAAAACAAATGAAGTCATATGTATTAATTTAAGTTTCTTATTTATTAAAATAAATACAAATTGATTTCTGCATTTATTGATTTTACAGAATGGTTGTCTTTCCTTTTGATTTATGCTCATATATATAAATATCAGAATGATTAAAATACGTTAACAAGAAAATAAAACAATAATTCGAAATAACTAATAACATCTAAAATGGAATGATAACTAATAAAAAGTATATCAAACAACGGTCATTATAATCTTCAAGCATATACAATATATAATTCGATAATTCAAACTCCACTGTTGTTGGTTTTAATAAAAAAAGTTGATCAAATAAAAAGATAAATAAAGCAAATGATGCTCCCAAAACATTTCGAAAAATAGTCAGACCACTCAGCTTTCTTAATAAAATAAAATGCAAGGGTTGATATTTGTAGAAAAAAAATTATAATTTCCATTGAAACAATGAAATTTGTTGCAAAGGAATGCAAATTTATTTTTTAATGCCGTCGATGTTTATAAAAAAGATTCAAAGTAAATTAATTAATTTATGAATATATATATTTTATATTTTACAAAGATAAAAAATTAAATTTGTCGGGTAATATTTTCATAAATTCTCAATTAAATATGCAAAAAAATCAATTGAATTATAATTTATTAAAATTATAATTAACGTTTTATAAATAATCGTTTCGAGGTGCAAAATGTTTACTCTACAAAGTATATTTATACAATTCGCCGTCGCTATTAGTCGAGCAATCTGCTCTATAAAATCGCAATACGCAAGAACACATTCCGTTTTTATTATATTTGAAGATAATCATTATAAAAGTCATTATAAAATAATCATTATTTATAGCTTTTAAACTAATTTTTATTACATTCATTATCAACAGTTTTTTTCTGAATTTTTCAAATATTTTCAAGATTTCTTAAATTTACACTTTATTGCAGAAATATTTAGATTATCTTTGAATTATTAATTTTAACCTGTGAATTTGTTACAGTGACAAGGACTTTTTTATTGCTTTTGATAAGAACTGACCATGTGAAAAAATAAGTATTTATAAAAATCATCTTATAATACGAACATTTTTTCATGCCATTCTTTAAATAACTAATCATTTAAAAACTTGTTATGATTTGGAATTAATATATCATGAACAGATATAATTATAAACAAATTTAATTGTTGAAGTTTAATCATGCAATGAAATTTTTTTAAAAAAATGAAAAAAAAATTAAAAAATGAAAAAAAAAATTTAAAACATAAAAAAAAATTAAAATGAAATTTTTTTTTAAAAATGAAAAAAATTATCTATTTTTGATATTAAAATATTTTTGTTTGAAACACTTCTTCAATTGAAACCCCATTGCATCGTTTTAGAAATAAATTCCAGACACATTCTCCTACAGTTATAAAAACAAAATTCAGTAAGAAACATACATTATTTTGTTTTGTATTCCAGTTCTTTACATTTTTTTATGAATAAGTATCTAAAAGGTTTGTATTTAAAAAAAAATTAAATTGGATTGAATACAAAACTGTTTTTACTATGCATGCTTTTATTATAAAAATTCAATATTTTAAAAAATTAAAGATAGTTAAAATAGTTAGGAATATAAAAATACTAGACACTGTTAACATGCATTTTACTATCTATAGTTATAATTAAAACTTTTTTAATCATTTGAAAATTTTATGCAGATATATTTTGATGTTAGTGATGAATCCAAAAAGAAACATGACGGGCTTATAACGGCTATATCTGAATTTCATAAAATTTGCATAATGATTTTATGCTAAATAATAAAAATCTAAAAATTTTATATTTATAACTGAATTGAAATGAAATAAATAACATTTTAAAAGAAAAAAAAACCATTTTTGTGTCAGATTTATATTGTTTTATATTTTCATAAAGTTTCCTGAAAAATAAATTTAAATAAATATATTATTTTTTTATTTAAATTTGAAATCTGTTCAATTATATTTCACAATGAATACATTTTTTTAAAAAAAATTGTAAGCTTTAAATACATTGTGGTTTGCATTACTTGGGAGCTATTTTTTTTCAACTTATAATAAGTTTTATGAAAACATTTCCATAATACTTGCTAAGCATATTCTTTTCCTTTTAATATATAACATTCTAGATTTTAAATTTATATTCGTATTCGAAAATTCTTTTATTTTTGACTAAAAACATTTTTTATACATTCATGAATGTTTATACTTTATTAGAATATTAGAAAACGCATTTATAATACAATAAAATCATCATACACCTTTTCAAAATATTAGAAAAATGAAATTTTCAAAAACTAGAGGTTTACATTTATTTACGCTTCCATTTTATAATTAATTATATAATAATGTAATAATAAAAATATAATACATAATAATACATTATTACATATAGTAAATAATGTAAATATAATACAATAAAAAATCATATATCTTTTCCAAAAATCAGAAAAATGAAATCATCAAAAACTAGAGGTTTACATTTATTTACGCTTCCGTTTTATAATTAATTATATAAAAACGTCTATAAACCGCATGAAAATGTAAATAAAATTCTTTCATTTTCGTATTATCTCTTTGACAAAGTAAAATTGTTATTTTTAATCCATATCAATATGAAACTGAGTTTATAAAATTCATCATTTGTCTTTGCAGATAACGAATTTTAAATGTAAAGTACTTTTTAAAGATTATTCTAAAACATAGAAAACACATTTTAAAATTATTTTTGGCAACGTATTTTATTTCTAATAGTTATTTGAAAAAATCTAAATAACTTAAAAAATATTTTATGCACAATTTTTATATTTAGATATAATATGTAGACAGAGGAAAAAATAAAATAAACTAAAAAATGATATTTTGCTCAACTTTTGGGTAATATGTTCCTCTCAAGAATAAAATACAGCTTTCAAGAGTCAATATTTTTGTGAAAAAAAAATCCTTTCGGATTTAAAAGACATAACAAAACACCCATTAAAGTTAAACTTTATAAAACTTCTATACAAGAACAAACTGCTTTCAAAGATGAAATATAAGACCTTAAAACAAAAACAATATGAAGCCAAATATATGTTTAGAAATACTTCTAATATAACCCAGAATGTTTATATATTATTCTCTCGTTTAATGTTGAACTGAATATTGTTATGAAACTTTGATATAGAACGATTTCACGCCAACCCATGTCAACATTAAACGAAGCTAACACGCAGGCAATCTTTTTTTTTTTTTCAATATACAACACTGTTTTCTTATAAATGTGCTGAATTTATGTTATATTTATAAAGAATTGGAACCATCACGCTAAAGGGAGAAAAGAAAAAAGAAAAAGCGAAATAAAATTCAACCATGTGGCGCTTCAGAAGTCAATAATAGTTGTGTTCGGTCTCGGCGTTTTGCCAAGATTTCTGCGTGACACTTACCCAGTTTGGGATAAAAAGAATGGATTTAATAGAAGCAATAGACAGTCTAGATGATTTTTATTTTTATCTATCTATAGAGCGTAAGAATTGTAGCATACATGGATGTATATAGATATATATTTTAGTCTATCGACTTGTTGGTGAGAGGTTAGTAAGGAAGCGTCCATTTTGTGCCAAAACATTCGAACAGATGTTACGGAACGCAGCAATTGTGCCAATAAATCATTGAAAAGAACAGCGTTTATTGTAAAATTAAATTTTGATTCTTTTCTTCCCTTTGTGACGTCAGAAGTTTTCTTATTCAAAGCATTATTTTTATCCTTTATTGTTATTCGGAAGTTATTTCTTTCAAATTGAATTAGTAGTTAATTAGTAGTTAATTTATATTCAGTTCTATTTTCATAACATGAATTTAATATTCTTCTGAATTAATGGATTTTTTAATTTAATTTGTAAGCTGAAATATATAGTGAAAGTTTGGTTGCAGTTACTTTTACAGAACATATTTTTACTTGTAAATCATCATTGGAAATGTTTTAAAAACATAAAATACCTTTAACTCAACATAATTTGTATCTGTCATCACTTAGAAGCAAAATTTAAATATCTTCTTTAATCGGATAATGATCAAATTCAAATATTAAATAAAATATTAAAGCATCAAATACACGGATTTTAAATGCTTCAAATTCTAGTATAGAATTAGGATGTGAGTGTTGATTATGTCATACAATTCTGTTTTTACAAGTATTAAATAAGTCAAATTAAATACTAGTGTTTTAAAAAGCGAATATAACGCAAATTAATAAATACTTTCAATTAATAAATTAGCTACGGGGAAAAAAGTACATATTAGTGGTATGTTAAATCATGAATATGCTAAATGCTTTTTACATTCTCCTCCATGAATAATGGAAAAAGTATAATATTCATTAAATAAAATTCGAATTCTAAATTTTGACGGCTATCCCAGTCTCAAATATCCCTGAATTCCAAAGGTACATTATTAGAATTATGCATGTTTGCATGTATGCAATGTAATTCAAAATTCCTTGAGATAGGGAAATTAAAACTGGTATCAGAAATTTATTAAATTACTACTAATTTAGTAATTATATTCTAATAATATGTGTATACTATACTGTATGTATATATTATATACTGTAAAAATGTCTACTAATTTAGTAATGTATACAATATTTTATTAATAATTAACTAATTAGTAAATAATACTAATTTACTAATTAATCTAATTTAGAACGAAATGAATGCTTAGACCAATTCATTTCTTTGAAAGATTTAACAAATAAATTCAGAGAAAGTTTGTCTCTTTTTATCATATCAGAAAATGATGTTGTTTCTGTTTTGAGGATTTTGGCGATAAAAAAATTCTGTAGGCGAAAAATAAAAATTTTATTATCTGCACTAGCATCTCAAAAAATCACTTTTTATTAAAGTGTTGCCATTGCATTTACAGAATCTCTATTTTTTTAAAAAAAGTGTTGATGACTACAGCTAGTAAAACCTAGAAAAATGTCATTTTGAGCACATGTTTATATGAAATGAAATAATTAGGTAAAGTGGTATTATTTTAAGCAACAAATGCGAGACAAAGCTTTTTTTATCGTTTGCAATACTAAAGTGATTCATTCAATGAAACAATTAAAATATAATTGATCTTGCATGATCACGTGGGGCTTGGACATTCAAAAAATAATGTTCTGACATGATACATTGAAATATGCATAGCAGGTTTCATTTTAATTTTTTTATCAAGGTGATTATTGATAAATTCTTAAAATATAAAATTCTTCTGAAAGAGCCTACAAAATAGAATGTTACAAAAACAATGATCGCAATTTTAAATTTTGAAATTATTTCCTGCGTTTCCAAATAGACATTTTAAGATCGATTATAAAAACTGTAAGTTAATTGTTATTCTTTTTAAAATCCTTTAAAACATTTAATATTTTTGACTACTTTTCTGCATTGAATCAATTTCGATTTTATATGTTTATCGATAAGGTAAAGATATAAAATGATTGTAATTTAAATTAATGTCCTAATTTAATATCTGCTCTTGAAACAGTCATAATGTAGCTATAAATGGAAATATACATCACGATATAATTACACTGAACTTAACATTATTTTTTGTAAAAAAAAGTCAATACAAGATCCTCTATTTTCATGCTTTATCGATTTCACTTATATTTATCTATCTTTTTCAAAATATAAATTCTGTTAATATACCAAAATGATAAAAAATATTCATTTAATGATTATCTAAGTTCAAACATTACACATTTTAGAAATGAAAAGAAATAGTTATGCTTTAAAAATATCAATATGACAAATTACCCAAGAAACCTTATTTGCTTATCATGTAGACATTAATATTTTCATAAGTGTATAAATATTTAATTTAAAATAATATTGAGGGTAAACTAGGAGAGTTAAAAAATACCTCTTTTAACGATGGTTTTCATGTGCCTGGATTTCTTCTTTAAAAAAAACATTTATGATAAAAATTGCATAATACTTTATGTGAATTTGCACATTATTTTCATAATAGCCATCTTTGGAGACCAGCTTCCATGTAGAAAGAGACTGTACAAGCGAATGTGGTAAGTGTGTAGCTAAGGCCCTAGTTGGTGCTACTACAGATATGAGGCGCACCTTCAGCTTAAAGCTCGGCTGAGCGAGCTAGTCCATGGCAAGTGCCATTAGTAACAACAACAACAAAATATGTGAATGTATTCTAGGAAATTCAACTGAGTTTTTTTATTTAACTTTGTTTTAATGGATTCATTAGCAAAACATTTTCATACTTCAAATATTAATAAATGTATAACATTTTTTTAGAACATTTACACCTTTATGTTCATTGGCATAAGCATTCTTCTAATTTTCTGTCTCTTTCGTTATACATGTATTTATATTACATGAAAGAGAAGAAATATTTAAAAATAGACGTAGTTTAAAAATAATTTAACTATATCTTCATCTTGAAATTCGACCTCAGATTTAATTACACACGATTTAAATATTTTTATAAGAGAATATAATATGTATAGTAAAAAATGAAAATATGCAATATAAAAAATAAACTGTATAATATCAATAGAAAAATGAAAATAAAAAATATATATTAGACCAAAACAATGCATACATAAAACATAATAGATATGTAATGCACACAAACATATAAGCATACATACATATATGTAAAACGTAATCTTTGTTTTATTGAATCTCGGATGTAACGCATTATGCACAAGCGAAAACAATGAGAACTACTGAAACGGCACACTGTGAAACGGGGAAAAACTAAAGAAAAATTTATCCCTGTGAATATATATATATATATATATATATATATATATATAATGAAATTTTTAAAAAAAATTTAAATTACAATTTAAAATTTGTAATATGTTTTTTGTAATGAAGAATCAGAATTTTTATCACTGACCTTACAATAATGGGATTGTACGACTAGTAATTTCAATTTTGATTCCTATTGTCTTCTGTCACATTTTACCAGCCTTGAATGTGATATGTAACAAATGAGTGATCCCGACTTGTTTCAGAAGATGACCAAAGACTTTATTTCTTATTATCTGAGAAGAAGGAAGAGTTTTTTGCTTATTTATTTTTTAAAAATATTATAAGATAATCTTTTAAGTACCCACATGATTAAATTGGTAAAAAACTCAAAACTCTTGAATTAATCTTTCAAAATCAAATGTTGAAGTTTTATTAATATTTGTTTTAGCAAAACTGACTATTCATCTGTATCCCTATACAGCCATATGTATTCTTATATCAGTTTATTTAACTTCAAAAAATAATATTTAACTAAAATAACATTTGTTTTTAAAGTTTGAGTTGAAAATTTAACTTTTACCAAACATCAAAACATTCTCCAGGTGGTAAAAATAAATTTTTACTGCAAAGTCAATTTATCGGCAAAAAGGGAACTATTTCCTTTAATAACATTTGAGAGAGCAAAAATGAAAAATCATAAGTTACAACGAAAAATGCTTCCTTTAAAGGTGTTTTTATTCAGAAATAACTTTTCAATAAAAATCAAAAGGAAAAGTATTCAGTGATTTCTTTCCAACTGCATTGTATTTTCTTGTTCAATTTGCATATGCTTTTGAAGAATTTCGAAGAAAATTTCCCTTAAAGATGCATTTTATCTCTTACCTTTTTATATCCACTAAAATATTTTCCTATCTCGAATTTCAGCACTTTTGTTTCTTTTATGGATTTTTTTATGACTTCTTAACCATTTTGAAGTACATAATTTGTATGACTAAATGGATTTCTGAAAAATAAATGTTGAGTTTGTAGGATTTACATTAATTGTGATTTTCTCTTTAACTTATGCATTTGATATATTTGTACTTACTTCACTTTCATGGACCAATGCCATTCTGGTGTATTGTACATATATGCAGGGAGATTTAAAATGCGTGAACAAACTTTTAGAGGAAGTGGAAAAATCAAATTAGATGAATGGGTGACCTGTGGTTACTGGTTTATCAATTGGAGGATAAATGCAGATGAACGGAGCTAGAGTATCATTGGTTAGAAAGGATAAAGAAATAAATTAATAATAAATGGAAAATTCTATACTTTACATATATACTATGATATATATTATCTATATTATAGAATATACTATATATACTATTTAGATATATACTATATAATTCTATTTTTTATAGAGATACTTTATTACGTGTACTTATTTATTATAAAAATTTCTTAAATTTCTTAGAATATTAAGTACAGGCGTCTCAAGAATATTATCATTCTCTGGTTGGTGCTAAAGCTAGAATGCAGCATTCATTAATTAACCCTTTAAAGGGCAAAAATCCTGGGTATGGACAAATAAATAATTTTAGAGTTATATTATGATAAACTCATGATGTACATATTGAATCTTTATAAGTCCGTTTACGTGCCATTTAATTTATGAAATGTTGGCGTCTTAACCCAGAGGAGCTCGTCTGTCTCGTGATCTGGCTGTCCCGGGTTTGAGTCCCAGTTAGGGCAGGGTTGCTTTTCTGTGTACTTTCTGTGAGGTGTGTGGATGTGCCTCCCCGTAAAATGGGGCTGTGCAAGCGAGTGTGTGAGTGTATCACCCTCATATGAGCTAGAAGTCAGATTTCTGCCCTCGGGTACTCAGGGGTTCATAACCTCAGAAGCTACAACACCCCTGTTTCCGTTGTAAAGAGGACATGTATTCATCATTATCAATTTATGAAATTAGAGGTGAAAAATATACTTACCAGATACCTTTCTGGAAAACTGACATAGTACTTATTTGAGTTTTTAGGGCAAAAACTAGCATCAAATGTTCATTGAAAAGTATATTTATCAGTAAATTGTAGGCAATTTAAAACAACTTTATAGTTTCTTTTAGCTAGAAATCATGGAATTCAAATTTAGTAATATCTTACATTGAAGTTTGAAGCTCAAATTGCAATTATTAGGCTGGATGGTTAGATTGCAACATTGTAAAAAATATAAAACCGTTGCAATCTGATGCTATTTTATTAATCACAACTTAGGAACGTTTTGCTTTCAGAAATAAACTAAAATAAGGTAAACTGCAGTATTGAAATAATCAGTACAACAAATAACTATGCAAATTAACAGGAAAATTTCAAATTTTAAGAAATTCCATCTTTAACGACAGAATTATAGAACTTAAAATAAATACATTCAATACCAAATCATGGTGATTAAATATAAAAATATTTTATACTTAAGGAGCATAATATAGTCGTACTTCATGTTTGAAAACTCTTTAGGAGTTAAAACTTAGTGACAAACGAGGGGACTTAATACCGAAACTAAAACCTTCACATCTTGAACTGGCAATAGTGAGTTTTCAAAAATATATTTTGAAGTTTGTAAGAATGCACAACAGAGAACTATAAAGGGATAAAGTCCCGGCCATTTAGAGAAAACATGCAACAATATTCGAACACAGAAACAGCAGAAACTTGGTTTGAATATGGTATAGTTGATGGAGATGAAAGGGATATAACAAAATAGCATATAACAAATATAATAGGATATAACAAATATTGGCCAGGATGACCTGGTTGGTAGAGCGTTGGACGAGTACAGCATAGGTTACGGGATCGGAACTCACCGGCCAAAAGATTCCCCAAGTGTATGGCGGGTGGCGCTCGTTAAATCTGCTCGTGGTCACTAAGTCAACCATATCGAGAGTAACACCACTGGGGGTACTGGGTCAGAGGTAATCGTTCTCTGTCCCAGGTCTAAAATTACGATCTGAGATGAATGAAAGAATTCGCATGAATGAAGTCCGCCCCCTAAAAAGGTTTGTGACGTGTGAGTAGCTAAGTTGTACTCTTGGCCCTAGATGGCGCTACGTGGGAAACAAAGAAACGCATTTCTTAGGCTTAAAATCTGCTGATCGTATCAGCGGGGCTAGGCCACGGCAAGTGGCATTAGTTACAACACAAAATAGTATGTCACACAGAGCCCAAAGAGGGATGTAACTTAAAGCTCACTTTTCAACGCAACCTTTAAGAATATAGTACATTAGTAGCAGTAGGAATGATTCGGGATTGATACCAATGGTACATACATCTACCTTCAAAGAGCACTCATTGCACTGCATTGTAGGAGATTATGATGTATTTACATGATGTATATTACAAAAAGAGCATTTGCATCAACATTTTCTACAATGGGTTCAATCAATGCAACTGGAAGAGCATTCTCTACTTCTTTGCATCTGTTTGCTGGTAGATGAATTTAACATCAACTTTGGTATTTCCGACCTTCATTCTGCTTACAGGGTAGATTAAATTATCTAGTACAGATACATTAAATAACCACAATGTTCCTCTTGGAGTCTTAAATATTCCACGATTATACTTGACGACGTTTATCGGTGATTATTTAATTCTGCAATGCAATTTACTAAGAACTTGTTGCATATGACAGACTTATTACGTCCTTACTATTTATTGACCCCAGTCATTGATGAAAAACATCATATTTCATTCATTCAAAGTTACTCAACTTTTTTCATGTGTTTGTTAGGCAGCAAAGTGGTTCCTGAAAACTCCACAGACAGCAACGTGATTTCGCTGAGACTGCAGCATGTCGATTAAAAGATATAATGGATACTAAAGTTATGATCCCCTGCTTTCATGATGATGGGTCTCGAATATTCGAGAATCTTGGAGATAATCCCACTCATATTTGAATTTAAAAGGAACCATAATTGGTTTAAATGAGCAGTTGATTTGTTAAAAATAAGAAAATTGTCCCAAGAATTACAAAAACACATGAAAACCGTTATTTCTTCTTTATCTCTCGGAATTTAAAATATTAAAAAAATATTTTAATTATTCGCAAACGAAAAGTTTGCCTTGTTATTATTTCAAGGATTTCTTGAATACTGATTTAGTACAAAAATTAAAATGCATTGGTGAGGTTTGGTTCATTTAAACTTAAAACAGACTTATACTGCTTGAAATTTAATTTTAAAACAGACTTATACTGCTATAATTTTAGCACATCCGAGTATTACATGACACTAATTACATTTTTTTAGAATAATATAGAATAAAATTATCTTAATTTTCTAAAATTGTTTAGTTTATTATGAATATAAAATAAATCATTCATGGTAAATATATCGGCAAATTAAGGTCCTCATATATTCTTTTAGCCAATTGGAGAAGATATACTCAATGGTTCTAGAAAAAAAGGTCCTGTAATTTATATTATACAATGTAGAAGTCTTTTGGAATAAATAATCGAAACATTTATATCTGTTAATTAAGTCTAGAACATTATAATTTTTTAATGCCTCGCATTTATAATACATTTAATTTTTGTAATGTACTTCTTAAAATTAAATAGTTTTTCTGTTATAAAATCCTAAATTAAGACCATTAGTTGAATTGAAGTATATTAAATTAGTAATCTTAAAATTTAAACTTATTTAATTACATAATAATAATTTATCGATGTCAGCATGTGATATGTTTTATTTAGAAAAAATAAGTATATTTTAAAAGTCAGCTTAACAAAATTAATTATCTACTGCATAAATTTCCATTTATTTGCGAAATAATTTGATAGCTATTTTATATGCTTCATAAATTAAAAAGCAACTAGATATTAAAAATGCGAATGTAATTAAAAGCTTCAGACAATGCTGGCAGTATACCAAAGAAAACAGATAAAATTTCTTAAAACAATATCGCATTTTAATTACATATGGCCTATTTCTGATTAGAAAAGAAAAAAAATCTTTCTTCTTATAATAGCATTGTAAAAGTGTAATTTTATTTATATCTCATTAGTGTGAATAAGTGAAAAATGTATATTTTCTCAAAATGAAAAAAATGGCTGAAAAGTTTCGTTTTAAATTCTAATCAATCCTTTGATTACCATCCTAATATCAGTGAAATAGCTATTTTTATAGCGATGATAATTATTCTCTTTTGTATTCTGGGCTTCAGATATTGAAGTTTGAGAGAAGATCTTTTTCTTCACTGCCCCCCCCTTTTGTTTAATTTTTAGAAAGATAATAGACTCCAATAGTAGGAGTCGGGAGATCCTCGTTAAATTGAAATATTAAACGTCGTCTCTGAGCTTTCACACCATTAATACACATTCTTCAGCTATTCCTCAAAAAGCGTTCCTCCCAAACTCAGAAAATTACGAAACTTTATTAAAGCCCTGCTCCCATAATGAGAAATTGGGAAGGTTTTTGTCCCAGCTAGAATGGCAAGAATATCTCTCGGCTGCGCTTCAGACGATGTAATGAACTGTTTTTTAATGGAGAAAATATTTTAATACACTTTTTTCCCCTTTCATTCTTAGCCGAAGGATTTTGAAGACGTATTTCGGCAAAAATACTGATTTTAAAAAAGAGACTAAAGAGAAAATGGAAAAGAGAGGAGTACTATACAATGAAACAGTTTTCCAATGTTTATTAAATAAAAGGACCTCATTCATAATAATTGAAAACTCCTTTTATATATAAATATTAACGGAAAAATTGACAAATAAATTATAATTATTACTCAACAAACGCATAAATAGAATAAATTATCCATCAGTTATGACCCTTGGTTCATTATATTCTATCAGTTTAAATGGAGAGGAGTACTTGGAAGAGGACTAATGTCTAATTAAAAAGTTTCAATGCTTATTAAATAAAACGACCTCACTCATGATTATTAAAATTCCTTTTACATACAAATATTAAGGGTTTTATTATGGAAAAATTGACAAATAAATTATAATTATTACTCAACAAACGCATAAATTATCCATCAATTATAGCCCTTGGTTCATTATATTCTATCAGGTTAAATGACAAAGATTACTAGGGAGAGGACTAATGTCTAATTAAGAAGTTTCAATGCTTATTAAATAAAACGATCTCACGCATGATTATTAAAATTCAATTTATATACAAATATTAAGGGAATTATTACGAAAAAATTTACAAATCAATTATAACTATTACTCAACAAACATATAAATATGAAAATTTATGAACTCAATTTTGTTCCTTGGTTCATTATACTCAATCAGTTTAAATGGAAAGGAGTACTAAGGAGAGGATTTTAAATAAAACGACCTCATTCATAATTATTGAAAACTCATTTTATATACAAATAATAATGGTTTTATTATTGAAATTGTGGCAAATAAGTTATAATTATTAATAAACATGCATATAAATATGATAAATTATCCATCAGTCATGGTCCTTCGTTCATCATATTCTATCAGGTTAAATGGAGAGGAGTACTTGGAAGAGGACTGTCTAACTAAGAAGTT
>JAOUZG010040215.1:7095091-7110177 GCA_026289955.1 Argiope argentata
TTAAATGGAGAGGAGTACTTGGAAGAGGACTGTCTAACTAAGAAGTTTCAATGTTAAGGAAATAAAACGACCTCGCTCATAGTTATTAAAAACTCATTTTATATACAAATAGTGATGGTTTTATTATGGAAAAATTGACAAATCAATTATAATTATTACTCAACATGCAAATAATTATGATAAATTATCCATCAGTCATGCTCCTCCTTTCATCATATTCTATCAAATTAAATGGAAAGGAGTACTAGGGAGAGGACTAATGTCTAATTAAGAAGCTTCAATGCTTATTAAATAACACGACATCACTCGTAACTATTGAAAAATCGTTTAATTAACAAATAGTAAAGGTTTCAAGTACTATGGAAAAAAAGGAGAAACCGATTATAACTATTATTCAATCTACAAATAAATGTGATAAATTGTTAATCAGTTATATTCCTTTGTTCAGCTCATATGATCAGTTCAAATAAAAATAATATCTTTCGTTTGCAATTTAGTTGTGATATTGAATTATTTTTAATGAAGAAAATATGTTTTGTTTTAAATTCTGAACTCAAGATCTTTAATGACTGTATCAGTTTAAAGATCTATATCTATTAAAACGCTACCGTACAAGGCACAGAAATATATTCCTAAAAGTGTTTTCGAATGGCATTGCTCAAATGAAAACAATTCGTCATTTCAAACTTTCTGGCTATTTATTTGATCATTTTCAAAATTTCACTTAATTTCAGTTAAAAAAGTGATCAGAAAATAATATTAGAAATGATTTGTAGAGGGCTTATTATGTCACCAAAAAGTCCATTTAGTAGAAAGAAGATATAAAAGAACCAGGCGTCTAAAAATTTTAAAGAAGAACGAAAATAGGCCTTATTGTCCTCAGATGGAAAATTCGTACACTTTTAATATAGAAATTGATGTCCAAAACTTTTATATATATGCGGTCTCTCAAAAATAGCATTTGAATTTTCTCAAAACAATAAATATTACGTTTTAATACTACGTTTTGTTTCTGTAAATAATTCTTCTTTATATTTCGTATTTCATTAGCTTAATGTACAGCTTAATTAAGTAATCTGTAATAAATTAATTCAATGAAATTTCCGTTTTCAGTCATATCAGATTAAATTTTTAAGAAATCCCTACAAAGTTAATAATCAGGTAAAAAAAAGCTGATTGCCAAAGGTGGTGAAGGATTTGAAAATGTTCTTATAAATGAATATTTAAGTTTTTAAGCACTATGGAAATTCAACTATTCATTTATAATTGTTATTTACTTAGTTATTAGTTGACTTCGGCTACGTTTAATTGCCAGATTAGTAAGAATTACTTTCAGTTGTGTTTTAGCCAAAACAATAAACTACATTCTTAATGAATGAAATATTAAGTTAGTGCAAAATATCAAACTTTTCTTTGATATGCTAAATTTTAATAAAAAATTTTAATATTATTTAAATTAATTAACAAAAATATTACGAATTTAAGGTTATAAAAATTTGTGTCGATAATCGTACTCATATTCATCATATGCCAATCATCTTCAATCACAATAATGCGAGTCTATAAAAAGATTAAATTTTAACAAGAGGATAGAGTTGAGTTGAGCTAAGCCCATATCGGGATATATGGTAATGAAAAGGCAAATCAATATGCAAAGATGGTGGCGCAGAAAAGAGCTTCGATATAATTGTCCCCAAATCAAATGGTGTCTTAAAATAGGAATTGAGAGAAGAAATTAAGCTACAATGGTTTGACAGATGGTGTATGTCCAAAAAAAAGGAAGAGTAACTTACGATTTTATTCCTAATCCAGAAATAAAAATAAGAAGACACCCTCAAATGGTAATCCAAATTACATCATGACATGGGAGATTCCCTGCATAGTTTCAAATATTTGGAAGAATACAGGAAAATAAATGCGTTTGTGGAGAAATCGGTACTGTTTATCACTATTTAAAGGAATGCACAGAAATCTCTGAACATAGAAAACATCTTCAAGTTGAAAATAATGATTTGAGATCAGTACTGATGGTACCTAAGCAATCTTAGGACTCTTAAGGACGAATTAACAAGGATATTATTGAATTAATTGAACTTTAATAGATTGCTTTTTAACACTAAATTTCAATTTACATGCAAAAAGAATACAACATTTGAATTTTCTTTTTAATTAATATTAATGAGTAATTTCAAAGCTAAGCAACGATGAAGAAATTTGTAAACAGTTATTTTTCAATATTGGAGCTCTCTTCCTTTATCAAATTTGATTGTATGAATTAATACAATACATAAAACTATGTGCATGAAGATGTAAGACTTCTAAAATAGAAACAGTTGTATTCCTTTAATACTTAGAAATTTTAATTAACATTTATTTTTTGAGAACGATGTTAAGCCCTAGAATAATAAAAAAATATTTGTTAAAATTTCTGGCTACCCGAGAGAAACAAATGCTCAAATTTCGGAACAAAAAAAAAGAGCAAAAACTATAAAATTGTAATAACCACAAGAATGTTTTTTGTTTATTTTCCAAAGTATTTCAAGTAAATAAATGTAAGGTCGTTGCGTCACTTACTGAATACTGAAATCATAGATTTGCTATTAATCAATGTTTACATGAAAATAAGAATAGGTCCAAATAATTTTATTATTAAATTAAGTATATGTTTACAATTACTTTGCAAAGTAAATTCTTAAATTATGCTAGTTTATAAATTTAATTCTTATTTGAAACATTTTAGAAAGTTTTTTTTTATTTCATTAAATATTACTTTATAATTTTGTACTTACTATAACTAAATTTATAATATTTTGTAGACAACATTACAATTTTTTGGTTACACCCTTTATTTAGAAATAAAAAAGAACAAAACATTAAAACTGATATAAGCGGAAGAAAATATTTTTATTTATTTACTTTCTGAAAAACATTTCAAAAATATAAATACATATAAACTAGAAAAGTCGTTGCCTCCTTTTCATTAAATTAAAAAAAAAAAAACATAAAGCCAGTAAAATTCAATAATAATTTTAATAATTCCTTAGCGAGTTACTAATGTTTATTAAAAAATAGAAATTTGTACAAATAATAATATTATTAAAGTATATTAAATAAAAAAATATGTTTACAGCCATTTTGTTAAGTAAATTTTAAAATTATATTATTATTATTTTTTAAATTTTAGTTCTTATTTGAAATATTTTTGAAATATGTAATCGCATTAAACATTACTTTTCAATTATGCACATTCTATCTCTCAATTTATAATATTTTCAAGATTAAATAACATTTTTTTTTCTATTTAAAATACACAAACAACTTCAACCTGAACTTTTAATGCAGCTTTAATGAATAATTTTATTTCAAAAAAGTACGTCAAGTACATTCAAATATATAAATCTACTCCATAGTTTTAATGAATTTTTCGTGAAAATTAAAAGAAACTTATCAAGATTTGTTTACTGTTCCATGGATTAGTAAGCACATAAAATTTTTATTCAAAGTCTGTGCAAATTGTTTACTCTCAATAAACTTACGAGAAAAAGAATTGTTATTTTATAAATCCTTGCAGGTACTAATGCAAAGTCTCTTCTCAGATGTATTTGCTCGGGATTTTAAGAAACAGTTCTTCATTTTATCTAATTTAAAAGCCTTGCCTCTTAATGAAGGAAAATGTGTTCGCATTGTTTTGCTTAATGTAATTTCTTTTATCAAGAGAGATAATTCTTCTGGGTATTCCCTTCTAAAAGCAATGGTAAAAGAACAATAAAAAAACATATATTATGGTGTAAAGTACGAATGATTTATTGCTGAAGGTCTAAGTAATAGATATTGATGATCTGTTTTTATAAATAATTTACAAGAACTTTAAATTTAGGTATAATTAATTATTTGAATACAAAAAAAAATGCTTTTCAAAAGCGTTATTCTAAGAAAATAGCATTAATTTGAAAAAGAAAATAGCAGAAAACTTTTTTTTCCTCTTTTTGTATTCTTCAGATATTTTTCTTAATTCCCATGAAAATTACTTGAAAAAATGAAACATTTATTTTAGTGAATTAATGAAAGGCATTTCAATCTAATTTATTTAAGAAATATGCATTAATTTTATTATAAATAATAATTTAAAATATTGCTTGATTATTAAGAAAAATAATTCATTTATTTGATAAGGTTATCAATTTTATTTCTAAGAATGTGTTCATGATTTGTTTTTAAAATAATGTTTTATATGAAAAAAAAACTAATTTAGTTTATTCCTTTTTGCCTGCAATTTGAATACATGTTATATAATTAGAAATTAATCCAGTTTTCATTAATAGAATTTCCTTAAAAACTTCTTAGAATAGGTTAAAACAATTTTAAATTTCAAACAAAGAAATTCAGGGTGAAAGTTTATACAATTATGAAATGTTGCAAAAATATGTTAAAAAATATTATGAATGATATTATGCAAATATGTTAAAATATATTAAGAATGATATTAGGATAATATGCAATAAAGAAGATTATGCTATCGAAATGCATTATTTTACTAATTAATTACTAATTCCATTTAAGAATGTAAGTACAAGAACACAATTCCATATAAGTTCTGAATAGTTTTTTTCAATTAATTGGTGAAATTTGTCGGAGTTAATTGTCTTAAAAAATTAAAATTTCAAAATCTCAAATTTTTATTGTTTGCTTAAATATAACCTTTTAAAATAAAACACAAATATATTTTTATACTAATCATACTATTTTTATTTTTACCAGCATTAAGGCATACGTTTATTACTTCAAGTAGTAATTAATTAATCTTTGAGTTTAAAGTAAAAAGAAAAATGCAAGTCGATTTTTCACTCATGCTTTCAAAAGGAACCTTTTTATTAAAACACACACACACACTCACAAGGAGATGAAATCATCACATAAATATTAAGTTATGAGAATTATAATTGCATTAAGATTCCTTTATTGCAAATTAAGAGATATGCAAATTATAAAGACAAATTCACCAATGCGAATCTTTATTATAAATAAAAGTTTTTCCTTTTTTTTTGATAAAAATATGTTGTTATTAAAATATTTTGTAACATTGTAAATTTATTAATAAGTTACTCATTTGTCTTTTTTGAGAAAAATTAAACTTTTAATGGATTCTAAAACTTTATAATCTGATTGAGATGGATTTAGAAATTGAAGCATTTATTATTCAGATACATAGAAAGTTATTTAATTTAGTCTGTCAGGAAATGAGTATTGACATGAAATAATTATCGATCATCTTTAGTACTTATTTGTCAGTAATATTTAATTTTAAAAAGTGTCGGATTTTGACTGAAAACGAATGCATTTTGAAGGCTTGAAGGAAATATTTTTTTAATAAAATGTTAAGTTATCAATCAACACATTATTGATTGATGTGTAGAAAATGTATTTCCTTTTTAAATAAAGCATAACTGCAAAGTATTTTAATTTATCGAAAACCGAGACCACAATCTTTTTTTCTCACACAATTCACCGTCAATGATGATTTGTTTTTCTCCTTATAATTATAATATATAATTTGGCAAAAATGTCCTTCAAAAAGCATGAATGGAGATATCATAAGTTATTATTCGCATTTTCATAGTAAAATACAACTCGCTAGGTAACCAGTTGTAATTTACCCGGTTTTATTCGGTCTCTGTACAATGGGGTTTTGTTTTACTTTAGAACAATATTCTTATTTTACCATTATATAAACAATTATTAGTATAAAATACTAAATGTGAAACATTTCCCTTAACGAATTGAACGAAAGCAAGCTTTCTCTTTCCTTTCAAATTAAAACTCGTTATCTCTCAATAACAAAGCTAACCTCTGTTTTACTCTTTAATCAACATTTTATAAATTTTAATTATCTAATACACTGCAGTCTTAACTATACTCAAAATTTAATCTCATACAAAGGAAAAAGACTTAGCAATCTTTATTGTATACAAGTACAATTACAAGTATAGTAAACAAATTCGAAAGCTTGTGTTATTCCCTATCATAGAGACCTCATTACTTTTCTAATTCCGAGCTGACATCATTATCACTCTCTCATAAGCAGTCAAATATCTAGCGAAAAACTTATTACGTGGAAATTCGAGTCACGGGATTTTAACCAAATATGCTTTTGTTTACATACACCCATTTAAATTACGTCACATATTTTTAACATTACGCAGTTATGAATAAATTCTATTAACATATCGTTGGGCATCTTTTATAAAATGGAAGAGAGAAGGAAATTTTATTCCCCATTCCCCCCTCTCGCACTTGGGCTGCTGGCTGTCAGCCAAAGCCCCATGAAAGCCCCACAATCCACGCCCAGCAGATCTTCCTTCTGTTTTCTCGCTCGAGCCTACATTCTATTACAACCCTTCCAGATGACCGCACATTTTGCGGTATCCTTCACCGCAAGCGGTCCGTTGCGTGGAACAGTGGGACGCTGGATCCGTAAATGTCTAATTTGGCATTCTTAGAAGTATTGCTGGATTTACGTTAATCGCCAAACGCCCGCTGGAAGGCTGAATTATGTATTAACTACCTTAAGCGTGCGAAGCAATTAGCGGTAATTAAGGTAAAGTTAAATCGAAGAGAAAACTTCACGGAATGGATTTTTAGGACTTACCTTTTCCGCATTTATCTTGGACCAAATCCTTTGTTCCGCGTTAGGATAACTAATTATGTTAGATTCTTCACAGCTGCGTTACTGAATTAAAGGAAATTTTATATCCGTTACTCGCGTGTTTCCATTTAAACAGTCAGGAATAAAAAATGGCAGTAGGCCTAAATTAATCATTAGAAATGGTTGATTAAGATTACTTGAGAAATAATTTTATTGAAGGAAAATATATAGACTGTAGAGGAATGACCTAATTCTGTGATACTCATTAAAGGATTATATAAACTTACCAAAACCTGAAAACGAAAAAAAAGCAAGTTGTAAATTATAAAATCTATCTCCAGTTTACCATTTTTGCAGCGTCCTGCAACATTTGTTTGAAATATGCAGAATTACTTGTATACTTGCAAAGTTGGTCTATTGAAAACCGAAATATCTGGTACTTTTAAATACTGAAAAAAAGGACATTTATTTTCTTTTATGCAAATCTTTCTGATTTACAATGCTTTGTAAATTTGCTGATTTGCAATGTAATCTTTCTGATTTACAACGTAATCATTCTAACCTTTCTGATTTACAATGCTTGGTAAACAAAGTGGCGTACCAAAAGTAGTATTATACATCGTAGTAACTAGCAAGTGATTTTGAATATATTTATTTTTAATCATATAATCATTACTTCATGCTCAAGATTTCACCAAACTATCGATTTTAAAGTTACGATAAATTAATTGGCTTGCGTAAATTCAGTTGACAGTATACATGGTTCTTTCTCGTAGATATCAGTCCCATAATATAATAGTGTTAATAAAAATAAAAATGTGTCTATATTTGAAATCTGCGGTGTTATAACTTTTTCATTCGTTTTGTTACTTAGATACTTAGATATTACTTAGATTTGTTACTTAGATATTTAACCGAATCTATATTATTTCTTTTGAGAATTGAAAATAAACCAACTGAATAAATATTTGATGTAACAATGATAATTTCCATACTATAATGTAATTTATTTTTAAAAATTAGGCAATGAAATTTGTATTGCTTTGTATTCAAAATACACAATTTCAATTATTTGATTCTATTCTAAAAGAGCCAAAAAATTAAAATCCACAGCATTGGTTTTAGGAATAAGGTGATTTTAGGTATAGTCATAGGAAAGACTATTGAGATGAAAATCATGATCAAAGTTATTATTATCTTTATTATTTTTTCTTAAAATAAATGATTACTCGACATATAAGTGTGATTAAATTTGGATATTACTTCAGTTAACCGGTTAATAAAAAATTCTTAATTTATCGACATTTCATTGAATTAAAGAATATATCAAGGCAGTTCGATTATAATGGTAAATATGCTATGTATCTAGTCGTCAATTTTTTAACTTTGTTAAATAAACTAATTACTAAGAGAATGAGAAACTTATAGTTCATAAGACACATATTCCTTGATTTTTTAAAAAAAAAATTAAGAGTTGAAAGTCATCAAAGTACTAAATGAATTTTCTAGAATTAAGCAATATGGAATAATAATTTTATTTAAAATCATGAGCAATAAAAAAAGATTATAAACGAATCAAAAATATAATTTTAAAGCTATGTATATATTTAATTATTTAAGTTATAATTCTATACATAGTATAAAAGGAAGTATCCTGAAAGCGTCTGTTTGTTGAATCCCAAAAACTCGAGAAATAGTTAACAGATATAGGAGATATTTATACCATTTTGTTGTTGTTGTAGTTACTTATGGCACTTACCATTGAACAAGCCCCGCTGATAACAGGACCAGACTAAGACAGGAGCATACGGGGCAGTTGCCCCGGGTCTCAAATCGAATAAAGTTTATTTTACATTTGTTATTTTGATGAATTTCTTTTAGCATTGATTTTAAAAGACCAAAAAATTATAGAAAGGGGCCCTAAAAATATTTGCCCCGGGCCCGAATTAGGCTGTTAGTCTCTGGCTGATACATCAGCAGATTTTAAGCCGAAAGTATGCTTCTCTTGTTTCAAGTAAGGCCAAGAGTACACTTTGGCTACACACTCATCATTCAGAGTCGCTTGCGAAGCCCCCTTTTACAGAGGGGCACATTCACACATCTCACATATAGACATGGCATGACTAAGGTAGGGACATACGGAGCAGTTGCCCTGGATACCCAAGTAAATGAGGGCCCCAAAATCGAATAGAAATTTTATGTTTCCTTCTTTAACGAATGTTCTTCATTACTAAAGTATTAAAGCAGAGGGGGCCCCAATTAAGTTTTTGCATCGGCCCCAGCTAGGCTAAGTCGGACCCTTCAGATAGAACACAGAAGAACAACCAGGTACGAACCGGGATTTGAATCCGGGACGACCAGAACATGAGGAAGACGTACTATCTCGGTGCCAGAGAGCCGGCGAAATATTTTGTTGAGTATTTACTAGAGAAGGTTTTAGTACATTAAAGTTATATGAAAATAAAAAAGGGCGTTTTATAATTGCGATTTTAACTTATCCCCTCTTGCGCAGAAACCTCAAATAGCGCATGTGCAAACAGAAATAGCTGCGGTATGCTTTTGCGTTACATGTCTTTGTTTACGTCTGATTTTAAACAGCAATTCAAATCTCATCAGGCTAAAAAAAAAAGAAATCCAACCTCGAAATGATCACCTGTGTTTTGTATACGGTTATATAAGATTTTTAAGTGTGTAACCATCTAAATATTTCTGAATGTGTTATATAAAAAAATTGTAGCCACTTTTGATCATTTCTAAATATATTTTTATGTTTGTTTGATTTTGAGTAACATGCCGATCTAAGATCAGGTGGAGGCTACATTCAAGTTTAAAACTAATTTTTCATCTTCGATGCTATACCACGAGCAACTCCGTGCGTGTACTACTAGTTAAATATATAACACGAAATTCTGTTCTAATAGAATTCGTCCTTTTCAGCTTTGACTTCAGTTATTATTGATTTTCGTTTAACCGTCAACAATCTTTTAAAGAAAAAGAAAATAATTCGCTTATATTAAGAAATAAGTTATAATAGGGAGAAATGTAACGGATGATGAAATATATGTTTTATATTAAATGCAATACTATTATCTTTACATCATTCATGTATAAAAAAATTCGTTGCAGGTAGAAATGTTTCCGCCTGATATGGACAAAGCCTATTTTCAAAATACTTAAGAAAAATATTTTCTTTATTATTCTAACAAAAAAATTTAAATATAAATTACATTTAGTTTATTTAGATTGATTTGACAAACTATATATATATATATATATATAGCGCATATCAAAATTATTGGACTTTAAAAAATTATTTTTCTAAACATTTAACTATTTAATATTTTTACAATGAATTTAAATATAAAATCTCTTAATCATTTTATATAAAATGCATCTTCATGTCTTACAAGGCTGTATACAAATACCTTAATGCATATTCAATTATAAACAAAAGATCTCTAATCCAAATTATCATATAAATTGAGAAAAAAATTTCATTAAGAACAATTTTCTGGTTATTTAAAATTTTTTCTGCTGAATTATTGTTTCACTTTATTCTTTTTTATTTATGTCTTTTATTTAGATTCTACAACATTTCTAAATGCGATTGGAGTATTTTCCGTTGAACAGGTATCAAGAAACGTTATGATATAAACATTAGGCATAAAATTTCGTCATTGTAATTTTTCAAATATAAACTTTCTAACATGAATTTCATATTTATAGTTCCTATTAAAACATGTATATACACTTTTAATTATGCAGCCTATTTTAGTATGAGGTAATAAGTATGAGGAATAAAAACTCACCCCAGTTTCTTAGAGGGTCGCATTCTTGCAGGGATTTCCTGTTTCATTTATTTATCTAACCTAGGAAATTAAAAAGTTCTTTTCATATATATTTTAAGAATCTGCTGTAAAAAAAATGATCGTAAAATATTCTAAGAATTCCTAATATATCATTTATAAAAAGTGATACCAAATATCATTCATTTAAACATCTGGAATAGCAAAAAAGATGGTCATTCTATTACGCTATTTTTTAATCATCATACTGAAATATTATTCGATTATCTCTCTATATACACGTTTTAAGGTATTTTTAATTATTTTTCCCTTTTGAATGTAAACATAAAAAAAATATGTAATAAATAAATAATATTATTTACACTAATTTTTAATTCGAAATATTTGTAGAATAATGTCGAATTTCTTGTCGTTATAAAACATTCAGAATACATAACTCAAAGATTTGAGTTTCTGGAAAATATTTTTTAACTTTATGTAATGAAGTTTTTAAAAGAGAATCCTACACCAATTCAGCCATTGTTTATCTATTTTTTAAATAATTCCTTTATATCTTTAAATGTGTTTGATACCAATTTCACATTGTAAGTTCATTATTTATCTTAAATATTTATTAAATGGGAGTATATTTCTAGAGGTAAACAATTTATAAATATTTGCCTTTAGTTTATCAATTGAAATAATTATTTTAATGCTCCGGTTTTTATACTTAATACTCCCTTCCTTACTAAATGACATCGTTCAATGATATCGATCTGGGCAATATTTGTTTTGCACACACATAAAAAATGGGCAAATGGGAGGGAATAACAAGCAATAGGAAAATTCACAGAAAAAGATATTTTATTAATCAACGTTTTGGAGACACTAGAGGGCCATATGATACCTTTCTGTTGTTACAAGCGGGCGAGCTCCACAAAATCTCACCGAAGGAGAAAGCGTTGGCGAAGGTTGACGAGGAGCTTCGCGCCAGCTGAGTTGACTAGGTAAGGGGAATATTCTGGTAGCTGCTAGATCGTTCACAGTGTTTTCCGAAGCTTTGCATGCTTCTGGGCGTTCGCTCACTTGGCTATATAAGGAACGGGATGCCACAATTTGGAAGTGTTTCTCGAAAGAGTAGTGACTCAATGAACCAGCTGATTACTTTTCTCGCTTGTTATTAGTGAGCTGTGTTTACGTTTGCAGTTAACGTTGAATAATTGAGCTCGCTGTGATTTACTGATTGCTGTGCTATATGATATATGTTTTTCAGTCTGTGTTTATTGTTCGTAAGGCTTGTATTTACGCTGTTAGTGACTACTGACTGCTGGATTGATTTTATCTAAAGTTTTCCTTTATCAAATCATCTTGTAAATAGCTGTAAATAAATTTGTTGTGCTGTCCTCAAGTAAAGTTCATTCAATACGAACACGCTAAGCTAAAAACGTAACACTATGTTTATAAAAGGCTGCACCTTTGTATTATTTTAATTTCTTTTAAGCGGGAAGAAGCACTTTCTCCTGCTGCAACTATCAATATATTGCTACAATTTTTTAATGTTGCTTGCCAGTGCAGTTAGTTCCAACGTAGAAAATAGATATTTACAGATGCTCCTAATGGGTGTAAAACGAAAATTTGTATAAGCCTTGGCATTACCGATTGTTTGACGGTTAAAGGGTATATTCCAAAGTTTATCGAATATTCGGTGATGTCAAAGTATGAAAATAGTTTAAATGTTATTGTGCTCTGCGTCGAAAAATTTAAGAAAAAGGAAAACTCAGCTGAAGTCTGTCATTTGAGTTGAGCTAAGTTAACAGTTAAGAGTGTTCCATTTAGCTCTTCATGCTGTTTATTACCGTTTTGCTGTTTGTATTCTGCTGTTTTTTGTAAAAGCATCTGAGTATTGATATTTGTGCATGTTCGTACTTTCGTGGTGAATAAAGACTCATTATTTGTTATTTAAATCGATCAAACTATTTCTGGTACATTCACAATGTTAGACCTGTTGAATTCTCCAGTTGTTGATTTTTTTGTAGATTTTTTCTAAAAATATAAAATTTATATTTATTTCGTTCATCAATTTAATATATCTAAGATGGGATGTAAAATGTTTACAAGTAGGGAATAATATATTTTTTGGCAAACCTGCATTTATTTATCAAATCATATCAAAATCATATTTAATATCAAAAACTCTGCAATCAAAAAATTTGGAAACATATTTTTCAACGCATCGTTTTTTTTTTTTTAAAAATGTTTCATAATTGCAAAGAAAAACGATGAATTACTTAAGATTCAAACAAACTGATGGATTGTCTAAATGTTTTGCACTTGTTGTATTTTTTTTTTCAAAATTACTCTCTTTATAAGATAATGAAAAAAAATATTTTCTGGACATTCATATGATTTTTTAAACATTCAGTTAATACAGACATTAAAGATGGTTCCAAACTGAAGAATGATGCACGTGAAACATGAAAATTCGAGTTAGATGTGCAGATTTAATTATAATTACCTGGAATGTTTAAATAAACTATCGAATCAAATACATCCATCCATCATTTCCAAGTCACCATGTTTCTTGAAGATACAGTTTACATTTCTTCAACTGAATTGTGTTTTGGCAATAAATTAATAAGTCATAAGTTTTTAATTTTTTTTCAATTGATCTCTTATCTTTTATATTAACAAAAGAAAAATTTCCACGCATGCTTTCAGAAATGTACAAAAATACAAAACATTCAAGACAAAAAATTTCAAAAAGTCGATGCTGCAAATCATAAATTGAATTTTTAAGTCTTCAAAAATTTCTGTAGAATCAGAGAAAGCATATCCTTTTAAAAGCAATTTATATTCATAAAGAAATACATTGATAAATTAAAACTTAATTTTAAAATTTGTAATTTTTTATTTATTTGGAATATTATTATCTTAGAAGAAATTAATGATGGCCACATTTTATTTTAAAAGAGTGAATATTTTTGTTTGTATTTTGAAATAAATAAATTTGATGAATAATTTGCTATTTTAAACAAATGTAAGCACAAATACCTCACCTGTCAAAAAATATAGGGCATTTTTTTTAAAAAGAATTTTATAGTCTAACCGTGCCATTTACTATATATAACTTGAAGCTTGCAGGGTAAATAACATAAATTATCTTTAAGCATTGTTAAACCTTGAAATACAAAGTTAAAGATTCATTTTCCATAAGTGTTTTTCAAAAATTTGAACTACATGCTTTGCATCCAAAACAAGAGTTATAAGATCTCCTTTTACTAAGATTGCAGTTTTTCCAGTTAAGCCTTAAGTGTCAAAGAATATGCCTTCTGGAAGAGCGAACTTGAGCCTTCGATACATAGAAGGATTGTGTTTCTATATATGTGTAAACAACTATAAGTTCTATCTATGAGTGTTTTTTTCTAAATTCATCATGTTTTTTTAATGAATGAATTTCAGTTTTCTATGAAGTTTTTAATTTTGGATATCGGATATTGATGCTTCTCCGTAGTTAAATGTAGACTAATTGAAATTTTACTGTTTGTGTTCAAACTCAGCTTTGGAATTAGTCATTAATAAACATCAAAATGTTTTTAAAATATCTATTACTGATTGACAATAAAAGATTACATGTTCGAATATAAAGATCTATACTCTCAGAATGATGAGAAAAATAAAAGACAATGAATTGAAAAAAATGAAAAAAAATTAATTAACATTTTCTACAAATGAAATTTTAAACTTTATCTTCTGTCATATACCACTATTTCAATTATATTATAATTTAGGTAAAGAATTTCATTTTTTAATTAAACTTTCACATATTTCTTTCTATAGTATAATAATGAGCAGTGACATGCGTTCTTTTTTCGACCTCAGTAAATTCGTATCCTGCTAATACTTTTTGAATATTCAATATTGCGCTGTTTATAATTCATATAAAGAATTCTAAAAAAAATATATATTTTATTTTTCAAAAGTTTCTAGAAATTTCTTATATAGCAGCTCTGATCCATTATATATTGACAATTTGTATTTCACTGTTATTTTATTCACATAATCTAGAATACTTACTAAAAGACCAAAGTTTATTTTTCAAACCATTACCTATCAAACACTTACTTAATGAAATATCAGTTACGTATCTGAGTATTCACACATGTAAAAGTACCATGGTATTACCAAACAGTTACTTATAGAAGAATATTTTCAAAACCATTATTTACCAAAAACTTACTGAAGGAAATATCAGTAACGTATCTGAGTATTCACACATGTAAAAGTACCATGGTATTACTAAGCAATCATTTATATAAGAATGCATACAATCTGCATGTAAAAGTACCATGTTATTTCCAAACAATTATTTATAGAGGGATGCATACATTTTGAATCTAAAAGTACCATGTTATACTGAAACCATTACTTATAGAGGAAGGCATACAATTTGAATACAAAAGTACCATGTTATTACGAAACAATAATTTATAGAATAATATTTACAAAACCTTTATTTTTCGAAATCTTACTTAAGGAAATATCAGTAGCGTATCTGAGTATTCACACATGAAAAAAGTACTATGTTATTAATAAAAAATCACTTATAGAGGAATATTTCACAAATCATTATTAACCAAAAATGTACTTAATGAAATATC
>JAOUZG010040215.1:7110187-7130924 GCA_026289955.1 Argiope argentata
TTTATAGAGGAATGCATACAATTTACATGTAAAAGTACCATGTTATTTCTCAACAATTATTTATAGAGTAAAGAATACAACTTGCATGTAAAAGTACTATGTTATTATGAAACAAGTTCTTATAGAAGAATGTATACAATGTGCATGTGAAAGTACCATGTTACTACAAAACATACTAATAGTAGAATGCGTACAATTTACATGTAATAGTACCGTGTTATTAGGAAGCAATTACTTGTAGAAGAATGCACACAATTTACATGTAAAAGTACCATGTTATTAGGAAGCAATTATTTATAGAGGAATGCATACAATTTATATGTAAAAGTACCATGTTAGTAGGAAGCAATTATTTATAAAAGAATGCATACAATTTACATGTAAAAGTACCTTCTTATTACCAAACTATTGCTTATAGAGGAATGCATACAATTTACATGTAAAAATAACATGGTATTACCAAACAATTACTTATAGAGGTATGTATACAATTTAAAGATGTTTTAAAAGTTCTGTTGAGAACAATAAATTGAATTATAAATTCTTTAAAAAAATGTCTGCTGAGTCAAAGAAAGCATATTTTTTAAAAGCTATTTATATTATAAATAATACAACAATAAATTTGAACTAAATTGTAAATTATTGTATTGTTATTAAAGCAGGTATTATTATTACATATATTATAAAGTGTATTACTCATAATGTATGCAATAATATATAAAATAATACTGAATAAGTGATTAGAAGAGTGTTGTCCAACTTGGGACCCACACTAAACAGGGGGGATGTCTCGCAGGGGGGCAATTTGAAAATGGCAACATATCGGTGCCAAATGTTACAAAAAAAGCTAATTTTTAAAAACTAATTAGGTATAATTTCGTTTGACGAGACCAAAATATCAACTGGGTGATTGGCGTCGTCGAGACAACTTCCGGTCCACCGCAGAGCCTGCAGTTTGCAGGGGGGGGGGCAGAACACCAGTCAGTCTAAAAACCTACTAAACAGCGCAATTGTTCGTGCCCAATTGAACCATAGCAACTCTGTGGTGTTTCACATCATTCATTTGGTTTTTAACTGAAATAAGTGTCCGTCAAAATTGTTCGAAAAGCTAGTTCATATATATTTTATAGATATAATTGGTAAACATTTATATTTATTTTAATTTTATTAGCATAACTTTCCAGAAAATTTTGTCAAGTAGAAAAAATACAAATACCTTTTGATTTTCGGTGGCAGTGTAAAAATGTGTTATATACATTTAAATAAACATGCATTTTTAGTATACGTTTATCCTATGCCACAACGAATTAATTTTAACACATTCTTTGATATTATTTTTTTTTCTTATAGCCCAGTGACTAAATAAATTTTTTAAAATTTACTACTATGTATGAAACATGGGCGGGGGAGGCGTGAAAATTTTAGAAAGGTTAAAGTGAGGCATGGCACAAAAAAAGGTAGGGAAACACTGAATTAGAAAGTGTCAGAATAACGAATTTTAATGCTTTTAATGTAATGATTATTAATGCACATGTCATTATACTTAGTTGGGAGAATATCATCTGCTAACCCAAAGTCGCAAGCATTGTTTATAATATAAAACATATTAGGCTTATTGCTTGTTTACTGCATTGTTAACGGCCTACAGAATGCAAGCTATAAAGTCACTTCAAAGGAGTAATGATCACGTGCACAGCATTTAAGGACATCTCGGGGAACTTTCCGTCGATGTCATTCACAGACTTGCACCACTAATCTCAGATGCCATTAACATTCCAGAGTTCAGATACGATAGGAATGTCACTTGTATCCTGAGTAGTCCTTTCCTATCATTTAATTCTACAAGATATCCAATCATCGAGAGTGGACATCGTTCAACGGAGCTCACTTCTCGATGCAGAGCCCGAAATGGAAGACGTATAAATTGCTCGGAGGCTTTACAAGGACAGCCTGACTTCAATCTTTGGCAATTGAGTTCAGTAGATGTCATTAGTAACAGACCTCTAATCGGATTACTAACGCGAGCATGGTGGATTGCTCTGGATTTCACAAAGGTTTTGATAGAATTCGCTGAACGAAAGTCAGTGGCAATTTTCGAAGACTCCTTGTAATCTACAAGGAATGTTTCACAGACAGAAAAAAAATTGAGAATGTTAATAATCTACGAAATTTGTTTTTCTCATTATAGGTGCTGCAAGAGCACATTTGAAATGTATAAAGTTTATGCAATATAGAAATAATTAGCTATAATTTGAAATCTTTCCAATAGAATGCTAGAAATATAAAGGATTTTTAAATATGAATCATGTGCTTGAGAAGGCGGATGTGAAAAAAGATTAATTAGAATTGTGATAAATAGTTGCCCTTAGTTTTATTTAAGTCTTCGAATAATAAAACATGTCTATAATGTGCTAGAATTTAAATTTTATTGCTATTTCTGATAGTTTATTAGAACAATTTAATTTAACTTTGCAGTAAAAAAAACAGAACAATTAACAATTATTTTCCTAATAGGAGAAATAATTAAGTTGTTTCTCAATTAAAGAAGCCTATGTTGTTGTTGTTACTTTTGGCACTTGCCATGGACAAGCCCCGCTGATACACCAGCAGATTTTAAGCCGGAGAAATACGTCTCTTGTGTTACAAGTAGCACCATCTAGGGTCAAGAGTACCACTTAGCTACACACACGTCACAACCCTTTTTAGTGGGCGGACTTCATTCATGCATATTCATTTACTCATCTCAGATCGTAATTTAGACCTGGAAAAGAGAACGATCACATCTGACCCAGTACCCCCAGTGGTATTACTCTCTACATGGAGGCTTTTGCGACCGCGAACAGATTTAACGAGCGTCAGTCGCCACACATTCGGGGAATCTTTTGGCCGGTGAGTTTCGAGCTCGTAACCTAAGAAGTACGAGTCCAACGCTCTACCAACTAATTGAATGTTCTCAATATAAAGGATTTTTAAATATGAATCATGAGCTTGAGAAGGAGGATATGAAAAAAGAGTAATTAGAATTGTAGATATAAAGTTGTCCTTAGTTTTATCTAAGCCTTCAAATAAAGAAAAATACCTATAATGTGATAGAATTTAAATTTTATTGCTATTTCGAATAGTTTATTAGAACAAATTTCATTTAATTTTGCAATAAAGAAACAGAAAAATTAATTAAAATTGAATTGACAATTATATCCGTAATAAAAGAAATAATAAAAGATTTGTCTGAATTAAATAAGCCTTTACTTTAATTATTCAAAATTTGTTACAATTATTTAATGTTTGGCTCAAATGAGCATTTTTTTTAGAATAATATATTTGATACATTATTATCCTAGTGAAAAAGATGTAGTCTAAAGGGATCACGAGCATCTAGGAATAGGTTTTTAATCATTCTAAAACATATTTTTAGATACCATAGCTTACTCATTTAATTTAGTTTGAATACATGACTGCATATTTCACTAAGCCTAAAAAAGTTGTAAATTGAGGAAGGCATATTTGAAATACTCACAAAATCCTAAATCATTTAAAATTCATATATGCATTACTCTCCTTTTTTTACAGCGTAGAATGATTTTAGATTCAAATTAAAATAGTATTTTAAGATGCATTTTTCATTCAAATTCGGAGAGAATAAAAGTAGTAATTAGAAGAATGCCTAGATATTATGAGTTAAAGTATTTCAAGGAATTAAAGTACAATAAATTGCCTTTACAAAAGTTGCATTTTTTTATTTCACAATGATGAAAATGACTTATATATGACGCTACTGCGTAATAATGAGTTTCTTTCATATATGTATAAAATCTTAAATTACATTTTTTTTCCTTCATTCAACTCACCATAAAACAATTTCTTTAATCTCCACCCCACATATTTTTTCCGCCACTTCATTAACTTTTTTTCCTTCTTTTTTTACTTGAAGAGAGATGAAAACCAATTAACTAACGAAATTACTTTTCTTCGGGGGTAACTAAATTAAGAAGTTATTTAGTAAGTTATATTCTTGAATTTTATTAAATAACATAAAAACTAAGCAATAGAATACAAAACAAGCCTTATAAAGCAATTTGCATGTCGTGTTTTTCACTATATCAGTTATTCATGTCGTATATTGATTGAATTAAATAACAAATAAATTATTAAATGCAATTTATTATTTATTCTAATGAGTTTTTGCCCACATTTCTTTCAAGCAAAAACTTAAAATAATCATTTTTTGAGTTATGTTGATAATATTGTTTTTGTGTGGCAAAATTCTCTGTTGAGAGATAAAAAAAAAATATTATGATATTTTTACAATCCATTTTATAATTTAATTTCAGGAATTATTTTAATATCAATGTTAATAAAATTAATATTTTAAGTGATTAATTATGTTAGTTGCAAATATAAAATCAATAAGAATAATTATTTCCTAAATTTTATTTTAACTATTCTTTTTATATTAAATTGGGAAATTTTAATGCAACAACAAAATAAAGCAAAAAATATGTTGATATAAATATAAAATTAAACAATGGGGAAGATTTATATAATTATTATTTACAATTTTCTGAATTGATAACTCTTTTTTCAACATAGGTATTTAATATTTCAAGCACCATATTATAATATTTTAAAACAACAAAATTAAATATTTATCTCCTATCAATGACACTGAACATTCACTGAAAGTAATCAAAGCAATTAATATATTCCAAAGCAATTGATATATTTTTGAACCAGAATGTTAAACATTCTTTATTAAATGTTTAATGAACTGTCAAAGATCCATAAATCCCATTTTTTATATTATTAAAAATTATACTGTAATATTTAAGAATTATACTTCAAACTTTTAGCTGCGGTAAATCCATATAGAATAAAAAACGTTTTGAAAGTACAATGTACAGTTTTTAATTCGAATATTCATGCTCTAGATTATACATTTAATTTTCATACTAATGTATAAAAGATGACGTTCCATCCTCAAAGAAATATACAGCTGGAGAATGGTAAAATTCGTTTATATAATTTCATATGAATTTTTCAAAACAAATCCTGAGTTTTTGTCGGTTATAACAGCAGCAATTCACTGTTGTAATACAGCACTAGAATTATGATACGACAGATCTTTGCAGACATTCTTTGCGTGTTAAACTAGATGTCACTTTTCAGATCTAAAGATAGGACAACAGACTTCAACTTTTCTTCATAATCGTCATGAAATTTGTCCTTTTCCTAACATTTCTTTCTCTGCTTCGTCTTGATGCCTGTCGAGAAGGAAACTCTCTTTGCTTCCATTGAGAAGCTAATTCTAGACATTCCACGTCAGCCAATGTTTTCCAAAACAAGATGGATTGGAAAGAAATGTTGGTCGCTAAAGTACAGTCTGTAAATGAAACTTAGCGTTTTTTTATGTAGTTTATCTATATAATGTTTGTTTTCGTAGATAGAGTAAACTATGCTCCTTTATCAAAGAATAATGCGTGTGAAAAAGATAGTTGTATGGTCTCTTGATATTATCAAACTTGACAAAGAGTTTTGAATTTAGAAAGAGAAATGTTTGTAATATCTTCTAATATTCTATAAAACTAATCACCTTAATCTTTAAACCTCTTTAAAATTTCTGAACAGGACCAGCGAAATCAGCTCTATTGATAATAAAGATGAATGTATGTGCTTATGCTTGTCGGCGTATTGAAATAAACCTTGTACAATAATTTGATTTAGGACTAACAAATGCGGCACATACATGTTTTAGGGGATAAAAACAGCACCTCAAGACGATATTTTTTTCAAAGAATTTCTAAAAAATAAGATAGATCTTTCTTTTTAGGAATCAAATGTAAAGAGCATGAGTTATAATATTGAACAATAAATGGTATTTTCTTCATCTGAAAATTGAAAAACTAATCATCTTTTGAAGCCGCTGATTATTCACTGTATTATTTTTTCAACATTTTAATCTTTAACATTTAATCTTCTAATTTATTAAGGAGTGTTCACCGCATAATATTTTATTGTAGAAATGAAACACCAATACTTTCATTGTTGACAGTAGAACTTTGACTTTCTGATGTGAGCTTTGAACTTTTTTTTTGTTCTTAATGATCAAGATATGAAGTTTCGGCTTATTTTACCATTTTTAATATCTTTCAGTATAATGCATGTTTTTAATTAAAATTGTTGGAACCTCATTGTTCCTTAAGTTAAGGTCTAATTTCAGAATCAAGTTTTATATTATTTTTTATAATATTGAATTCAAATGACATGTCATTAATCGAAATATAATTTAAATATTGGAATATAGCATCCTTTAATACCTTAACCATTTGTTTACTGTCAGTACAAAAAGGTATGAATAGTATCTGGATTATATCTTTGTAATATGATTATTTTTTCCGATGGTATTCTAAATCGTCAATCGTCCTCAAAATTGAACACTAACTATCTGCATGAAACGACAATATTTTACTTTTCAACCCCCTGTTTGCTATTTTATTTATTCCAATGTTTTAGAATGTATATATTTAAACATTTGTACTTAAAAAATCTTATTGACCATTTATTTACTGAATTATGTGGTCATCAATTTTTCAACTTAATTTTTGCCCCAGTAATTAAGTTTACTTACAGAATAAGCCGAGAAAACGCAAGAGAAAATTTTTTATTTAATAGAAATATCTTAATTAATTTAATATATTAATTGAATATTTTTATTCCTACTTTTAGCTTATATTAACTTCTTGCTTTTTGGGTGAGATTCTCCATGTTTTTAAGAATAACGTCGGTCAAAATAGTCATATTACGAAGTTAAATATCAGATTTAACTCCTACTTTTATGTATCGACAGTAAATAAACGATTAAGATATTAATCATGGAGATTGTAACCCAAAGTTACATAAAGAAGTTAATATAAGCTAAAAGTAAGAATGAGAAATATTTAATTAATAATTAAATTAAGATATTTCTATCAATTAAAAAAAATTCTTCCGTTCTCTAGGGCTATCCTGCAAGTAAAAATTACTGGTGCAAAAATGAAGTTAAGAAATTGATGGCCATATAATTCAGTAAATAAGTAAGTGTCAATAAGATTTTTTAGGTACAAATTTCTGAATATATGCATTCTAAAACATTGGAATGAATAAAGTAGCAAACAGTAGTTCAAAGGCAAAATATTTTCCTTTCACGCAGATAGTTTGTGTTTTGTTTATAGGACGATTGAACATAAACTTGAAAATGATATTTCGATTATTATGGTATGAGCATCCTACCTCATTCTTCCTATATTAAATATAAGTTAAATAGAAACATTTAAGAAATTTTGAAAAACTATTGGTATAAACATTATTCAGAACAGAATGAATAGATTTAAAAGCTCATTGAAATTTTCAAACAAATTTAATTAAAAAATTAATATCCTTTTTAATCATTTCGGTACCATTTCCTTAGCATTTCACATATTTTAAAGTCCTGTAAGTGGGTGTGAGCAGAAGAAAAGAGAACATTGATTATTTTAGATTTCACCAAGAATGCAACGAAAAAAGTAATTTAAAAAGAATCCTAGATCATTTTGAAAAAAAAGTTATTAAAAGTAATATTTACTGGAACAAAAACGTCGCTATAACAATTCAAAATATTCTCAAAATTAAGGATTCTTCATATAAAAGATTATCCAAACAAACAAAGACGTGATTGAAATAATTTTTAGCAAAAAATATTCTTTTTTCCCTCAGTTCTATTAGAGACAACTTTCATTTTTATCTAAATTGGATTATATATTTTATTTTTTCCCGCTTTTCTAAATTCTACTACAAATTGGATTTTTTTTCTCATTAGTCGTTACATTTTATTCCTTTATAAATTCATGGATGTGAAAGTCAGTTTCATTTATAAAATGTATTTATTTATTTTACAAGGCATCCTATAATATTAGACAATATTACTTATTTTATTTGCTAGTATATTTCTTTATTAAAAGTTTTACATATATATATGAGCTATATTTTTTATTAAATCTCTTTTCTATACAGAAATATTTTGGTACCTATTTTTTTTTCGAATGACAAATGTATTTGTGGTAGAAATTTTTTGTTGTTGACCCACTTCAAGAGTATCTCAAGTATGTTATTCGTTATCTGTCGTTGATAGGTTTTCATTATTAAAGATTTATGCCATCTAATAGCTATATATAAATGGCCAAATTAAAATAAAAATAAGAAAATGGAAAACTACGATAGAAATTTCAGGTTATCCTGAGAGAACATTATTATTTTAAAATCATTATTTGTTTTAATTAATTTATGTCATTAACCAGTTTAACCACTTAACTGTTTTGCCCTTATGCTGTAAGTGCATCGATTTATCGAATTGTGATAATTGTAAACAAAAAATAAACCATTCATAACAATTATAATTCAATTGTAAAATGGCTTCGAATACGTAGATAAGTCAAGTATTCAAGGGATTTACATTTGAATCAAAATAAGAAAGTATTCCCAAAGTAGAAGGTGTCATCTTATTAGGTAGTAAAGAAAACAAAACTGTTAAGTGGTTAAACTGGTTTGAAACAATCACAAACATTCTCTATAGGTCTCTATCACTCATATTATATATGAAAAATGAAAAAAATACCATCTTTTTTTCTACATATCTATGAATGCGTTATCTGATAACGAATAATTTGGAAATCAAGTTGTAACTGGTTAATGATTTAAATTAATTAAGACAATTCGTGCGAATTCACTTAATGAATAATTTGCAAATCAAGTTGTAATCGCCAAATGTGACAATATTCTGCATTATTTTCTAATGACCCTAAAAAAAGAAAAATTGGTGCCTTAAAAACCATAAATCGTCAATTTATTGCCTACTCATTCTGACGCTTCAAAAAATCAAATAAAAACAACATCATACACTGCCGATGCCTTGGCATTGGGGTAGTGCGTATTTCCCAAGATCTGGGCCTCCCGGGTTCGAGTCCCTGTTCGCACGTGGTTGTCTTTCTGTGTTCTATCTGTAAGGTGTATGAATGACCCCCTCCTGTAAAAAGGGGTTTCTGTAAGTGACTGTGAAGAGTGAGTAGTTAAGTCGTACTTTTTGACTTTATTTAGCGCTACTTCAAAACGAGAGACGTTCCTTTCGGCTTAAAACTCGCTGATGCTTGTCAATGATCACAAAAACACCATGTTCTTACAAGCTAATAATATAACATAGTTCAACTCCCCCAGAGCCTAAGCTGTGCAGATTTACAATGTGGTTATGAAAAGCTATTCTTCCAAGTTAAAGAACAAACGCCTAACACTTTCACTATACCAAATACTTTCAGGTTAAGAACCCTTTATGCCCTTACCCTTATTCCCTTTTTACCCTTATTTCTCACGTGGGTGAGGACAGCAAGGATGCATCTACCGCATCTTATTCAATATAAACAACCCATTCTGACTAAGTTCAAGCAGATAAACAGGAGGCATGTAGGATGGATGCACGTTTAATCCCCTTTTGTTGAAAATCAGATTTGTTAACTAGCTTTAAAATCTCCTAAGTTCTTGCTGATTTTGTTGCTGAAGTTTATACTACATACTCCACAGAATTTACACCTATTCATATGCCTACACAATAATAACGGGTTTTTTAAAAATATTGAGGCACATGATAAAAAGGAAGAGAAATTGTGTACTCTACTAGTTTAGAATTTGATTTGATTTGTTTAGAATTTTCTGAGGCAAGAGTCACGTTATTGACTATACTGCGCCAAACAATGGGTAGAATTATATGTTTTTAAAACAGTTTACCGAATGGAAAATCAGAAGCTACAATGTTGTCAAGATGCCAATAAATGCATAAAAATTTACGGACTTTAAAAATACAAAGAGTTGGACATGAGGTATCTTACCAAGCAGGGAATGCGGAATGGAGTATAAGATTTCTGAAAGAACTGTCGCCGCTAGACATTCTGACAAAAAATGATGTACTGATGTATGACAATGACACCTTGAACACAGTGGTGGTTTTTCACCTATCTAGAAATGAATATGGGTGAATCTAGTACGTCCGATGAGTAAACGATTTAAGACAGTATCGGCTTTCCTGTTCACTACATAAGGACATAGGGTGCACTTGGGGTTTGATAACATGGAATTTGTCTTCAGGTCTCACTGTCAGTTAGAATAAAGAAGCATTTTAATATGTTTCTTTAAGTCACTCAATGGAATATTAGTAGTGATTGAAATATTCACCAACTTGGCAATCAACTAATTTTGAAATAATCAAATAATTATCTTATCCAAGTACCTTTAATTGATATAGACCGTAATTAAATTGCTCTATCTAATCTTTATCTGAAATTTCGTCAATTTCATAAACTCGATAAAAGATACACCCTAGGGTTTCAAACGCGATATAAAATTATATGTAACCTTATGCTGTTTGGAAGTGAAGAACAAATAAGGAAAACCATTTTCATCACCATATGATATTTGATGAATGAATATGAATGAATTTTGATGTATGGTGATAAGTAAAATGAGTATAATAAATTGGTGATATAATAAATTACTGACCAAAATATCAAATTTATAGTAATTTATTTGCATTAAAAATTACCAATATACCCCAAAATATCAAATTTATAATAATTTATTTCCATTAAAATTACCAATATACCCCAAAATATCATTCAGATTTACATTTTTCATGTTACAAACGTTTATCTGTCTGATGCATTCCGTTTCTTAATCCCTATACTTACAGATAAATACAATTCTAAAAAGGATTTACTTTTTATATTTGAATAATATTAAGTTTATTTAAATGTTTTTCCCGTGAATTCCTCGAGAATGCAAAATTTTTTTATATATAATTTTGATTAAGAATGTGATGATTATTCAGATATAAAAATATTTTTATATACTAAAATTTAGCTCAAAATTAAAACATATACTTTATCAAAATATGATTTACTATTTAAAAATTACTGACAACAGGGATATCATACTGTCTAATTTTATGCATTTGAAGACCATAAACTATTTAATTAATAATGTAAAATAATCAGGTATTACCATAACATATTTTTATTATTTGTTAAAAGAAAATTAATCTTGCACAAATTAAATCAACTGTTTACATTATGTTTATACAATCCTAAAACAAAATACAATCCTAAACTCTTGCACTGACCAAAATAAAATATCATAATTAGACCTCGGCAACTTTAATTTTTATGATTTTTACGACGCAGATGCAGTTAACAAAACAACATTTTAAACTCATGTACACAAAACAAGCACTTTAAAAATCACCACTTATTTCAGAAAACCAAAAATCGTCCATCTGCATTTAATAATTGAACAAACATTATTATCGAACTTAAAATCAAAGGGGGTCACTCAATAAACCAACGAATTCCAGGTAAAGATTGGCAATCATAAAACTCGAATCTTAACGCAAAACAGCTTAACGCAAAACATTAAATCGAACGATTTCCTTTCCAAACAAAAGCCCACCCGAACCAATCGCGGGGAAACATAAACACGAAGCGAGCTCGTAAGTAATCTATTGAAATATATTGCAATAAATTACCATGGACAATAGGTAACTAACATGGCCACCTGACACGCAATATTATCCCTTTCATCTCAAGGTAGATGGAGACAAATCCAGACACTTTCACCCATCCGGGCATCTGCCCTCGGTATGCGTCTGAGCGCCAATAAATAAACTATGAATAAAAGGCCTGCTGAAGTGAGATGCCGTGAGCACTTGCCGCACCATGTGATCGATTTACCTTATAATAATGGAGAGAGCCTTTGTCCCGTGGTCGAGGCGATAGTGAATTTCTGATCACCCCATTGAGAGGCCTTTTTATTATTCAGACGCCATCCAGTGCTTGGCGGAAAGGCAGGTTTTCTCTGCGAAAGAGGGAGATCTTTTAAGATTTGCAAACAGGTTCTTTCAAGGGTCCGTATTTTAAAGGAAACCACATGCTGCTCTTTTATGGGTTTTGGAGGCTGGAATGTTAAACGCTGGAAAATACTTAGGAAGAATTATTACTCGCCAGTCAGTGAATTCTCTCTTTTGTATAACTTTCCTCTTTCGAGAGTTTTAGAACATATATCGATAATAATGCAATAGAAATGTATTGGAATACTTTATTTAGCATATGAGCACTGATAGTACCGGGTGTCCAAAAAGTTCCCGTACTGATGATTTGTGAATTTATTTTACAAAAACAATAGGTTTAAAAAGAATTATTTTTATGCCAATGATAAAAAGCACTTTTAACATAACTAAGGAAAAAATACTCAACTTACATTTGTAATAAATGTTCAAAATGTCCACCTCTTTCTTGGAGACAAAGCTGAACTCGTTTGCGCGTGTTTTTCGAAACTCGTTTTAACATGCTAGGAGTGATTTCTTGTATCCTTTGGGTAACTGCGATTTTCAAATCTTCCATTGTTTGAGTATCACCTTCATAAATTTTGTCCTTTAAATATCCCCACAGAAAAAAGTTCGGGATGGTCAGATCAGGGGATCGAGGTGGCCAAAGATTTTTTGAGAGAAGTCGATCGCCGAAAAAGGCTTCAAGCATGTCCATGGTTTCATTACTCGTATGGCAAAATTTAATATACTTGAAAAAAAAATCCTGGACAGTAATTTTTTAAATTTGGAGTACGGGAACTTTTTGGACAGCAGGTATTACTATATTTTCGTATAATTTACATTTAATTTTGACTTAATTGTCATGATGAAACCAGAGTAAAATGTTAACCCCTAAATTAAATTTTAACCACTTGTCATACGAATTTATTTAACTTCCTTATTAGATGACACATCCAATATTAAACATTTATTGTTATTTTAATTCCTATAATAAAAAAGTTTTAAGATAATGAAAAGTTTCAAAATGATTCAGACATTTTATATTACAGAATACTTTCACTTAACTGTAGGTTTAAAATTAACAATTCAATAATTCGATGCGCGTGTGGAAGATCTTTTAAGATTTGCAAACAGGTTCTTTTAAGGGTCCGTATTTTAAAGGAAACCGCATGCTGCTCTTTTATGGGTTTTGGAGGAATGTTAAACGGTGGTAAATATTTAGGAATTACAATTCTCGCCAGTCAGTGAATTCTCTCTTTTGTGTAAAGAGAGAGAAAGAAAAGAGAGAGTGTTCTTCTTTCGAGAGTTTTAGAACATATAATTATAATAATGCAATAGAAATGTATTGGAAGACTTTATTTAGCATTTAAGTACTGATAGTATTACTACATTTTCGTATAATTTGCATTTAATTTTGACTTAATTTGGAAGATGAAATCAGAGTAAAATATTAATCCCTAAATTAAGTTTTAACCTCTTGAAATACGAATTTATTTAACTTCCTAATTAGATGGCACATCCAAATTTAAAAACATTTATTTTTATTTTAATTCCTATTATAATGCAGCGAGTTTTAAGGTAATGAAAAGTTTCTAAATGATTCTGGTATTTTAAATTACTAAATACTTTCACTTAACTGCAGGTTAAAATTTAATAAATCAATAATTCGACGCGCGTGTCAGAGACGTTATTGTATGTGAACTGGTTAAAATTATACATACCATGTAAAAATTTTAGTCTAAGTACTATTTCTTCATGTCATTTTATTAGTATTAATTTGATAATTTTTTAATTAGTCTCGGTTAATTGGAATATAAAATTTACAGTAAAATAAATATACTATAAAATACATTGTTTAAAGCATTTACATTTTGAGGATTCGATGTTAATCTCTATACTTGTTACCAGTTATATTATGTTACCAGTTTATTTTATTAGATAACGTTTTGAAATATTTCCGCAAAGAAAGACTGTTATGATTCCCCATGGATCGATTGGCAGAGCATTGGACTGTAAATCCTTTGGTCCCATGTCCAATTCCCGGCCAGCGCATTTTATCCAAAGACTGGAATTTTAATTTAAAATTGATCTTATTATTTCTCTAAAAGCGAGATGATTCTAGAACATTCTTTACCATTCGAGCGAGATGATTCAGATGCGTAAAAGCAGAGTTCTACTCAGTTCTTCATTCTGTTCTACAGCGAGTTGCTTGATGCTAATAAACGCAATTGTTTCTAGCTATCCTTGTCTTTAATTCAGTCTTTGTGACAATATATATAATAAATGAATAAAATAAAAATTATTTTAAAATAAATTTTATAAGTTCATTATAATTAATTTATTCTCTGAAAAATATTTTTAAGGTAAAATGATAAAAATGTAGGGTAAATTGTCATCATTTTTACTTGTATTCAAATTATACACTGCTTACGAAATTCAAAGGAAAGCATACAGCTCATGAGAATAACTCGTTCAATTGTTAAATGGCAATTTTTTTCAAGATAAAAAATATGTTATCAGCTAATAATTTATTAAGATTCAGATGCCATTGCTGAATCGCTCGTTAGTTGGAAATATTGGTTGTATTTATTCAAATATTTATGGATTCAATCAAATTCTTAAGCATTATATTATGTTACCAGTTATTCTTTAAATTTAATTTATAATACTATTTTAATATTATTAATATTCAAATAATTTATATTATTAATTAAATTAATATTTTTTTTTATTCAAAACAGTCAATTCAAAAATAGCCAGATAAAAAAATTAAAGACTTGTTTTTGTAATCTTAAGAAAAGTCAAAGTATATTTTAAACTTTTCCATTATAAAAACAATGCAATCTCAAACAAAATAACATCACCACATTTCTTAATTTAATGTTAGTAACATTTTGTTTTCTCAGATGATTCTTATTTTATACGAAAGAAATTACAAAAAAAAATATTACACAATTATATTATAAATCGTTTCATACTTTTGTCATTATGTTTGATTTTGACATTAGTGTAATGATTTGAAAGATGAAAATTCAATTAAGGTTGACAAAAATTGAGAGAAATATTAGAGAAAATAAATTTTATTTCAACATATGGTGCTTTTTAGTTTAATTTTTTGTATACTTATTATGTAAAAATATTATTTTTGTTTAATCATAATGCTTTATTTCTCCTTAGAAGTCTGAATATGATTAAATTAATAGAAGTAAATACTATTAAAATAATTTTCAAAAATACTTATATTGAAAAAATTTACTTGTGCACATTTACATTGTGATGAAAAAATCAAAATAATTCGATAATTTTAAAATTTTATTTAGCATTTCATTCAATTAAAAAATTTTCATCTTTAAAATTAAGTTTTTAAAAAGCTTATATTATAAAATAAATATAGATATGTATCTGATCTCTTAATATGCAGAAATTTAAAACTAAACAAACAACAAAAAACGTTGATTTGTTACAATATATCATTCTCCAATGTACAATTTCTAGAAAAATATAAATATAATCTAATTTTCATTTTTATGCCGTTATAAAAAATAGTTAATTTAAATATTTTAATAATAATAAAATTATTGTTCAAATTTATTGTTCGAATCCAATAACTTTTTTTTATTTATTTAGAACGATTAAATTCATTTAGGTCATGCTATTTTGCTTACATTTTACTTGAGTAAATATATTGACAAAACTTCAATATAATTTGTTTATACTGATATATATCTGCTATTTGGATATCGGAAAACTGTAAATAGAATTTCTAGGAAGTTTAATTTAATGCAAAATATAATTCTTTATAAATATCCTTCAACAAACAATTTCTAAGAAAAATAGAATCTGATTTCCATTTTTATGACGTTGCAAAAAGCAACTAATATACATATTTCAATAACAAAAATGTGACAAAAGAATCATCGTTAAATTGTTCGGATCTATTTAAATTTTGTTATTTACAATGATTGAATTCAGTAAGATCATGACATTTTACTTACAGCTTTTTTATATGTAAATATATTTATAGAAATTCTTTCAAATATTATTTTTTTTTCGTTTGATAATTTGGTGTAGTGTTGAGATAAATTCTAGCGCCTAAGTGCAGAATCAAGTTAAAACGTATATAAGAATTATTAATAAAAATTCCGTTTAATATAATGTGCCTGAGAAAGAGCATTTTTGCGGTTACAAATGTTAAAAACTTAATAACATAGTTTTAAAAGAGAATTTCTACTGACATAATAACATGGCATAACGACAAGGGAGAAAGGAAAACATTGATGATCAGGTGCCAATCTTAAGGGACGCCATGAAGTCCGATATCATTAGTGCGATTAATAATATCGGGTTAATGTAATTAATATGATTAATGTATTATCGATGATTATTAATATTTTATATCACTTTTTTAAGGTAAAATGTTTTATTTGCAGGTGTTAAAGTATTAATGGCAACAAGAATGGGCAAAAAAATAACGCTATGCTCTGATATTGATGGGCCAACTGATGATCAAAAAAATGTATGTATCAACTAAATTCGGACAACTATAACAGCATGGCCGAGATACGAACATAGATTTGTTTTCTGGGGGAGATAACGAAGTCCATCGCCATTTCCTTCGTTAATTTCATAAGAGCTTAATCTATGATAATTAAAGAAGGTGGAAGAGAACAAAATTGATAAGAGCTTTCTAACAAGAGTTCATAAGTGTAATTTTAAAAGTTAAGTGATGAAGGAAATCACTATTTCCTTCATCGAAAAACTTTCCCAAGGTATTGGCTCATTTCGATTCGATGACAATTACCTTAATTTGAATTCTATTTTCAACTGCAAGGATTGTGTAAGGGAATAAAACTTTAATTTCCCTACTTTTTCCTCCTTTATGTATCGAAAGTTGTATATACGAGCTTGGGCAACTTTATCAGCAGATTGAGTTTTCTTATCGGTAAAAACTTTACATTACAATAAATTGGTTTTTTTGTTGTTGTTACTAACGGTACTTGCAATGGACAAGCGTGTTGACATCCGTCGCCGATTCTGAGCCGATTGAGCCGATTCTGAGCCGAAATACGAGCTTGGGTATATACGAGCTTGGGCGATTTTCAACTTTCCGAAGCTGTGTTCATCATTGATTGTTTTTAAATATAATCAAAATTGTTCAACGTTTTAAAATTAAAAAGTTCAAAGCAATCATGCTTATATACATAGCAGGAAATACGAACACACGTAAATACAAATCATTCATGAGACGTCCTGGTTCAGTATCAATCATATTTTTTTTCTTCACTATAAAGGAACTATTACAGAATCAGTATGTGTTTTAGAAGCTCTTTTTCAGACCGACCATTGGCAACGTAGTCTGAATAAAAAGCTAGAGATACTCTAGGAGAAAGTGACTGTGAAAAAGCTTTAGCAGCTTATATAACGTTAGGAGGTAATTCTGGAGAAAATGTATTTATAATTTAGTGCGCCTAAAGTCTGCATTAGAAAATAACAGTCTATACAATTCAAGATATAAAATGTGAGTTAAACTTGGCATTGAGAGATTAATAATTTACTATTTTTAGAACAAGGCATAATTGAAATGGTTATATATAAATTTTTTAATGAAAGGCTTCTGAAAGATTATGATCGCAATATGTGCGGAAAATTAGAGCAAACGTTTTGAGGAAAATTGCCCTCAGTAGTATTCCAATAAGGCTTTCATTTAAATAAACGAATAATAAATCATACAAAAATTTCTCGAAATCGTGTCGTAAGAACTGTAGAAATCTGTAGTATTCCTGTAAAATATCGTCTTAATCAAGTTAATAATAAGATATTCACATACAAAAATTACTCGCAACTATGTCCTTAGAATCTCTGCAATCAGTAGTCTTGCAGTAAGATATGCACTTATCTATGCTAATAGTAAATTATTCACTTATTGAAATTTCTCTTAATCAGGCTCTGATAGTCATGTTTATCAGCAATGAATCAGTAGTGCTCTAATGAGACGTTCACTTAAATAAGTTAATAATAAGGTCATCTAAAATTTCTTGCTCGTGTACTAAGAACTATTGAAATCAGTAATATTCCAGCAAAATTAATAATAAGGTGTCTGCATAAAAAAAATCGTTCGTAAGTATTTTCTGAGAACGTTTGCGGTCAGCAGCATTGCAAGAAGATATGCACTTATCTATGTTAATAGTAAGATGCCCACTTACTGAAATTTTTCTCAATCATGCCCTGAGAGTCATGCATTCTAATAAGATGTTCCTTTAAATAAGTTAAGAATTTCGAAGTCGTGTCTTGAGAATTATTGTAATCAGTAGTATTGTAATAAAACCAGCACTTAACTATTTAATAGAAATATAGCCTACTAAAATTTCCCTCAGTCATGTACAATGCATTTCACAAGGAATCAATGCATTTCAAAACAAGGAATCAGTAGTGTCTTAATAAGGTGTTCACTTAAATAAATTAATAATAAGGCGTGCTTAAATTACTCAGTCACGTCCAAAGAACTATAGAATTCAGTAATATTCCAGCAAAATGTCATCTTAATGAATTTAAAAATAAGACATTTACACACAAAAATTTCTTTCAACTATATCCTGAGAATCTATGAAATCAGTAGCATTGCAATAACATATGCGCTTACTTTTACTAATAGTAAAATATCCACCTGTTGAAATTTCGCATAATCATGTTCTAAGAATCATGCATTCCAACAAGAATCAGCAATATTCAAATAAGGCGTTCACTTAAATAAGTTGATAATAATGCAAGCTACAATTTCTTATTCTTGTTCTAAGAACTATTGAACTCTATAATATTCCAGTAAAATATCCTCTAAATTAAGGTAATAATAAGGTATCCATTTACAAAAAAATGCTCGCTACTATGTCCTGAGAACCTTTCAATCAGCCGCATTGCAATAAGATATGCATTTATTTATGTCACTAGTAGGATATCCTCTTGCTGAAATTTCTCTCAATCATGCCCTAAGAAGCATGCATTCCAATAGGACATTCATTTAAATAAGTTAATAATAAGGCAAGCTAAAATTTCTGCAGTCGTGTCTTGAGAATCATTGCGATCAGTTGTATTGCAGTAAGATATGCTCTTAACTATGTTAATAGTAAGATATCCGGCCAAAATTTCTGCCAGCCTGAGAGCCATTGCATTACAATAAGGAATCAGTAATGTTACAATAAGGCGTTGACTTAAATAAGTTAATAATAAGGCAAGATAAAATTCTCGGTCGTGTACTAAGAACTACATAAAGCATTTGTATTCCTCTTAATAATAAGGTATCCACTTGCAAAAATTGCTCGTTGTTATGTCCTAAGAACACTGTTGTTGTTGCTACTTAGGGCTCTTGCTATGGGCAAGCTCCACTGATACATTAGCAGATTTTAAGCCGAATATATACGTCTCTTGTTTTACAAGTAGCGCCATCTAGGGCCAAGAGTACAACTTAGCTACACACACGTCACAACTCTTTTTAGGGAACGGACTACATTCATGCAAATTCAATAATTTATCTCAGATCGTAATTTAGACTTGGAACAGAGAAATATTACCTCTGACCTAATACCCCCCAGTGATATTACTCTCGATATGGAGGACTTTGCGACCACGAACAGATTTAACAAGCTCCAATCGCCACGCACTCGGGGAATCTTTTGGCCGATGAGCTTCTACCCCGTAACCTAAGGAGTACGAGTACCAACCAGACCCGAAGAACACTGTAATCAGTAGTATTGCAATGATATGAGCGTAATGACATTGTTTTTAATATATTCAAAAATATAAATTTTTTCACTATCATGCCCTCAGACTCATTGCATTCTTACAAAGAATCTATTTAAGTAACAATAATTCAATGAATTTCAAAAAAATGGAACTTACAAAAAATTATTAAAGTTGAAAAAATACAGTCTGATAAAGCATATCATGTATTGACACAGTGAATCAATCCCCCATTTAAATCCCGGGGCAAACGATAAAATATTCACTAACTAATTGAAATCGGCGAGGAATAAAATTTATCTCAAAAACACCCTATCGCTCTCTTTCGCGTAATTTAAATATTGAACGAAAACATCTCGTTCTTGAATGAAAAGAGAATAATGGCAATTTGGATTTTTGAAACCTCTCCCTGAAAGCGATCGCCAGACAACTGCGTCCTCAGCGAAAATCAATCCAAATGCTGCCTCGTAATCAGTATGCGAATGTGAAAATGAAGAGTGTATTAGGGGAATGGTTGTTGGCGGCAGAGAAAGTACTCGCACTTCCCTGAATTTGAATATACGACGCCTGGAGGTATAATTTGCAAGCGCGGGAATCTGGAAGTCTCGCGAATCCCGTCTCCTCCGTGACGGCAGTTTAATGATCGAGCATGTACTTCGCCGACGTCGTTGTCAACTACTTGAAGGGGATGCTGACACCTGCGACAATTAAAATTCATTATTCTTAGGTATCTCCGCAGGGTTTTAGCGGTTGTTTTTATCATTTTTTTAGAAGTAACTTTTATCTTATCTGAAGGTAATTTGAAAGGGATAGTACATTCCCTTGCCGATTCTAAAGATAATCCGTGATAATTGTCGTTCCTTTCTATATTTCATTTAGAATTTAATTACACATCCGTTGTAAGGAACTGTTCAGCAAATAAACGAACATTTCTTCTGAATAATTATAAATTTAATCACATCAAATTAAAATTCGTTAATCTTAGGTATCTCCGCAGAATTTTAGTGGTTATTTTTATCATTTTTTAGAAGTAACTTTTATCTTATCTGAAGGTAATTTCAAAGGGATAGCACATTCCCTAGTCGATTCTAAGGATAATCCTTTATAACTGTTTTTTCAATATTCCAT
>JAOUZG010040215.1:7130934-7149621 GCA_026289955.1 Argiope argentata
ATTTCTTCAGTATAATTATGAATTTAATCACATCAAATTAAAATTCGTTTTTATTGGGTATCTCCGCAGGGGTTTAGTGGTTATTTTTATCATTTTTTAGAAGTAACTTATATCTTATCTGAAGGTAATTTGAAAGGGATAGTACATTCCCTTGTCGATTCAAAAGATAATCCTTTATAATTGTTTTTTTTTTCAATATTTCATTTAGAATTTACTACACATCCGTTGTAATGAACTCTTCAGCTAATAAACGAACATTTCTTCAGAATAATTATAAATTGAATCACAACAAATTAAACAAAAAGTTTAAAAAATATATTTTCATTATTATATTTAAATGTAATTTTTTTCTTTTTAATTATCTTCTAATTCTTTAGTATTATTTATAAATTATTATTATATTAAATTTATAATTCACCGTTATAGATACTATGAGACATTTAATCAAATTTTTATGAAATTATTTACTAGGCCTCATTGCAAATAAGGAATGAGCATTTAATTGCATGATACTAAGTACTGGTTATTAAGCCTAGAAAATATTTAAACGGTATATTGCCATCAAGATTATAGATTCAAAAGAATGTTAAGCTACATTTTATCTATTAATAAGCGATGAGCATCAATAAATGAGCACAAAGTTTCATCTTTATCCCTATGAGCCCATACTCTCACCATAACGTTCTTTTAAAAGAAAATTTGAATCGGACTTAAACTTTCAGGTATAAATTGAAATCTAGAATTGAATAATAATTTGCAACAACTACTATTATGGACTAAATAATTCTAATTTCTTTTCATGATCGAAAAATTGTCTGAGACACTTGATCTCGCTCACTAGCGGGAATTACAGAATCACAAATATGAAACAAGGAAAATTAAATCAAAGAATATAAAATATTGAGTTAATTATTTCAAATATTAGAAGCATTATCAGATTATTAAAGCAACGTTTGAAATTATACTCATGCTCGTTATGTTTTTATTCCTACCAATACGGAAATACCTCGAGGTTTGTTCAACGAAATTGAGAGTTTTTCGATACTTGAGAATCAGTGAGAATTTTTTTTTTCTAATTTTGTGGAGCTGCATTTTCTGAATACCCGTGGCGCTTACTTTATTCATGAAATTCGCTCACCCAAATCAGTTGGGACACTGTAAAATACCAGAGAAATTTCAAGGGAAATAGAAATCGGATGATCGAAATCCTGTCTTGTAATTTAATTCCTTAAAGAGCAATGGTCACACTAGAGTTTTCAGAGGTGGATTAAGGGTGTTTTTCTTTTTATCTCTGAATTAAAAACATGAACATTCTTATATTCTAAAGTACCGAATTCGAAGAGTGTTGAAATAAGAGAGATAAGAAATGAAACTGTTAATAACAAAATATTCTAATATGATAGCTCGTTTAAATGAATTTTAATATGTCATTTTCCCTCTAGGTTCTTAAAATTAAATAATGAATGTTGTTTCTAGTTATGATTATTCTTTTCATTACGGCAGGTTTAAACACTTTATTTTACTTGACTGCTATGAATATACATAACTGAAATTCTATTCCTTCACTTCTATTTAAGATTCTTCCAGAAAAGAGGGAATATTCCCTTCTAAACTTCAATGAAATATAACATTTGTAAAAGTAACTCTTATGAAAGACGGGCTCTCTCAATAGAATAATATATTAGTAATATTAACTCAAGAGTGAAAATTTGTCTGCTGTCGATTGTTTTCTTTCATGCTAAAAAAATCACACGAAATCTAGTAGATGATGGTAAATTAAACAAAATTAATTAAACCTTGTTTTAACACTTTCTTTAAAAAATAATTTTTTTACGAAATAAAAATAAACGCAAGAGATGTCTGAAAAAATGTATGTTGTGTTTAATTGGGTTTTTTACTGGCGGGGGAAAAGAATAGGTTGCCTGTTTTGTAAACATTTTTCCATTCTTTTAAATTCGTTGGATAAAAAATAAAATCGAAGAGTTTGAAAAGATAGGCAAAAAACTAAATTTGGGATGGATTATTTTGTATAATCCTGAATGTAATCGATCGAACAATTTTCAATTATTATTTGTGAAAATTTAAAATCAAAACTAGATATTTCTAACTGTAAAACCCTAATAATGTAAGTCATTTCTTATGAAAGAATGAGCTAAACAATATAATACAAAAATTAAATATATTCTTATTTATTCGTAAAAATTTCTGAAATAAAATGCATACAGATTCCATGTTTTTGCAAATTGAAATTTACCCTTGAAACTAAAATACTTACTTAACTTACTTAAGCTCACACTTTTACTCATACTGTTGTTTTCCCTGAATACAAAAGTATATTATTTAAAACGTTATGGGAATAAAAGAATTCATTTAATTTTGTAAATTATAGTTGCTGTTGTTGTTACTAACGGCACTTGCCATGGAGAAGCTCCCCGATGCACCAACGGATTTAAGCCGAAATCAGCGTCTCTTGTTTTTGAAACAGCACCAACTAGGGATAAGAGTACGACTTAACTACACATTCATCACATTTTCTTGCACATCCCCTTTATACAGAGGTGGGTGGACACCTTCACATACCTTATAGATAGTACGCAGAATAATAACCATGCCCTAACTGGTACTTGAATCTGTGAAATTTATATTACGAGGAAGACGCACTACGTCTGTGCCAGGATACCGGTGTAAATTGTAGTAAAATTTACTTAAGTAAATGAGTATTAAAATAACAAATAAGCTTAAACGAGTGAACTTGTAATAGTTTATAATAAAATTTATGCAGCAAAAAGATAAAATCAGCCTTTTTTAAATTCACATGATTTTAAGTTTATAAATTTCTAAAATTTAGATCCATTATAAGTTGGCTTGATAATTAAGCAATTATTTTTCTCTAAATATACAGCTATATTGTTTCACAGAATGAATAATTAAGTAAAAATAAAATTAATTTCAGATTATTATTATTATTATTCATCTTTATTATCTATGGTATTTCCAAATGAAAAAAAAGTATAAAATAATTGAAATTCATAAATTACTTTTAATTATTATTATAGTATATATAATAAATTTATTTGGCTCAATATATTATTATTTTAATGGGGGAAGAATTAATTTATTTCTTCTGGTATATTAACTAACGTTATGAAATAAAAGCTAAAAACTCCATAATCCTTTAAGAATCTTGAAAAAATAAGTTTAAAGAAGACAAACATGTTTGCGACAACGAAAGTAATAATAATAATAAATAAATCTAAATGTGTATAAAATAGATAAAGTAACAATTATTACATGGTAAATACAATATATATATTGTCTGGTAAGTGAAATATATCACCAATAACACCTTAAATAGATGATAAAAAATTTCAATGAATTAGGCGGTTTTTAAATAAATAGTAATATTTTTAATTATTTTAGAAATAAACCCTTTAATAACTAAGTCAATTGATTAAATAAAGAATTTATGACATATTTTAAATTAACTTTAAAATGTCTCATTTTTAAAATAGCAAATTGACTGAATTCATAGTAATTCTTGAAATAAAAAAAATGAATGCCTATTCACATATATTTTATAAAGTCATGTACTTTTTATTGATTTATTTTCTTTTAAATACCTAAAGTACCAGTATCAATTATTATTACTAATTATATTAATTATTATTATATAATTATTAGGTCATGAAAACGTGAGCAAACAATAAATAAATCGAATCAACTAAAACACAAATTATCAAATTTAGATGAAAATTAATCGATTCAGAACTCAAGAGTATCAAATTTTGCATTTGTATATACTAAAATTTGTTCTAATTATAAACCAATTTTAATATAACATCCATCAATTATATATGAAATAGATAAAAATGCGAGTTATCTATGAATTTTAAAAAGCGTCTTCGAGTAAACCACACGCTTTTTTTATTGATGACAGAATATCAATAAATATAATTTCCCTAATTATCTCTCTTGTTGAAGTTAAATGAATATAAAATCATGGGCGATGTCTGTCGGTGTTTTAGCTTAAAGATACTGAATTTAGGCTCATTATCTTAATATACGAACATTGTCAGAGAGAAAATCAGTTTTGAAGACTTCATGTTTATCTGCATGTGAGTTATTACTTCATTAATAAGAAATTTGCTTACGGCATCGATGTAGCACGGACATATCCAGAATATTAAAAGAGAATGGTGGAAAATACCATAAGATAAAACAATATTTTAGTGATAACAATAATTATTAGTGATAAAAGAATGACTTAAATTATAATTTATGTACCTAGCTAACATTCATCACTACGAATACCTAATTTTGTTTTTAACCTTCCAAGCGTCAAACCCGCAAATAGACGGAATCTCTTCTCCCTTCAAAGCGTTAACCCCGTGAAAAGACGGAAATTTAAATCCCCTTAAATATGTCACTGCCCGTACTTTTACGGGTCAATTTTTTCGCTTCCCCCAAACTCAAGCTGCGAGATAATGAGAAGGAAATGTGAGATGAGGAGAAGCCAGTCGTTATCAGTGGACGATAGGAATGCTGTCTTCCTGGTCACTTTCTTTTAAGCGTTTTAAAATTTTGTTTACATTCTCAACCTTACTTTTGAGATTTTGAAAATAAATGCGAATTCACATTAAGTTTTAAATGAAAGCAATAAAACTAAACGTATGGAAATCTATTCCCGGAATGAGCATATATGAGTATTATTATTAATAAATTCATCCATAAGATTTTATAACTTTTAAGGGTGAAATACTAGTTAATCTAAAAAATAAATATAAAATAAAAATTTGACAATTTTCTCTTTTATAATGTATTTTCATTTAAGGAATTTCGAATTGTGATTGCTTATGCAATTTTTTTTTTTTAAATAAGACACTGAACTTATGTGCAGAATTTTATTTAACGAACGAGACTTTTCATCTTTGATTGAATTTTTTTTACATGGATAAATGTAATTAAAAACGGGGATTTATTTTATTTGTATAAAATCGAGAAATTAAAGTGAGTTTTTTTTACGAAAGATAAGATTTATATTCATTATATTAAATCATATATTTTTATAACGTAATAATTTATATATGAAAATTGAATATTTGTTTAATTTGCAATTTTTTTCTTTATGGAATTTCACATTCCTTGACGAATACAAACAGAAATGTAAGCATTGTAGAGATATTATTTTTATATTTTTCTCCAGTTTTTAATAATATTTTCAAAGTTAAAATAAGCGCAGTTTTTATAGGTTCTAATTTTTAATCGAAATATTAATCTTATTTCACTGTTCAGTCTCATATATACAGCACGCGCTTTTGTGAATGTTAAACATAATGTTAAGTGACAATTTTATATACGTTTAATATTGAGTAATTTAATCCGCAAATTTTAGTACTCGTGAAAGTAAACGAATGAATGAGTTAAAAGTTATATTATTTTTAAGTTAATTTAATTAAAGTTAAATAATTATACTTTGTGTTTTAAATTCTAATTTTTTTAACTCCTTGGTCTAATTTTATCTCATATCTTAGTATTAAAAAATTAATGCGTGCAACTGGCATTTAGATTACCTTCTCTTGTTTGTAAAATTTGAGTTCACAAGAGGTAATTTTAGTTCATTTATCCAGTTTGTTCACAGGAGTAAGAAAAATTCAGAAATACTCACATTTCAAGTAATCTGAAATTCTTTATTCTTAATAAAATTTAGCCTCAAATTTTCATTTTTTAAATACAGAACTTGTTTAAACAAGGGTATCAGACACGCAGGTCTCTTACCACTATTTCTACTAAAATAGTTAACATCTTTACTGATAGTGAAGATGAGTTCTCGTAGTGGCGATCTCCAGATAGAACTGTTTGACCCAGGGCGAACACATTTTATCCGCACATAATTTGGTTCTGAGAATAATTACCTCGGGATAAAATTATCAATAATTTTAGACTTTTTATTAATTAAAATATCATAAAATTTTAAAATTTATTCACAATAAAAGTTTAAATTATCACAACACTATTTATACAGGGTATAATTTTATTTATACTTTTGAATATATCACCAAGAAAATTCATTCTTTGAGAAAATTAAGATCTTGAACTTTTTATACCTTATTTAGTGACATGCTAGTTATAGAACTTTCGCTTCAGCTACATGGTTTATTTGTAATTCAATAAATAAAATTTAGAAAACGATACGGCAAAAATATTCGTATCATTGATAAAGAAAATTTTGAATTCACATTTAATGTACCAAATTTATTTCTACTGTGTTATTTTCGAATGAATTGTAAAATTTTAACATTTTATTAATGCTTGAAAAAGAGTTTTTTCAGTCATGATGGATTAAAATATTTTTAAATTGAGATTGACATAGGAAAAGTAATTTATTTATTAGATAAATTTGATCTGATTTATTAATTAAGTTTGTCATTTAATAATTAAAAAACAATTCAAGACACATCCTTTTAATTGAGATAAACAAGTAAGAATTTTTGCCTCTAAGTTTTCATTCGCAAGAATTTATGCGTTTTTTTTAAAAATTCGTAAGAATTTATGCCAATATGTATAATTTTATTCAAATATTGATGAATTTAGTGATGAGCGTAGTACGCATGCCTTTAGAATTAATATTTTCAAAGCGCATTTTAGAATACTGAAATACGCTGAAAGAATCTTTTTTTTTCAAGAATTAAATCACTTGTATGTAATTTCGAAATATAATTTCACATTAAGAGGGGAATAAATATTTTTCGAAACGTATTACAATAAAAAAATAATAGGCGAACACTTTCAATTCATACAAGTTAGATTCGTATCATATTAAATTATTTAAATTATATGTAGTGCTTCATGAAATAATCAGGAATACCCTAAAACACAATCATATTTTCTGCGTTTTCAATCTATGTTATTTCGATCGGCTGAAAGAAACATAGTCTTCGAAATCGGAAGACTGCGATAAGCAACAGCTGTCACTCACAACATGACATCCGCTAATCTGCCTACCCCTGCTGTGCTGTAATAAAGCAAAAGGGGAAAGCAATCCTTTTGTCCAAACCCTGACACTTTTAAGAACAAACCTGTTATTCAGACGCGCCCCTTCGGTAAGTATTGCATTTTGAATATCGCCGCCTGGAGGGTTAAAATATATAAAATTAACTTATGGGTATTTTTCTACTATAAGTTATCAACGTCATTGGAATTCTTTTATAAATTTTGAATGCAGAATGACATTTTAACTTGTTTGTCCCCAATAAAAAAGCATTCATTATTTTATGTTAAAAACGATAATTTACTTTTGGCATATCTATTTTATTTCAACAATGAAATCGTTAATTAGCTGTCTTGGCAGGATTAAATAAGTCGAATAACTGAATAATTATAGAAATTATATAGTAACATTATCTTTGTTGAAAAATGACACATCGAAGTAGCTATGAAATATCAATTCTCTATGATAATAATTATAAAATAAGAATTTATATTTAACTCTGAACAACTACGTAGATAAAAATTACATTCATTATTTTTAGTTCATTATTTTTAAAGTGTTTTCCCAGTTTCCCCATCATGGGTTCCTGTTCGTATGTGTTCTATTTGTGACGGGTGTAAATGGGCTCTCCTGTAAAAAGGGATTTGTGCAAGCGAATATGACGCATGAAGTCTGTAAGTCATACTCTTGGCCCTAGTTGGAGCTACTGCAAAACAAGAGACGCTCAATCGGCTTAGAATCGGTGACGGATGTCCACGAGCTTGTCCATTGCAAGTACCGTTAGTAGCAACAACAACAAAAAAAAAACAATTTATTGCAATGAAACGTTTTTAACGAAAAGGAAACTCAATCTGCTGATAAAATTAACTATTTTTTATGTACTTCGACCTATTAGTCTCTCAAATATATCATTGCCGATGAATACTTTAGATTCTATTTTTTTCGGTCTGATGACTTTCTCAAGGGTCACCATCAGCAAGGATTGCATTTTTCTTACGTGTTTTTTTGCTAATATCTGTCTCTTTTTTTATTGTATTTAATATTTTGTTACATTTTTTTCTTCTTTCTAGAATTTTAATTTGTGAGTTTTGTCTATTATTGTCCTTTTTCCTAATTGTCATTAGTTTTCATATGCTAAAATTGATACTTCTTTTACTTTAAAATTTGGAATTTTTCGGGTCACAGAAGAGTTAATTTTTTAGACAATATTCTAACTCTTTACAGAAAAAAATTCCATTTTTTATTGGAATCTTTGTCTGATGGTGACCCTTGAGAAAGTCATTAGACCGGATTTCTCCTTTTTCACTTTTTTATATTTTTTACCTCACGTTTCTTCTGTTTTTTGATTCATCTATGCTCCACTATATCTTTAGAAGTAGCAGCAAACGCGCTCTCTTAATACATTTGTGTACCTTTCTAATTTAATAATGAAAATGGTAATTCGTTATGTACCTCTTTTAAAATTGTTTATATATATATATATATATATATATATACTTGGAAGCACACTGACAAATATTTGACAAGTTAAGCCGAATTAAAATATATTGTTATTAAGAAATTACAAAATCAGATATGGATATCAGTTTCTATATTTTTAAGTCCCAATTCCTGGTTTTTCCGTTTCAATTGAAAAATAGAGACTCATTATTTTCTACAGAAATCAAAAACTGTAAGTAAGAAATTTATGATTCAAAAAAAGCTTTTTGATTTCTTTCTTTATTTGGGCTGTTCTTCATCTAATATCCCCGATGAAAAATATCCAATGATTCGAGAAAAAAAATGAAACGTCTACCAACACTCCAAATTATAATAAAGAGCTCATATCTACATCGAAAACAATATGAAACATAGATATAAAAAAAGAAAATCTCACTAAAATTCCAACAAAAAACCCTGCAAATCTTACATTTGAAATCATATATATCTGAGTTGTCAAATTCCGAGCCATCTACACCGAAACATTTTACATATGTGCCAACAAAAAAGAAATTGCTCCATCTTTTCCCATTTTCTTGAGAATTTTTCATTTCACTTGAGTTTTGATTTATATTGTAATAGCTCTTGTCACATAAACGCTACTCAAGAGAGCGGTCATTTATTTTTTACAGAAACGATAAGAAATGACTCAAAGAATACAGAAATGACTCTAAGAATACATATTGTTTCCGATGAAATGTGAAAGAACCGGGAACTGTAATCGATTGCTCGATGATTTCAGTTATGGCGTACCTCCTCTAACTCGATGAGGTATTTCTGTTTAGTTTTAAGATTTTAAAATGGCTGTAGATGGCCTTATCGTAAAATCGAAAGTATTTTTTACGTTGTTAACTTTAAAGTCAATGTATTGCCATGTAGGAACATTTTTTCCTTGTACTTTATGTCATTTCAAGGAATATTGAATTGAAAATTCAAACATCAAGAAGAAAATATGTTTCTTGAAAACATATCGTAAATATTCGATGAATGTCAAAGTTTAAATAAGATACAAAAGAATTAGTAATTTAGATTTATTCTAATATTTATTTTTTTAAAAAAATCATTAATTTGAAGCATAAAAATGCCTTTTAAATCTATTTTTAAAGTGATCGAATCAATTTCACCATTGAAAAAATGTTAAAAATAATAAGGACATGCCACGCGCAAATCTAGATACATTTATTTTATATTTCTGATGTAATTTAATTTTCCAAATTTCAAATTAATTCATTTCTTATTTTAAAAAATTATAAAATTTGCAGGATAATCAAACCTTTTCTTAAATAAAACATTAAATTATCAAAGAAATATAATGAACGTTTTCCCAGTTAATGAAATTATTTCTAGTTATATATGGCAGTTATCTAATTCAAAAATCGCTCAATGTTATAAATACTTTAAACTTCATACATAGTTTCAAATAACCTTAAAATACACCAGGACATAAAAATTAATCCAGTCCTGTATGTATGCTTAGGATAATTTGAAGAATTATTATTGAATCAATAATTTGAAAATTCAAACTACCTATTACCGGCCATGTCATGTCTATATCTTCCTGTAGATACGGCCCCTTTATCTCACTGCGTTTACATAACGTCATAATTAAACTCTGTGAAAACTTAGATCTCATTTTACTTTTCTATAATTTATGATACACCTACTTATGGCACACTCTTAAGGAATGAAGAACAGAAAAAAGATAAGAGAATCATATTTCCTGGTACCTGGTGTCTTCTTCTTATGTATAGACGACCACCTGGTCAACACAGAACTTAGCAATATTGAGTATCGAGGCATCTGGGGTCAACTGATTTTTCAACTCCGAAACATCCTAAGATACAGAGGGGATTTCTAGGATGATTTCTCACTTATCTGACAAGAGCTGAAATCTTAATTATCTTTAAATGATGAGTGGTTAACTACAAAATAGAAAGCAGTTAGTTGAACTTCTAACAATTAGAATAAGAGATAGCCAAGAATAAGTAACCTCAAAATATTTCCTGGCACCTAGGGTCTTCTTCTTATGTAGAGCCGACCACCTTGCTCTACACAGAACTTAGCAGTATTGAGTACCGAGCTGGGTTCAATTGATTTTTCATCTCCACAACAGTTACACGAAAATTCAAAGGTAATTACATATTATACCGTCTTCGATAAAGATCGTAAATGGTCTAGTATGAAAATTTGGCGACGTATTTAAATTTGGCGATAAAGATCAACGATTACACCATTACCATATTGCCATAATTGACGGTTTATGAACTCATTGGTGATGATTTCAAATTTGGCGATAAAGTTGGACGGTATTACACGCAAGTACCAATTTGAGATGGTATTCTTACAGGTTTTAACAGCCAAGGTTCAGATTTTCTTCCCAAAGTTATGTCTCTTAGTCATGTTGGCGGCAATTGGACCTCTTATCTTTGTTATACTATCAGTAGTAACAAGAAGATTTTTTACGCTACCAAATATTATTTTAAAGGGGGGAGTGTACTATCTGTACTCTTACCCCCTTGAGGATAACTAGAATCAAAAATTCTTCTCATTTTTTATAAGATTTAAAATATTTAAATAGATAAGTTAATGATATATGAAAATAATTTAAGAATCTACAAAGCAGTCGAAGTTCTGTGCAGTGTTGATCTTTAAAGATAACGTAATAATACAAGATTCCCATTATTTAGAAAAACGAGCTATCAGCTTAATTTAGAGATGACATATGATCATTTCTTAGAGAATACCAAAAAATTAAAATAAAAGATGGTTTTGAACAGTAAGGAAACATAAAATATATACGAAATGAAAGCGTGAATTTGATAACTATTATTCAGTCAAGTGTTTCTAAATCAAACTCAATAGTTAAGACAAAATGATTAAATATTATTTTTACTTAATTTGTTTGAAAGAAAGAAATAAAAGCAGAATCTCAACTTTGAGTCTGAGGATCAAAACTTTAATCGGTCATATCTCATACATATAGTCTTAATAACATGGAATATCTCAATGTAACACATCAAGTTGATATGGTGCAAAATAGCGAGAGTTGTATGTCTCTTAGAAAGCTCACTATTTTTTAAAAATTTAGATATTAGTTACTAGAGGTTTTTCAAGTTCAATAGTTCTTATTTAATAATAGCACCTGACTATACGAAACTAAATTTAGATTTCAGTAGTATTTTTTACTTAATTCTTCCATTTCTTCTTTGGGTTCCTTTTCAAAAATTCAGAGCTCTTAGCTTGAATTGAATAACCTTTTTTCTGATTTTCCCCATCGTATATTTTCGAAATACTTTCTATTTATAGTGACGATGTTATTTTCGAATGGAAAGCGGTTTTCATTTTCGGTACTCTCCAAAGAAATCGTATTATTTCTTGCTTCATTTTATAATCCAATACCACAAACATCTACGGCTCTAAAAATATATAAATATTGATTTAAGTTATTTTTCTCAATTTGCTATAGTTTACCAGGAACACCTTTTTTTGGAAACAAACTAGATTTTATCTCAATCAATCTTCACAATATTGCTATTTATCATTCTACATATATTTCTAATTTTATGATTAATTCAAGATTAACCTGTATTTTTTGGAAAAGAAATAAAGTTTTCTATTAACCCCTTATCTGGTTTATTTTCTTTGCTGGCTAATAAGATGACACCTTCTATTTTAGTAATATTTTCTTATTTTGTTTCAAATAGAAATCCATTGAATACGTGACCTATCTATGTATTCGAAGTAATTTTCATATTGAGTTATAATCATTATGATGGTTTATTTTTAGCTTAAAGCTATCAAAATTCAGTAAATCGATGCACTTACGGCATACGGGCAAGCCTGTTAAGGGGTTAAGATTAAAAATAATTTTTGCAATCCGTTTTATTAATCCATATCAATTCAAAGTTCAATAAAGTAACTCAAATATCAGAAAAAAAGAAGGTATATTGAATTCAGAGGATTGTACTCTCAAATTATCTTGTGAAATATATAAATTATGTGTTTATTTACTTCCTCCCTCAAAGGAAAATATAATGCGAAAATTATTATTTTTTTTAATATTTTATAAAAGCCTAATAACGAAATATTCTTGAATAAAAAATTTACATTTAATATGTAATTGATTTGAAAAATAAACAAAGTTACCACTAAACGAAAATGCTATTGTAGTTAAGCAAATCTTGATTTTTAAGTTTTTTGTCAGCATCAACAAAAGAATAATACAACTTCTTTACTTTTATTAGCATTTAGAAATTTCACAATATGTATTGGTAATTTGCACAGAAAGGTAAAACGTGTTTTATTAAAAAAAAATTAAAGTTAGATCTTGAGGTTAAAATATTATGTGTTTCGTAATTTATTGATTCTGGCGGGTTTGAATTTTTTGTACATATTTGGCACTTCAAAGAAAAAAAAAGAATTTATATTTTAGCATCTCAAAATTGTTTTTACTCTTAATGCTCAGAAAAAATATTAAGAATAGAAAAATTATAAAATTGTTCTTATCAATTAAATACATATTACTATCATAAATCTTAGAAATATTTAAAATTGTGACTAGTTTATGAGTAATAAATTGTAACTGGATTGATAGTTTAGAAACCTTAACGAAATTGATAGTTTAGAAACGTAATACAGTATGATTCAATGTGTATGGTATGAATATATATAAAAAATAACTTGTTATGATCAAAATATTTTTTGATAAAAAAAGAAGTAAATTGTATGATGTAAAAAATTTAATTTATTTTCTTAATGAAAAATTTTGGAGAAATAATTATAACTACTTCTGAAAGTTTGATGGAATTAACAATTTTTTTCCTCTAAGTTGTTATAATGTACATCCGTGAAGTGCCCCCTCTGCAAGGACTAATACGTATTTATTTTCTTGAGACGTTGGAATAGATCCAAACCGATGTTCTATTAAAAAATTAAAAAAAAAAGAAGTTTTGTCTGTTCTTGAAAATGCTATATACAATGATCAATGAGTTAAGCTTTATACTTGAAAGAATAAATATATATAAGAATAATTCTATTTTATAAGCATTATAAACGTTAAAAAATGTAATTTTAAAACTATTACAAAAACGAACAAGTCAACTAAAATAAAAGAATTCTTTGTGTAATACCGGCTACTAGTATGTTCTTTACTTTTTTTTTCTTTCGACTTTTTATTTTTAATAATTGATTGTTTTTCTTCTGTACTTCATTTTTGTGTGTTTGTTTTTGTATTTTTCATATGCTTTTGTATTTATAAAAAATGGTTTTTCTTTTAGACTTTAATTTTGAGGATTTTCGGATCAAAATTGGGTTTATATTCAGACGCATAAGCAAAACCTTTACAGAAAAAAACATTTATTTGGAATCCTTGCTTGATGGTGAGTCTTATTTTATTTTTTACTTCGATTAACTTGATATATATATTTTTTACTTTCGTTTTGTTCTACTTTCGTTATATACTATAATATAAAATGAAGTCTCCTGATAGCGTTTGTATGTTTGAACTACAAAAACTCGAGAAACAGTTAATGGATATTGGAGAAATTTATACCGTTTTGTACAACAATTATTGGAGAAGATTTTAGTGAATTATAATCATATGAAAATTAAGTAAAAAGAAATATTATAATTGCGATTTTAACTTTTTACTAATTAGCGCATGTGCAAATAGCAAGAGATGTGGTATGCATATGCGATATATTTCTTTATTTATGTCTGATTTTAAACAGAAATTTTAAGATAATTATGACATCCAAAAAAGGAAATTCAACCTTTGTCAGAAAAGAAAAAGAACGTTCGGTTACAAAATATCAGAGAAATAATGTCCACATTTAGGGAAGAAGTCTTTTGATGAGCGAAATAACTATTTTTGTTACATAAATCGCACTGCGACTGTCATAACAATAAAATTATATAAAAGATAGGAATGTATACACTTGAATATTTCAGTTAGAGCATGCACTTTTATATGGATTGAAACTGCAATTATTATCTTTACCCTAGAATGCTAACAATTGGTCTCCTGGTCGAATGCTTACGAAATAACTTTGGTTATTCTTCCTCTATAGAGGTATATGGATCGTCCTACTCAGTACCTTTATCTGGCCATAGGGACTACAGATAAAGACATTCCTTTTCCCCGAAATATTTCTGCTTGTAGTATATCCAGAACAATCGTCGTCTCAGAGACGAAGGGTTATCCGTCCCGTTAGTATTAAAAAGATATTTTTGTGTATGTTTGTAGATGTCGAAGCGTTTTCACGGAGAAAATTTGTGGGGTAGACCAGAAGCTATCCGTGAATTATTGAAAGAATTAAGTGAGGATGATTATTCTACTTCCGATAATGAATTGGAAGATGAAGATTTTATTGAAATTCTACTTGCCCCATGGATGCAAAAGTGTCTCAACATATAAACTTTGCCCCAATTAACAAGAACTATTTTAAGTGGGCTTCTAAAATTGAATTTCAATATTTAATGACCTGAAAAATCTGAAAAGAAAAAAGGAAAAAATTGTGCATTTTGCCCATATGAGTTGCGTAGAATGACGCGCAATTTTTATTTGTTATGTCCAAGAGCAATGCGCGGAGAATATCACACGTATATGTGTAAAGATTGCTTCGAAAATAAATAAATAATAATTTTTTAATCCTACTTGATAATCAAGAGTTATGAAATCATCTGAAGGTAGTATGCTTTTATTTAAATTAGCTTTGAGAATTGATTTTTAATACACTTCGTCTAGGAGACGAATGATTATCATTCTTGTTAGTGTTTTAAAGGTTACCTTTCTATGACTAATGAGGTTATACCATACAATATGGTAATTAGAAGATCATCATCAGATATCATATTTACATCAAGTTCAGAAATTTTTAAATTTAACCCTTTCAGCCGTGAATTTTTAAAATGTGGAATAAAAAAATAACGGAAATTAGTGATAAAGGTCACTAAAAGAACATCGACATTTAATTTCACCACGGGTATAATGACCAGGAAGTCGGGGCAATGCCACCATCAGGTTTGAAAATAAATGAATATTAAGAATTTAAAACACCACGATGGTAAATGACAATGAGAGGGTCAAAATGTGGAGAAATCTTATTTCTGGAATATCTTATTTTTATTATTTTAAAAAAATTATCCTATTTTTTTAGCTTAAATATTATTTTTTTTGTATTAGTTTAACAGAGTTTTATATACTTAAAATCTTATACAAAAATGTATGGAATCCACTAATATCTGAGATTTCAGTTGGATAAATGAGGTATATCCCAGTCTCCATAATCTGACATGTATGAAACCGGACACCTGTTGGATTATAGAGATAATTGGATTGTACAAAAATACATTTTTCTTTCTGTTGGAAACGAGCCAACAATATGTTAAGTAAAGATTTATGTAAGGTATGGGAGCACATTACGCAGACAAATCATGTTCTGAGAGGGCGTAGATTTCTTCTTTTAACAGGTGAGAATGGTTAGTCACTAAATTCCATTTCTCAACAAGTTTGTCATACTAGTGAAAGTGATGAAGTAAGGATTAGAAAAGTATGTAAATTAACAACAATAATTATATTAAGAATGGGAAAATTTCAGGTATTTAAATAACAGAGGAAATACATCAATGAAATTAATAGGATCTTGTAAAATAAGAATATATTAATTATTAAATAGCATCTTGTAAAATAAGAAGTAATTAATTTACAAAAAGTATCTTTTAAAATAAGAAGAAATTAATTAATAAGAGATATCTTGCGCATTAACAAGCCATTAATTAATAAAAAGTATCTTGTAAAATAAGAAGTAATTAATTTATAAGAAGTATCTTGTAAAATAAGAAGTAATTAATTTATAAGAAGTATCTTGTAAAATAAGAAGTAATTAATTTATAAGAAGTATCTTGTAAAATAAGAAGTAATTAATAAGAAATTTCTTATAAAATAAGAATTAATTAATAAGAAATATCTTACAAAATAAGAAGTAATTAATTAATAAGAAGTATCTTGTACAAATTTAAGAAGGAAACAACAATTTGGAAAATAATGGATAACACAAGAAACTAAATGGGCTAGTAAAATGAATCATTAACTCATTTAAATTGCACAATTTTCTCCTTAATTTACATCATTAATTCATATAAAGGTTTCTTTAATTATTTTAGGAATATGGAGCTTAAAACAAAACATACTTGAAGGTATAAAATAACTATTGCTTGATTAGTTTTTTTTTTTTAATTTGAATTATAGAAGAATGGTTTTCGTAAATCAATATATTAAACCTGTATAATAAAGATATCCCTAAATATTTAGTGAATACAATTCCATATAAATCATGCTTGATGATATAAAATTATTTACTGTTTAGATGTCTTTTTAATTTAGAATATACGAGAATGGTTTCTGAAAATCAAATATAAAATATAATAAAAACACCCATTAATAATTAGGGAATTCAATCGCCGATAAATGATGCGTGATGAAACAAAAATATGTACTGCTTAATTCCCTTGTTAATCAAGAATAAACAAAAATGACAATCGGAAATCAAAATATTAAATAAGTATAATAAATATTACCTGGTACTTTTCTGTTAGCCGGACGGCAGTAAAAAATCGTTAAAAAAAGAATTCCTCTAAAATTTGTACAGCGATTCTAAAACGGAAAATCGCCAAATAATGTATATTTCAATCAAATTTCTTTGGCAATTTTTCCCTGGCGCTCGGCTAACGAAAAAAATACCGACTTCCTTAACCACTTAACCGGTTTGACCGTACGCGCATCGATTTATCAAATTTTTATAGTTGTAAACAAAAAACTAATCATTCAAAGCAATTATAATGCAATAGTAAAATGACTTCGAGTACGTAGATAAGCCAAGTATTCCATGGATTTCCATTTGAATCAAAATAAGAAAAATATTTCCAAAGTAGAAGGTGCCATATTATTAGATAGTAAGGAAAATAAACCAGTTAAGGGGATAAATAATTAACGAATAAAAATCCCTCCAAATCCTGTTTCAGAATATGAAAAAAAAATTACTGATCGGCTTTCTTTTCAATTTAGAATGCACAAAAATGTTTTTTAACCAAAATATTAAATTCAACCAACAGAGATTAAAATTAATCCTTAAGATTTGTGTGAAATAGAAACTCATTTTCAGGACCCCATTAGGACAATAACCAAATCCATCGAAGACATAATTTAAGTCGCAAACTTCATTACTCTATTCATCTCTCCCTCCAGAAAACTTAAATATCAGGGACAATGCCAGTCTTCTCTCCCGTTAATGCGCCATTATTCCCCTGAAAGGGGTCTGCCATCTGACCTGACCATGGCCCGGAGTGATGAGAGAGGCGTCAGCTGAGCGGAATATGTGCGTGCAAGGTGTTGATTATTCGAATATATGGCCCCGGCCAGCAAAATGAGGCGAATCTATCTCGGCCCTCTAATGATCGAGAGCGAACACAAATACTTTGGGTGAGCGTTTAGAATAAACGGTTTAACTCGGGGATGGGGAACTTATTTATTGTTTTAGAGCATTGCCTTCCAAACCAGTTTTAGGGTTAGAAGATCCATTTTCATGTGTGATTGAAGGAGTTAGAACTAGGCAATTAATTTAGTTTTATTTATCGTGAATTATTTTGTTGTCGTGTATTTTCCTTTTATTTTTATTTGTTGTATAGATTAATCAGTGAATCAGTATTTACTGAATAGATGAAATTTTGTTTTTAAAAGCTATTGCCTTCAGAAGCCTCAATGTATATTCGAAAGAAAAAACCCCCTGCAATATCAGTTCAAGGTTTTTTTTATGTGTCTTTTATTAAAATAAGAAGATTGATATAAAGCTAAAAATATTATTATTATTTTAAAGTTGGAGTCTGCTGTAAATAAAAATAATCTTCGTTAGAAATTGAATGAGTCAAAACTAGGCAATTAATTAATTTTTTTTAATCGAGAATTATTTTGCTCTCCGGCATTTTCCTTTTATTTTTATTAGTTGTATAAATAACTCAGTGAATCAGTATTTACTAAATAGATGAAATTTTATTTTTAAAAGCTATTGCCCTCAGAAGCGCGATGTATATTCGAATGAAAAAAAAACTGCAATATTAGTTCAAGGTTTTTTAATGTGTGTTTTATTAAAATAAGACGATTGATATAACGATGATTTGTTTTTTCATGTCCGGTTTAACTCGGGGATGGGGAACTTATTTATTGT
>JAOUZG010040215.1:7149631-7171391 GCA_026289955.1 Argiope argentata
TTTTTATTAGTTGTATAAATTATTCAGTGAATCAGTGTTTACTGAATAGATGAAATTTTGTTTTTAAAAGCAATTGCCTTCAGGAGCCGCGATGTATATTCGAAAGAAAAAAGAAACTGCAATATTAGTTTAAGGTTTTTTTATGTGTCTTTTATTAAAATAAGAAGATTGATATAAAGATAAAAAAAATGTTTTTTTTTTCATGTTGGGTTCTGCTTTCAATAACAATAATCGTTGTGAGCATTCAACTGTTGTTAAAAAATGTAAAATTTGTTTGCTAGTTTAAACGTTTTTCCATATTCTTTTTAATGCCCAAATCTTCAGATAGAATTACATAAATATTTATTGAATAATATTCGTGTGCAGTGAAGTATTGTTAAAAGAAATGTGCAAACTTTGATTGTTAAATTTCTTCCGTATCTACTTTTGATTTACAAAAAATCGGAAAGAATTACATAAATATATATTGAAATCACTAGATTCTACAAATAATTACAACATTTTCCGACGATTTATTGCTTATTATGTTTACTTTAAACGGTAGGCACATGGCCTTCAGAAGTTGTAATACATTGTTGAAAAATGCTTTTCACTATTAATCAATGTCACTGAAGCTCATTTTTGTATATTTTATTTAACTAAAAAATTGTTATCAAGATAGAAAAAATATTTACTTTTAATTTTTTTAATGTTTTAGAATATTTACTTTAATCTTTACTTTACTCTAAGATTATTTTTAGTAATAATAACTTTCGTTAACAGTAAAGTATTGTTAAAAATTCCAAAATTTGATTCATACTTTAAATTTTTTCCGTATCTTTTTTTTTCGTACAAGACGTAGGAAAGAATTTATTTGAATACACTAGATTCTACAAATAATTACAATATCTGTCCTATGTTTTGGCTTGAATTATATTTAAGAAAAATGGTGGACATAAATTCTAGTAATAAAAATTGAATACTAAATATCAAGTAATTTTATTTGAAATGATAAATTAACTCAAATAATATATGGATACAATTAAATGCACTTTAAAAATTGTCTTTAATGTTTATTTAAAAATGGTGTTATTAATTATTATTCTCTAAATCATTTTCTGGTTAATTACGATAGAGAAACGCTTTGTCAGATATGATATTCGAAATAGCATAAGGCATGAATCCTGATATGGTAAAATAGGGGCTGAAATTTTTCTAAAAAGGATAAATTAAAAGTTGTAATTACATTTCGCTTTTTGGAAACCACATAGAAGTTTGTTTATTTTTTTATCTATGGGGCATTATAAATTTTTTCCAACCATTAGTGCATCTGCTGAAGAATGTAGGATTTTTTTAAATATTTTAGAGTATTTTTGATGCTTGCTTTTAAAGTATATTATAAATGAATTATGTCTAAATAAGGAACATAAAAAATCTGTCCTTTTTTAAAATGAATATTAGTGAAAGAAAATACAGAATACAGAAATGTATCAAAATTATGATTGTCAAAATAAAATTTCAACAATCTTGTAGTCCTAAGCGAATATTATAAAAGTAATTTATGTCGCGTTGTGACTAATGACACTTGCCGTGGGCAAGCCTCCACTGATACGATCAGCAAATTTTAAGCCTAAGAAATGCGTCTCTTTGTTTTACAAGTAGCACCATCTAGGTCAAGAGTACAACTTAGCTATACACACGTCACAACCCTTTTTAGGGGCAGACTACATTCACGCAAATTCATTCACTCATCTCAGATCGTAATTTATACCTGGAACAGAGAACCATCACCTCTGTCCCAGTAGCTTCAGTGGTATTGCTTTTGACCGGGAGGGCTTTAAGACCACGGACATATTTAACGAGCGCCAGTAGCCACACACTCGGTGAATCCTTTGGCCGGTGAGTTTCGAACTCGTAACCTAAGGAGTAAGAGTCCAGCCCTCTACCAAGCAATTGAATGCTGTCAATATAAAGGATTTTTAAATATGATTTATGAGCTTGAGAAAGAAGATATAATAGTTTAATTAGTCCAACGCTCTACCAACCAGGCCATCCCGATCCAAAGTAATTTATATTTCACATTATGAATATACTTATGCATCCACTAACTATTTAAATGTATCCTAAAGATTGACCATTTTTTTATTTTCTAAAAGATGATTTTACGATTTTACTTTGGAGTCCATGAATTAGAAAGACTATTATATTAATATTTTTTGAAGCTTATTAATATATAATTTTATATATTCTATGAGAAAGTATTCATTATAGACTATTTTTTTCTTCTTTTATTTTCTTCAAATAAGATATTAATAATTCTGCAACAAACGATACTAATATGGAACAACTTATACTTGCTACAAATAACTGATCTTCATAATTATAATTTAACCTTTCCTCCTTTTATTTACGAACAATTTGAATAATTAATTTCACAAAAAAAGCACCACTTTTAAATATCTTTTAAATCGCAACTATCTTTGATCAACTGCTCCCCAGCATTCCAATACTTATCTTCTGCTACAAACCTGAGGTGAAAGTTAAGTGCCACTCAACTCTAAAATAAACCGCGGATCTTTGATTCCAGCCGAAACAAATAACTGTACTTGTGGAAGGAGGGTGTTAAGTTTGATTGGTTGAGTCGGGTCTCAAGAGGCGCCCAAGATTTACTGTTACTAAAAGAGAAAGAAGGAGTAACGAGTTTTTCTGCTAAGAACAAAAGAGAAAAAATCAATTTTGATTCCTTGAAATATGGCTTCCATTACGATGAACCGATAATAAGGATTTCGTCCCCTTTTTTTCATCATCCCCCCTTCAATTCCTTTTTGGGACCACCTCTTTGTTTCTGTTTCATCCCTGATAATTGACCGTGGGGCTGAGAGAGGGGTATGAAGAATAAATACCTGTGATCCCTCCTTAATAGCTAATATGTGCTGATTTGGTTTCTTAAAGATTCTGCTTCTTAGTTAGAGGCATAGGAATATATATAGGTTGTAATTTTTAACTTTATTTAGAGTAAGATATATTTACACGGCATTGATTCTTTCAGATTCCTGTGTTTTCTTTATAAAGAGATTTATAAAAGATTTTTTTATACATTAAGAGTATTTGATTAATAAAAAGAATATGTATTATGTTCTTATGTATGTTTTTCTATCTAGATCTTTTAAATCCACATTAATGTTAGGCTAACAGAAAGAGGAGCTTCAAAATGTTAAGATTTTTTTACGATAACGTATAAATAAACGTATTAGTTTACAAATAATAAAATAAACGTATTAGTTGACAAATTTGTAATAAACGGAATAAACGTAAATAAACGTATTAGTTTACAAATTTGAATAATAAACATAGAATAACCACCTTATTAACCCGGCAGGACGGGCGCGGGGTGTTTCGACACCCCACGCCCAAAAATATTCATCTGCTGTCTGTCTCTATTAACCGAAGTGGTCTGGTCCATCAGTACCTGCCTCTAAAGTCACTTTCCATTCATAGAGTCTGAAAACGGCAAATTCAGACTCCATTTTAGTCTTATAGAAGGATTTTGGTGTGTTCGGACACCCCGTGCGCGCGCTCGTGTTAGTATTTTTCAGTGCGAAATCATGGCTTGTTCCAGTCGTTCTGTTCGGTCTTTTCCTCGTTTGACGTATGGACAAGAAATGAACAGACTTCAGGAGATGTCAGAGGAGATCGTCACATGAAAAAAATATCGAAGAAGAATTAAAAGATTCAGATAATGATGACATATTCAGTGATCAACAGTCTGAATTATAAGAAGAATGCGATTCTTTAGAGGAAGTTTGCGACCACACTAGCTTTTTTTATCGGAAAAGGTATAAAGAAAGCTGAGTGACGGATGATGCTATTTGTGTCCAAGAAACAAGGATATTAAATCGAAAACCATGTGTGTCAGATGAGACAAAAATATATGTCGAGGACACTCAGAAATTGAAGCTGTATGTAACAACTACAAAAATCTTAAGTTTCAGATCCATGTACACCTCAATTATTAAGAAAAATGATTATTATCAGTATTTAAATTTACAATAATGTATAATTTTTATTATAATAAAAATTGTAAAGAGAAATCAGTAAGTGCTAAAGGGAAAAATTTCTGTTTTTCGAACTGAGACAAAAACGGTAAGAGCTTTTAATTTATTCATTAATAATTTTGAAAATTACGATATTTTAACATATTAGTTATCATTTTTCTCGCAAAAAAGTGTAATTATCATAAATTTTCTTAGGAATTCAAATCTTTAAAATTTTTCGCATTTATGCCATTTATTATGTTTGGGGTGTGCTGACACCCCATGCCCGTTCTCGTGTTACTTTTCGCCGCGCCCGTCCTGCCTGGTTAATAATAAATATCAGCAATCTTTATTTATTTGCTAATATGTACTGATTTGATTTCTCAAAAATTTTAAATACATAAATATATATATATATATATATATATATATATATATATATATGTTAAAAGGTTTTAGTTAATATCTATTTACACCTTGTCAATTATTTTTGGTCTTTATATTTCTGCTATAAAAATTCATTTGTTTTGTTTAAAAAATATTTGATAAACGGTAAATAATATATATGTTATGATCTTAATTTCATTTTGCTAACTGGTTCTTTTCAATATAAAATATGTATTCTTTTAATAAGAAATACCCACATGCACTATTTATATTCTAAGGGAAGGAAATGCAAAAAAATGATAAGAACCTGAAATAAGAATGAAATGAAATAAATATTTGTATCTCTTTAGTTGTCAATGCTGATTTCGGCACGATAATGTATTTCTTAGTCAGATGCTATATGCACTACTTACACATACACACATTATGTGTGTAAGTTGTCAGATTTATTTAAATTAGGATATATTTATATTAATATAATATCTTATAACTGATTTTTTAGTCTTGAAGTTAATTATATATTAATTTTATTTTAGAAATAGTAATAAGGCGACAAAAAGGAAACCCTCATAGCAGAATCTTATAAGTGCAAACTTTATAAATCACGACATTGTTTCATAATTAAAAAAAATATAAGAAACGTGTCATGTATTGCTTTTCTAAAAAAATCAAGACTTATAATTATAAAATAAGTACATTTATTAATAATTATAAGTGAATTTATTAATAATGTTTTAAATTTAAATTATAAATGATTAATTTACATAATTTAATAATAAAATAGTATTGGTTTTAAAAGTGGATTTTTTTTTTAGTTTCAGAAAATTATGAAAAAACTGTCTAAGGTCAACAGTATTATTTGTAGTTACTCGTGTCCAACTTTCTCAGTTGGATGTGACAAAACATGTCGATACGGCTTCGTTCAGTGGTGGCGAAGTGGTCTATTGTACGCAAGAATTCCCACTTTCTAAAGTCAATCAATGATCCATATAGAAGCGGAAAGCAATACGAACGGTTGAACAGTAAATTTTGAAGAATTATCAAAATAAAGTAAATATGATTTTTTTTCTATAAGATGAAAAAATACACATCTACAAAAATAAAATCAAAATTTGCATTCATGTGTATACACGTAAAACGCATTTAACTGATTAATTCTAAATTATAAGAAATAAAGAAAGATCGTATTCTATAATTTGCAGGAATACAAAAGAAATTATTATCTGGTATTAAATCCAGAACGGTAAAATATAAAATAATTCAATAAAAATAGCAAATTTAGCGAGTAAAATAAAACCATCTTAAATAAGTTCAATCGAAAAAGTTAATCAAAAGCACATACGATATTCGAAATAAGACAATAAAATTGAGAACTGCTAAAATTTGAGGCATCATTTAATTAAATTATAAAATGAGTTTTAAAATTTTAAAAGTACAGTATATATACGTAAATTGGTATTAACTCTTTGCACTCCGAAAAATAATTAGATGCAGAATTATTCACCTAATAAAAAGATTTGTTTATTGCTATGAAAACTAAATATACATAATTCTTTTAAGTCGAATTTCTTTGAAAAATTATTCTACACCTCTTAACTATTATTTAGGCATTTTTAACAATTACATTTGAAAAATAAATAAACCGTCAAAATGAAGCACAGTCTTGAATGTCGAGTCGGAGGCACTATCGGAGTGCAAAGGGTTAAAAAAGTACAAAGTAATTAAAACAAAAGTGAAAATATGCAAGGAAAATATTTAAAACTGGAAAGCAAATGATGAAAGATTCAATTCAAATCTTTAAAATCAAAATATTGTTTTTTATTTCATAAAATTTGACACCCCTTGATAAATTCAAAAGAAATTTGAGCCGCTTATTCCTCGGATCTAGACGAATTAACTAAATTTTTTTAACAGTTTCAACGACTATCTCCCTCTCTTTAAAGGAGTTGAAATCAAGATGTTTTAAGTGCTTCCTGATGACTATGAAAAAGAGTTTACATTTTGCATTGGGATTTTTGAAATTTAGTTCTGTTTTGCTTTTTTCATGCGATTCTAAATCAAACCATATGATATTCTATTTATTACAAAATTTATCATATAGTTGTTTAATCTTATTTAAAATTTTAAATCTGTATTTCATACTTTTTCTAAGAAGCACTTTTACTTTTAATTTTTGTTAAATAATTTTATAAATTTACATTTTTGTCTTCTATCAGTGCTATTTACACAATGTTCTTTATTTTTTAAAATATTCGCAACATATAAAAAAGATTATTTATTGGAAAAATGGCATAACAAAGATCTAAAAGAATGAGAAAAGTACCACAAAAAATCCAACGACTTCTGGTTGTAAAGAAATTCATTGGATTATGCACAAAATCTCATTTTAATGTAGAAAAAAGAATAATTGATCATATTCTTCTAAAAATTAAAATTATATTGTGAAATTCTTGTATTTTCTAAAAATTTTACAAATATAATTTTATAAAATTTCTTTTATTAATATATTTATTATTTTACGAAACCATTAAAACAAATAATAACTATGAATGTTTTTACTAAATATAAAACATATTATACTCGTTTTAAGAAATTAATAATTATAATAATAATTCGATATTGATGTACTCAAATAATACAATTATAAGATTTTCAATAAATAAGTTAGATATTGGATGATATAATTTAAATAAAAACATATTATATTCATTTCAAAACAATTAGAAAGATAAAAATTGTGATATTTATATACTTAAATATTGTAATTATAAGATTTCCAATCTAGTTGATTTAAGTTCTCATTTCAAAACATTTATTTACTAGATATCAATACATACTTACCTTTTAACTTTATAGAAATTACATTCGAATGGTGTCAAAGCAATCAAGATAATCATATTATAACATTTATTTTTTAATTTAAACTGAAATGTTTTATGATTATATATTTTGGAAAATACCATGCATTTGATTATTGTTTTAATCATAATTTAAACTTTTCAAGGTACCGAACCCTTATATTGAGAGGAAGGAAAACACGTTTTAGGCAAATTGGAGCTAAGGTGTAAAGTTTGCAATTCAGTCGTACTTATAGTTAGAAATTGAAAACCTTATGCTTTCCTAAAAGGAGAAAACGCTTAACAAAGCAGTTATTGTCGATCGCAAAAATAGTTGAAAGTGAAACGAACTGTAAAATACAGTGAAGAAATAGAAAGTAGGAAATACTTTTTTTTTTTGTCCTTTTTATACTTTTTGCATTTTTCTGCTACAGCTTGATTTTATTTTTTTCGTTTTAGAAATAAAAAGTTGCGAAATATATACCTATATTTTTTTATCAATAGAATTTCCGTATACAAAATGGAACGAAAACGAGAAAAAAAAGAGAAAGAGAGAGAAAAAATAAAATTTAATTTCAGTTCCTCCATTGTATACTTACCTTTCAGAAAGAATAAAGTCAGAAGCTTTCAAGAAAGAAATGGGGAAAAAAATAAAGTTGATAAATAAAAAATATATATGTAGCAGAGAAAGAAAAAAATCCCAAGGCTTCTATTTATGCGAGTAAAAACGCTTCAACTTTAAGTCGAGTAAAAAGTTGTGGATTAGAACTTAATAAAAAAAAATTCTTCTTGAATGGAAGTTGCATAAAATAAAAAAAATAATAATATCATTAAAATCGTCAGTTTGGCAACAAGCGACGCGTCAAATTTTCGTCTCAACAAAGCTGAAAATTACTTCCCTTTTAAGTTTTCTATTTGTTGTAATTTCTTGTTCGCAGTTTCATTGTCATTTTTTTCTCATATTTTTTAAGTTCTTATCAAATATAATTATTCCCAACGGTGCATAAGTTGCGGTGGGGGATGAGTAAAAAAATATAAATATGAAAAATACAAAAAAAAAAAACTTTGATATTCTCAGCAAGAACTGAATGCAATTCGTTGAAAATAGAAAATAAAATGAAGTGTACTCTTTTCTAAAATATTTAAATTCATACTCAGTGCAAGAAACTTCTTGAATAATTTTCTAAATATTAAACACTGGACACTTCTATAAATATTTGCTATAGTCTGATCATGTTATAAATTTTAAATAATTGTAATAAAATTTATTTCTTGATACTGAATAGGATTATCAATGAAATCTGTTAGTAGTTTTTATAATATTCTTAAGCATTCTAATTTTTTTCACAACAAAGAATTCAATGACAGATTGGACAGTCCTTTAACTAATGGGATACTTCTGCTAAATATTTACTATAGAATGATAATGCTAAAAATTGTAATTAGTTGCCTCAAAACTTTTGTTGATACAGAGAATATTTTTTCAACAGAAAAAGTGTGAATGGAATTTTTATTGTTCTATTTTTATTGTATTTTTAGTAATATTTATTACTTATTTTTTATTTACTATTTCTTGAGCATAACAGTAATTTTAAACAGTAAAATAGCAATAAATTAATAAAAAAAGTTTTTTTTTCAATCATGTGAGCCTACTTTCAATGATATAAATACTTTTACGAATATTTTTACTTAATAAACTTCCCTTAATGTTCGTAATAGTTATAATCTCGCTGGATGGAATTTTTTCAATAAAATAAAATAGGAATTAGTAAATTCTATAAAATAAAAGTAAGACTTAATTATTTAATTAATATTCTACTTCATGAATTCTTTATTCTCATTAAAAAATATTCATTCTGAGTTGTATCTTCCCACGAATTCTGGCATATTATTTAAAGCTGAATTTACTTTTTATCAATGGCTGTTACACAATATTACGCTGAATTTCTTTACAATTCAAACAGTATTACTATGTAACAAAATAAAATTTGTAATTTCATTGATTCAGTAGACTAGATTTTGTATTTAAATTGCAAATGTTATCTTTATTTTCTGTATAAAGAATTTTTATTTCCAAATATAAAATACGCAAGAGCTAGAATATTTGAAAACTAAATTGAGTTTACTTATATCTATGCAAAGTTATACTAAACGTATCGTTATTACTTAAAGTAAAATAATTTAGTAGTGAAATATTATTGTTATAAGAAGATATGTATGAGATTTCATGTTGTGCTGTTTTACATGAATATCATAATAAACCCGAGATTATGTAAATCAATTTTACCTTATTATTTTCGCTTATTTCGGAAAGTCTTAATTTTTAATGGTTATTTAATCTTCATAAAATATCCTTTCTTTCTTCTTCTAGAAAACACTAGCGCAAACAATTTATTTTCCAGCAAAAGATATAAAAACTTGAAATTCAAAGATATATAAAAATGTTTTCTATTTAATTCTCATAGAATGAAGATATTAACTACAAAATTTATTTTACATCTAATTTACCAGCAGCTAAATTTTTTTGTGCAACATAATTCGAGAATCATTACTATAGTAGTAACTGCATATTTCTGTGAGTAAAAAGGAAAAGAAGACAGTTTTTCATATCGGTACTGTTATATATTGATTCAAAGCATTAGTATATGTTAGCTACATCAGCTTCCCCAAATGTTATATATTTTCACAAGCTACAAGTTACTAGCTTTTTTGAAATTTATTTGTTTCTTTATGTGTGAAACTATTTGAGACCTTCATATTAAAATTCTAGATGTTCTAAATATGGACAGATATTTTTTTTATCTGAAAGAATTTAAAAATGCTTCCTTTTTAATACATTCTTTATATTTAGTCCCTTAGTTGATTACATATCACGTATTACAATATACAATTAAAATTGTGCATGCCAAATGATCTTTCAAATGATATGGCACTTAACATGAACATCATCTTATTACTATAGAACAAGAGCGACAAAAAAGTATTTTGAATGAAAAGAAAAATAAATTATCACACAAAGTTGCTTTGACTTTTAATTAAGGACAATGTTCATTTGATAAAAGAAAAAAGATATCATATGATTAATTTTTTCTTCCTCGCATTTTCCCTGAAAAATCGGTTGTTGTCGAAAGAATTAAGCAGCGTGTTTATTTAATTATACTCAGTACTCATTTACCAGAGGATATCCAAAAGGATTCAAATCTTCCTAAGATTTCTTACCCACAAAGATAGAAAAAAACTCATCGATTAAAAAGACGATAGTATATCACATAAAATGTAGCATAAGAGCCAATTTTTCTTCCATTCAGGATTTCCTTCTTATAACCCAATGAAATAGAGATCCAAGATATTTATTTATTGGACCGCATTTTGCACGGATGACTGCTCTGATTCGTTAGGGCATCGAGTCTGCAAGCTTCTGGAGTGCATTCACATCCAGAGAATACCATGTATTAGCTATACAGCATTTTAGATATTACAAATTAGATGGAAGAGAAGAGTGCTGTCGGATTCGTCTTTCCACCATTCCCCACACAATTTCTATGGGACTAAGATCCGGGCTACACGGTGGCCTGGGACGGTGTTGGAAGTCAGACTGATGCTCAGTGAGCCAATTTTGAACACTTTTGGATCGGTGCATAGTTGCATTATCGCCCATGAAGTATTGCCGCCAACAGGATAAAAAAACAACAAAATTACAGAATGTACTTGATCTTCTAGTATATCTATATATCGCATAGCTGTTTGTTTACCCTATAGGAACATCAAGGCACCACTTCCATGCCAACAGGCTCCATATCGTGATACTCATTGCAGAACCTTGCAGAGTCCGAGTAAGACATGATGGATTCATGGCTTCGTAGAGTTTTCGCCAAATTTGACATCTTCCATCAGTTAAAAATAAGGTGTAGTGTGATTCATCCGACCACATTACCCGCTTATAATTCTCATATCTCCAGTGTCTTCTTTCCCGACACCACTGCAAACGAATGTTTGTGTGTCGGATGGAAATGAGGGATTTTCTCACAATCACTCATTTATGCATTCCTATCCTCTGGAATTCTCTTGGCATGGTTCGAGCTGAAATCTGTGGGGAAGAGTCTTCGTTGAATCCTTAGCTGAATTACAGTAGAGTCGCTGTTCTTCCATACAATTCGTTGGAGACGACGCTAATCACGCTGTTTGAGAACTGTGCTCGATTCGCAGTTAAGTCTTCTAGAGAAAGACTATGGGTTCTGATTCCAACTTTTGAAAACGTTTGATATGGTTGCTTTTGAGAACCCAGTGAGATCTGCCGTCTTCGAAATCGAGGCACCTGCTAAACGGGCACCAACAATAATCCCTTTTCAAATGAAGAATTATCTGTCATTTTCCCCATTTTACTACATTAATCGCTAAAAGGACTCTTACACCTTACTTACACCAGCATTCTAACCACGTGTAACCTTTGTCATAAGAAAAAAAATGCTTACTTCATTCCTAACTCGCATTCAAGTTCAAATCTCAAAGGATTCTAATTCATTGGCCAGTGAGTGTAGTTATACAAATAATTAAACATCGCATTTATTTAATACTCGATATTGCAGCAATCTAATATCTACACTAACCTGCTAATATTCAACAAAATTTAAGACTTAACGCTTCTTAAGCATTACTCAACCACAAGGTCAAAAGAAAAAAAAAATCCTGCGAGTAAGAGGAAAGGATAAAATACCACATAAAAAGTCTCAGCGAGTTATATATAGGCCAGTATCTTTTATCTAAAAGGGAAAAATTCGTAACATTACTTTCGCCTTCTTACATCCGATGGAAACATTTCTCAAATCGATAAATGAGTGTAAAAGTATTATTATTTATTTTCTATCTACAAAGCTATAATTTCAAATTCGCTCTGATTTATTGATTTTGATCTCAAAGCGGCTCATTGTCGTCTTCGCAGAAAAGGTAAACAAGTCAACAGACAAAAATAAAACTCCCACTTTCTTTTCGAAAATCCTGTTAACTCCAGTTCCTCAATCTTTCCTTTAATACGATCCCCCCTCTCCCGTAGGATAGGGGCTATTCCCCCCTTTCCGGTGGTCCCCTCAATATATATATCCGTGCACACTCACCAAATGATGATGGCCGAGGCCATTTCCAATTGGTGCTTCGGGTTTGCTCCTTTTAAAGTATTATGTTTTCTTTTTCTATGCTATTCCCTCTTTTGTGCGAGATCTGATCTTTAGAAAGTTGTTCAAATAGGGAGACTGGCGCCAGTAGCCGTTTAAATGGACGTTGTTGCTAATGCAAAGAATGGGAAAAGTTTTGATTCCTTTATTTTTATCTCTTATTAGGATGTCTTTTTTCGTATTTTGCGAGAATAATTCTAATTGTTGACTCATTTTACTTTGAATGAAAAATTTCCTTTTCACCGTTTAAACATTGTTTCAAAAGTACTAACAAAATATTGAAACTGCTGATTATAGAAGAGAAAGATAATGGTTTAAAAAAATGAAAGGGAATGGCAGATAAAAGGAAAAAAAGTTTCATCTGAGAAAAAATTATCATAAACGTAAAAAAAATGCAGTTTCAAATGAGTGTTTCAAAAGGTAATATCATAATACTGAAACTTTTAAATATGAATGAGATATGTAATGATATTTTTTCAAAAAAAAAAGAAGAAAAAGATCAATTTAAAAAGGGCTATTAGAGGGAAAGTGTTGATACTTGAAAAAATATATTGAATGCTCATTAAATCAAATATTTCAAATACAATCTCGCAATAATGGCTGAAAATATTTTAAATTTGAACTTAAAATATTTCTTTCTTTCACTCTTTTTATTAGAGTTTTATATATATAAAAAAGAATTTATATATAAAAAATGTGATTCAAAACAACCAAGTAAAAAAGTTTCATTTTTACTGCTCCAGAGGGAATACTGCTGTTTAATTGAAACATCAATCAAATTCATAATATAATTCAAGATTTCATGAATTTTAATTTTGTATTGAGATAATTTCTCCTCAGGAAAAAAATGCTATAAAAAGTCATCAACTTTATATTTAAAATAATTATCAAAAAGGTGTATATTTAATTTGATATATCGAACCAGAACATTAAAAAACAATGGCCAGAATTTTGGAAATATTTTGATAAAAGTGCGTTTAATAATTTTGATGGCTCAAAATAACAGTTATATTAAGAGAAAAACTACAAAGCTAGGTATCATTTTGCAGGTAATTAAAAATACTTTTACGTTTAATTTCGTTATTGTTGTTGTTACTAATGGCACTTGCCATGGACAAATCCGTTTACGCATCAGCGGATTTAAGTCGAAATATGCATCTCTTGTTTTGAAGTAGCGCCAACAAGGACCAAGAGTAAGACTTTAGCTACACACTCATCACATTCGCTTGCACAGCCCCTCTTTACAGGGGGGAGGGGGTACAAATTTACACGCCTCACAGATAGAACACATAAAAACAACCATGTCCTAACCGTGACTTAAACTCAGGAAATCCAGATCATGGTGAAGGCGCGCTACCTCTGTGACAAGACGCCTGTGTATTTATTTTTTATAACATTTTCTAGGCCTTATTAAGAACAGCATTTATTAAGTAGGAGAAATAATTAAAAAAATAATGACATTAAAAAGTTTTATCTAATGGTTAATGGGTATAAGTAATCCTATGGGTAATAATCTGGGTAATCTAGAGTATCAATTATGTTTTGCAGCGCTGTTTAATGGAGTTTACAAATGGTTTTGATTCCTTAAATTTTATTATGTAATATTTTGTTTAGTTATTGCTCAATCACTCGGAATACTGGGTGAGAGGTGATCGTTCTCTGTTCCAGGTCTAAATTACAATCTGAGATGTAAGAATGAATTTGCATGAATGTAGCCCACCCCCTAAAAAGGGTTGTGATGGGTGTGTGTGTAGCTAAGTCGTATTCTTGGCTCTAGATGGCGCTTCTTGTAAAACAAAGAAACGCATTTCTTAGGCTTAAAATCTGCTGATCGTATCAGCGGAGGTTTGTCGGAGACAAGTGCCATTAGTCACGACACAGTTAATGCTTCAATTAATAGATGGTAGTTGCTGAGTTATTCTATCTAATAAGTTATTTACCCTGCTTAACAGATTTGTGAATTGGTTAAGATCTAGACTATTCTCAGATCATTCTATACAGAAATATTATTGCCCCGAATAATATTTCTACATACCATGGTAACATAGCATATACTGCAATCGAAATATAAATTCTTCATCATCTCGGAAATGATTATAGGATAGAGGCATCACAGTGGGAACGAGTATTTCATTTATGTATGTTTTGGTACTCATTTTCCCATTAATCACACACAATCTACCCACGCCTATTGCTGTCAAATATCACCAGATCATAACATTAATTAGCTGTTTAACAGTAGATGTGAAGCATTGAGGTCGGGTTTATTATTTTATTGATCGCTATGAAATAGTGAGATTTTGGTCTCATCGCTTCAAATTAAACATTCCGTTGTTTTGCTGCCCAATTAACAAGAGTTTTCTGTTACTTCAATCGTCTTAACATCTGTTTCAAATTTTTTTAAAAAAATTCTTTTAGTAGAATTCTTCCATTTTTGTGTTAAAACTAGATTCTTGCAATCTGCATTTGAAATAGATTTATGCTATTTACATTAGTTGTTCGGATTTAATATAAATTCTTACAATATAACTAAATCATATTTTCCTATCACTTGACAATGCATTTTTTCATTTTGCATGCTCTCATGAACTTTGTCTATTACGAAGATACAGTTTTTTTAGTTCTTTTACCATCACTTGATATTGTACATCCTCTCTTATTTTTACCAGTCTTCCTTTACAAATTTAAAAGTACCTCCTTTAGTTAAATTTTCTTGCTAATTTCGTTATAACTAACAACTTCTTCAAGGATTAGTAATATTTTGAGTTATCAGTATTCTACCCAGTCCATGTTTTTATTTATCAACTCACAAATTAAATAAAAATGTCTAATAAATAATACAACCAATTTGATAGTTGAAAACACAGAAAAAGATGTCATTTCAGTTACAAAACATAGCATCAATTCTATTAAAATCAAGAAAACACATTATTAGCATTTTAACCTCTTATGCTTGTTGGTTATATTCAAATTAAAAAAAACTTATTTTATCAATTAAAGTATTTTATGATTTTTCTTCAGGTTATTTCAATAAAAAAATTTAAAAATGATGCTAAACGAAAATTATTAAATGAATTTTATTTTAGCGAAAATTGTCTTTAAAATGATGTATGAATTTATGGATTTATAGGCATTGCATTTCCAAAATGCTTCTTTCCCAAATGTTTTCCACAATTTTTTCACCTCGATATTGTTACGTTTTTAGCGTAGCGGATTTAGATTGAATGGACTTTATTTGAGGACAGCACAAACAAATTTATTTACAGCTATTTACAATTATTTACAGGATAATTGAAAAAGTAAAAAATACAGATAAATACAATCCAATAGTCAACAGTCACTTACAGCATAAATTCAAGTCTTACGCACGATAAACACAGACTGCAAAACAGCTATCGTATAGCCCAGCCACAGAAAATCGTAGCGAGCTCACTAAAACAACGTTAACAGCAAACGCAAACACAGCTCTCTAATCCGCTAGTCCAGCGAGACGCTTCTCTTCCGAGAGGGAAAAAACTCTGAACTAACTAACTTATCCGGCTACTCGTCTCTTATATAGCCGAGGAAACGCGTGCCCCGAAACTCGTGAAAATTCTCAAAACAACACGCGCAATCCAGCGGTTATTAGACTATTCCTTTCGCCAAATCAATCAAGCTGACGCAAAGCTTCTCGCCAAACGTCGCAATCTTTGGCGTGTTTTTGGTCCGCTCGCCCACTTGTAACAATATATTTGAAATCTTAAATAGGTAGCAGGTCACATTTTGTGAAGAAATAAATTCATTCCCCATGTTTTCAAATCCCAAATAGCTGTATATCTTTCCATTAATTTCTTTCTCTTGCAATGTAAAATAGAAAATTTGAAATACGAATAATTTTTTTCATAGAAAACTGAAAGAATTACCAAAGCATAGAGGACAAATATGAATTTAAATGTACAAATTCTAGTTCTAAGATTTTAAACTTTATCATTATTATTAAAAATATAATTATGTTTTAAATACGCATATTTCAGAATTGAAATAAAATGAAATTTATTTCAAAATTTACAATTCAAAAAATTGATCAAAACTCAATTTAATAAGCGCAAATTTGTAAAATAAAACTACACATTCATGTAGTAGAAAATATAAAATGTTTAAATTGTTTTTTTTTTTTTTTTACATTTCAGATATTTTAAACCAGCATAAAATATTTTTGCATGTAATTTAAAATAGAACACATGCAGCGAAACAAAATCAAGAGGAAAAAACATTTGTATTGGATTAAATTTTTAGACTTTCTTGGCTGAAGAGCAACAACCATTTGCATAATGAGAAAGGAACTGAAATAATAGCATACTTATTTTTTTCCTTAAATTGGAATACTAGTGCTTAAATTTAAATTCGTAATTATTTTCATTTTTTGAAATTATTTTATTACAAAAACATGTTTTAGATTTGATATATCTACCAACAGAATGCATGAGCAAATATATTTTAAATTCTGGCATAATTTGATTAATATTTAATACTTTTAATAAATAAAAATTTCTATTATACATAAATTAACTGTCTCGTAGCTTTATACGATAAGCTACTATCTTCATTTCTTTTTTCCTGAAGCCTTAAGCTGTAAAATGTTTAATTAAATCAAGCAAACAGTTGAAAGTAATTTCCTTAAAATTAGATATAAATCCTTGAAAGCAGTCTTAAAGAAAAAAATAATAATTTTTTCTTTTGTTTCGTTTTTTTAAATTATATAATCCTGAAGATTTTATTTACAATCTCAAATTATTTATGATTGCCCGTTTCTGATGATAATAAAATGTTTAAATATTTGAAAAGCTATTTTTACAAGTTAATGTAATAATGGTAATAAAAATTCAATTTAATATGAACGATTCTATTAGGAAGAGAATGTGAAAAATTGATGTCTTTAAGTTACTATAAAACTGAGTTCCATAATATATTAAAGTTAGTATCTTATTCAATTCATTATTTTGGATTATCACCACGGTATGAATTATCAATGAATTTTATCACTGTCAATTATAGATTGTGTTTTATAACATATATATGCCATATATATGCCACAATGAATTTATATGCCATATATATATGATTAATATTTAATATAAATTCATTGTGCCATATATATGCCACAATGAATTTATATGCCATATATATTAATTTCACAATGAAAATTCTGAAATTCTGATTTAACATTCATGTTTATATAAAAAATTGTCCTTTAGACTCTGATACTCTAATATATATATATATATATATATATATATATTTGAAATCATCCAAAAAATTTCTTTTCAACTTTACGACAAATCATTTGATTTTATCGCAAATTAATCTGCAGTAAATCTGTTGCTATTAATTTTACTACTATTTTTGCAATTATTTCAGCGGCTAACATTAGTGCGAATTTTTCAAATTTGAATTAATTTACAGAAAAATTCTTCACTAAACATTAAAAAATATTCAACAGTCAAAATGCACGCTCTTTAACTATTTCCATACGTAAATCCTCTGCTATATTTCCAACATATAACAATTTCGAAAATTTCTTTGTGATGGTGGATATTCCTTATATATTTCGATCCCTATTAACTAAAACTTTCCGATAATGTTGTTTTGTTTGGTGTTCAATATACTCTGCATTACTATGTAAAAATAGCACAATGTCTTATGCTAATGAGGATTAATTCAATGACGTATGGACAAGAAAATTCTGTAAATCTTTATTGAAAGTAAAAAAAAAAGTTTTCAAAAACAGTCTCCATAACAAAATGAGTAATACTTTTACTAACTAATAATACTTTTGTGAGCTAGTAATGGCATACTATTAATCGGACGACTAACATTAGAATGACCAATACAAATCTACCGTAAGATACAGATAATAAATACATCAATACTGAAATACTATCTCCAAAAAATCAACTATATTCCTTAAAATTTACATTAAGTTTCTCCGCGAGGTATTATTTATCATATTTTTCCAGTATAATGCAAATTGGCTAAATCTGAGGTACAGTATATTGAAAAAGAAAACGACAAATATCGAAGATTCTTTCCAACACAAATGTACATTTCTTCCTTAAAATGTTGAAAAAGAATATCCATTGGAAGAAAAAAAAGCAGACACTGAGGCCTATGAATGAGATCATTATGAAAAGGGCCATGTTTCGAAAAAGGTCTACACCTTTAAAAAGAGTAAGATGTAGAACAAAGGGAAGTGTATTTGCTTTGCTGCTTCACTCGTTAAATTCGAATATGTTAGGTTTTCTTGTGCAAGAAAGTTTATTCCCAGGAACTCGAAGATATATGCGTTATTGTATGATCCATATACACTGCTTTTGTCTGCTCCTGTGATATCACAGTGAGCTGTTTAAAAAAAAGAAATTGCATCTCAAAATATAATAAAAAGTTTCTTATGATCTGAAAATTTTTTTTTGATTTTATTGAAATGGTTTTTGAAATTTCTACTGTCATTAAAAATATTGAAGATGTTACATTTAGATGCATAAACCATAAAGGTTTATAAAATTTTATAAAGCATTTTCCAGACTTTGTATAAAGGACTGGTAATTCTTAGTTTATAATCTTGTATTATGGGTTGTAAAAAAACTTGTTTTTAACAAAAGAAAAACTCTAAGAGCTTTTCAAAAATGGCGAAGCTTAATAAGCAAAAGGTATGGATAAAATTGTTTCCTAGTGAGTTATTTTTCTTTCACAAATGTTAGTATTGTCGCAAAAAATATTAAAAGATAAATTTTTGCCTAAAAAAGGAGAGTTTTAGTGATACAAAATGCCTAAATCTTGTGCTGAATTAATTATGTCAAAAATCCTTAAATAAACTACCCGCATCTTCTAATTCCCCGTTTGTCAATCAAATCAGAGAATTGGTGTGCAATAGCTATTTTTAAATTTTCTGTTGTTAGTTGAATTTCTCTGTTTAAAACAAAATAAAGAATCTAATTCTGATGATAATATCTCTAAAAATACGTTTTCTTACAAAACCAATATTTTCCTAGAATTTTTCAGAAAGGCAATCACTGTTCTCAGCAGCTCTGCATTTACCAGATATCTCACTATGTGATTTCTTTTTTTTTTTCATAATTGAAACTGTCACACTTAGTCACCATTTTTAGTTTAACAATGCAATAAAATATTCGTTAAATCCCCAGATGTATTTGAAGAAAAACAATTTTAAGGTGTTTTAAAATCCGAAAATAAATTATAGAAATGCTTTGCTATCTGAGGAAATTATGGTAACAAAAATTTTATATAATGTATATTAAAATAGACAAATAAATTGAAAAAGTTTGCAATATTATCAACTCCCTCTTAGCTTTTTTTATAAGAGTAGTATTTAAGATTTCCATAAACAATCAATTTGCAATCATTTGTATTCAAATAAATTTAATTATAATTAATTGAATGAATTTGAATAATTTATGAAGGCAAGTATTTTTTTTAATTTACAAATCAACCAATTAAAATATAAATATATGAAAACGGCATTTGTTAGAATAAAAATAAATTAACTTTGTAGGCAACTTCATAAATACAGTTTGAATCAATAAAAATTACTGTGAAGGCTATAATGTGGCAGAACTATTGTAAACTTCATTGTGTTTTATAATATTTTTTATTCTAATATAATATATTAAGAAAATTAATATATTAATTTTTTATACTGTTAATTTATTTTATTATGTATTTATATATTATATTAATTTTAGAATTATTAAAATAATTTAATTCTTAAAATATATTGTTTGGTTTATTTAAAAACAGACATCCTTTTAAGTTGAAAACTCAAAATAAATATAAATAAAAACTTTATGAGAAGAAAAGGTTTTTATCAGGTAAAATGATGAAAATTCTAATATAGTATAAGAAAAAAATTTTCACCAACAACATAATACCATGGTATGTGTCCTTTAAACATTATTATATATCATCAAAACCAATATAAAATATCATAATTAGTAAAGTTGATGTGAAAAACGTAGTGTCAAAACTGGGTTCAAACTATTTTTTCACCTCTGTACAATTTGAAACTTATTACTTTTCATGTTTTCTGTAAAATATATTCCGATTAAAGGAACTGAATTACAGATTAATCTTCAAGCAATTTTGAGAAATTGTTTTTTTATGCACCAACTGTATTCAGTATGCTTGCAATAGAAGTAGTGTACTATAAAATATATCAGCTAAAAATTATCCATTATTTCATGAAAGCAGAGTTTTACTTTTAAAACAAGTATTTGGAGCCGTAAAAAGTCTTGTTAATAATTGCATACAGTAGACTACTCATTGAACGATTTTCGAGTACAGCTTCAGGATTGTTTACACTAAATTTTGTAACGGTACTCTGCCTCAAATTCTGCCATATCTTCTCTTCTAAGTTACAATTTCAGCTATTAGAAAATTCAATTATAATTTCAGCCCTCTTTTTTTATTGGATTTCGACTCATAACAGTATTTTCCATCAAATTTTGTCATATATTCTTTCTCAAGTTATAATTTTAGCCAGCAGAATCAATAAATTTATTCCAAAATAAGAATATTACCAGAAATATCAATTTGAAGGGGAAAAAAGATATAATAGAAGAAAATTTATTGGTAGCTACAAAAAATGTTTTTTTTATATAAATGCATGCTACATTACAAAAGGTTTACTAAGAATAAAATGCATCTATTCTTAATTTGTATCTTAAAACTTCAAAAACAACTTTGAAAAGATTTGTTTATATTGTTTATCTATCTTCAATTACTTGTTTAAGGCTTCTCAAGTCTGTATTCTTAAAAATAAGTGAATTGTCAATTTTATTGGATTAACATTTTTAAATGCTAAAATCTCAAATGAAATTTCACAGTATATATCGGTATATGTTGTTCCCTAAATAGAATCCCTAATAGAATTGTCAGGCAATCGAAATGTTAAAAGTAGTGACAAGGAATGCAAAATACATATTATGGTATTTTAAGTTCTTTATTTTTAAATGAAAAATAAAACCATCCCCATGCTTTGCATTTATATATATTTTTATTTTTCCATATTTACAGCTTTTATGAATTTCCCTATTAGGATGCATATTCCAAATAATTTATATTTTATATTCTTTTATTATAAAACATTTTATATTCTAAATTCTTTTAGGAAATACATTCACAAAAGTAATCTACAGCCTCCCCCCTCATGATTTAGACAGAAGCGAATATTTGCTTATCACTTCAAATCAGCTCTTAATTGGCGTCAATGTTGTCAATTACGAAACGCTATTCGTAATGTTTACTATTCTGAATACACCTTTAGATAACATATTTTAATTCATTGTGGACCATATGTGTA
>JAOUZG010040215.1:7176391-7194991 GCA_026289955.1 Argiope argentata
ACAACAAGGAAAACTTTACCTCATTAACGTTTTATTACATGATTACAAGTAGTATAAATAATCTATAAAAAAATTGATTTTCACGAGAATTGAACTAGCATTCCTCCCCGCCACGTGGAAAATACTGAAAATCTTGCATTGTACCGATTGAACTACTACTGCTGCCTGTTGATTTCCATTTTCATTACTAGGTTCTAAAACTCTATTTAAAACATTGAAAATTAATTAATGAATTAATATTTGACTAAAATGAATTAAATGTCACTCACTACAAGTTTTTAAAAATGTATTTGAACTTGAGTGGATGAATAAAAGTATTTTATTAATGATTAAAAATTTGAACAAGATTTTATATATATATATATATATATATATATATATATATATATATATGAGAGAGAGAAAGAGAGAGAGAGGGTGCAAAATAAAAATAGAAAATTTTAAAAAAATTTAGCAGAATTTTTTTGGTGCCATGTCTTGGTTCGAAACCGAACTATTCTCATTGTAAAATATTATAAACTTCCTTAATTTTATTTTTAATGAATTAATATATGAAGAAATTTTGTCAATCAATTGTACTTATTTTTATATACATTTATGTAGATTAAGGGTAAGACAATATTTAAGCAACTATTGTACAACTAGGTAACTTATTGACATGGTATTAAATTATTTTAAACATTTTATCTTCCAGAATCTCTGATGTTAGGAAAATATTAGGAGAAAGGATGCTCAGAATTAAAATAGCTGTGATCACATCCACAAGTGAGATAATATTTCACAAATATTTTTTTTAAACTGTAAAATATCAAATTGGAGATTTATAACAGTGAGCTTGAAAATTGTTCTTATTTCGTGGTCAATTCTATTGTTGGAACTAAGAAGTGCTACAAAATTCAGTCCTCCAATGGTAGGTGCCATTAAATTGTTGCAACATATATTTGAATGAAATCCATTTTATCTATATTGTAGTAATAAACCAAGAAACTATAGTTTACTACATTCAAATTCTTTAAATTTTGCATTATAAGAGAGTATCTAGTTAGAATTTTAAATCCAATCTTAATTACTTATATTTCCAATTAGTAACTACTCGATTAATTTTTTTAAAAATCATTATGCCAGTATATAAAAGAAGCTGTGTTTATCTCTTTCTCAAACTTTTAAAAAAGATATTAGAAAGCTTGCAGGAGGTAGACTCTAGAGAAAAATCTCCTATTGAAAATCCATACATCCTACACTCACCATGAAACAGGGCGGATGTAAAACAACACAAAAAAAACGATAGGCGGTAGAAGAAAAAAGTATATTTCAGGTCCTTTGAGGAACGTCATTACGAACAGGATATATCGTAAGGGGACACTAGGATAAGGGAAAAATCTCCCCCCATGTCACGAAGAGAGTTCTTGACCCTAAAAAGAGGCATCTCGCTTGAAACGCTGTTGATCAAAAGAACTTCCTGCATACGCCGGAGTCAATGGGACACAAGATGTCCTTTTCTTAATCGAAAAGAGTAAGAAGAGAGTCGTGTGGAATCTTTTTTTTCTTTTTTTGGTTCCTTTCTTTTCTGACTCCGGTGACGTCATTTAAGTGTAGACAAGACACTTTTTCGTTCGATAGGGCTCGGTAGTCTCCGGATCGTTAAGTCGCTGAGCAGCACCGATAAGAGGTAGAATGGAAGTGGCCGAATTAGAAGCCGAATGTTGATCATCAGTTGATCTCGTTTTCGGGATGCCTTCGAGGCGAAATGGATAAGAATTCCATTCGAAGGCTCAAGGGGGATTTGGGCTCGGATTTCGAAACAAAACAATCTGTAAGACTGTTGCGCATTAGGTTTGATGAGAACGACACGAAAAGACTGGGGGTGAAATACTTTAAAATTGTCATTTAACGGATTTGTAAATTAACCGGAATGAATGTAGACATTGAGAGAAGACCGGCAAATGGCTTGGATTAGTGTGAATTGTATTAGTAATGAAAATAATAAAATTTAACAGATAAATTATCTTATTTAAAATAAAATGAATTTTGAAATGATTTATTAGCTTAAAAGACGAATTTATCTTATTCGAATCTTTACTTCATAGACAATTATAACCAATGTGAAGTAAAATTTCCCCAATATGATAGTGAGAAGAAAGCTTATCAGCATGCTACTTTTCACTTCTACTGTTGTTTTGGTTATGAGTCTTTATTGGCTTAACCATTCAAGGTCGTTGACGAGCAAGTTCACGATATAAAATTGTAACCTTAACAGTAAGCTTAATTTTCATCGTTTTTCAGACCCAACTAATGTTTTTTATCTACATAAACGCCTTATTGCGATGATGAAATATTAACAGAAATCGAAGGTATATGGGTCTACAGAAGATAACTTAATCAATAAAATAAATTCTATTTTTCTGTTAGAATAGTTAATAGCCTTGTTTTATATAATGACTCTATGCTATATAAGATTTTATAATAAACAGATGATATATAGGGAAATACAAGAGTGAGAAGAAGACTGATCAACATGCTAGTTTTCGCTTATCCTGTTGTCCTAGTTATAAGTCTTTATTGGCTTAAAAGTTCTAGCTCCTTTACGACCAAGTTCACAATATAAAATAGTAACATTATCAGTAAGCTAATTTTCATCGTTTTATAGCCTTCTACTCACTCTTACTAGTGATTTTTTTATCTACATAAACACTTTATTTCGGTACCTAAATATTCGCAGAATCCAAAGGTACATGGGTCTACAATAGAACGAAAACTAATAAATAAATTCTATTGTTTTGTTAGAATAGTTAATATCCTAGGTTTACTTTATGGTTCTACTTCCATGGCAGATAAGATCGTAGAACAAACAGATGGTGTATAGGACAATATAAAACAGGAAATTTATCAGTAAGTAATCTGTAAAAAAAATCAGTAAGCGATTTACCATTATCGAGATTTCAATGATGTTAACCATATTTGGTAGCCTAGCTAATTGTATTCGCCTATATAAAGATTTTGTTTCGGTGATAGGCAGATTCTTAATGAAAATCAACAGTGCATGGGGCAACATAAGAAAGGATCTTTAGCAGTAAGCTAGTTTTCACTGACTCCTGGTCTAGGTAGCGTTTTCATCATCATATTGATTTTATTTCCTTGACTGACATTGCCCATTATGTGACTAGATATTGTCGTCGCTTTCCAATTTCCAACGGAAGGAAGGGTGCAGTAGCCTTTTGAGGGTATAGACCCCTGAGTATCCGAGTGCAGAACTCCGACTTCTAGCTCACACAGTCAACAAACCTTTTTTTACGGAGCAACCTATCATTCATAAATGTTCATACATTCATCCACAAATCGTAAATGAGATCTGGAACAGAGAACTATTACCTCTGACCCTGTAAACCAGTAGTATTACTCTGAAAATGGAGGAATTTGTGACCACGACATATTTAACGTACGCCAACCGACAAACACACGAGGAATCTTCGGTCGGTTTTGTTCGAACTTGCAAACTAAGGAATACGAGTCCAACGCACTACAACAAAGATATCGCATTTCCTGTGTGGCTGATATGGTATATGACAACAATATAATAAAGTATAAAGTTAAAATTGAAAAAGTACAAAGTATATATCCATGATAGATAAAGGGTTATTTTTAGGTGTTGGGATTATTTGTAATTCTGAGATGCAGTAAATAACAAGAATTTCCAATATTGGATCGGATGCAAAAATGCATACTGCAGTATATTAATTAGATGTATATTTAGAAAATGAAAATATATTAATATTACCATAATTATCATCTATAAATGGAAGTCCCCAAAAAATGCAATAAATCATTTATATTTCGTCTTAAAATGCTTGTAAAACAAATTTGAACCAAATTTTTGTTAAAATATTTTTTTAAATCAAATTATTCCTTCAGTTGCATTTGAAAATAATTTAAATAAAATAATGATAATTAAGATGCAATAATAAATATTGTGTCACATTTAATAATGTAATTAGAGCGATGGATTTGCTTTGAAAATTGACGTGGTTCAAACAAAACTATAAAGATGGAGCAGTTATTAATATTAAACCGAATCCATTTTGATTTAAAATACTACTAAGAATCACCACATATAACTTTTGATTGAGGATATTTGGCAAATTACAATTACAGAAACCGCATATTCAAATATTATATATTGTATGCGTATATTATTTATATCATGTTAATTGTATATTTAATATAATATAAATGGGCGGGGGAGATGAAAATCTCTTTTCCTTTATGAATGGATCAGATACGATCATAGTGTTTAGATTGGAAAACAAAACAAAAAAATCCTACTAATGCGACTGCATAGCAAAATTAATCCTACATTATAGTCATTCACGGTTTCAATGAACCGGCTCAAAATCGCTAACTCAAAACAAATCACTCCACGGACAAAGGCCCTTTACACAAATCTGATGTAGATTTTCATTTGGATTAATACAAGGCAGTTCCGCCACCGCATTATTACCTACCGATACAATGGGCACGCCATTATCGCAGATTCATCTAAGGGTTGTAAGTCAGGAAGAATATAACATTCCCCGCAACCTCTCTAACCATGCATTTAATAAGCGGCAACCCACCACCCTCCCCAGCTTTATATATAGACACTCACGTATGCGGATTCACACTGAACAGAAGAGGGATGAACTGATAGTTTTGCAAATGAGAGGAGGGAAGCAACACTTGGAATTAATATTCAAAGCTTGTGCAGGGGCGACGTGCCAGGGCCGCCCCACATCCTCGGTACAACAGATGGAATATGGGATGAGCCGAGTGGTGAGGGCATTTGTTGTAGTGGCAGAATAACGGCCTTCGCAAATGCAGCAAACCGTTCAAGAATTTCAAATTAAGCAATTTGTGGCGCTATTTGCGGGTGTCGAAAATTTCGGATGGCATCCGAAAGGCCCAGGAAACCCCTGACGTAACGGAAAAGGAACTTGTGTTTGTTGAAAAGTTGAGCGAGGGTTGAATACTGATCGGAACAGGCATCCATTTTTTTCTGCCTTTGTCCACTTTTCTTTTTTATTTCTTTTATTTATTCGTGTAGGCGATTCAGGATAAATTCGAATCTAAATCCTCTTTCCCGCTTTTTTTTTTTCAATTTGAAATATGTATGTGCTATTTGGAAGATTTAAATATAATTCGCATTCAATTTGTCTTAATACTTAGCATCTTCAACATCATTTGATATAAAATTTATTTCCATATTAAATCTGTGATTGCCAGCAAAAAATTATACAGGAATGGATTAAAATGTTTTTCATCTTTTCTTTTTTTTATTTTACCATGACTTTTTGGACTATTTATAGAATAATATTATTTATTCGTGTAAGTGGTTCAGGAAAAATTCGAATCTAAATCCTCTTTCCTGCTTTTTTTTTCAATTTGCAATATATATTTGCTATTTGTAAGATTTTAATATATATTTTACATTAAAGTAGTCTTAATATTTCCATATTTAACATCATTTGATATAAAATTTATTTTTATATTAAACCTGTGATTGCCAGAAAAATTGTTATAAGAATGAGTTATCTGTTTTTCATGTTTTCCTTTTTTTAAATTTTACCATTATTTTTTGTACTATTTATAGAATAACAAGACTAAAATTTACCAACAGGATCATCAACGTGCATTTATGGTATTTATAAAATCGTGATTTTTATAAATACCTTATTTATTTAAATAAGGAAATACACTAATCATTAAAGACAAACAACAAATTAGAAAAAAAATTAAAATTAAAAGATCAGTGAATTCAAATGCAATTTCTCTAATAAACAAAGTAATGGCTGGAAATAAAATGGCGAGGGAAAAAATGTTAGTCTAAAATTTCAAAAATATTTCATTTTTTTCTTGTTTTGTTGAGGTAAATAATTTCATTTTGGACTGTTACTTTTCTAACTAGAAAGGCTTTTAATAAGCAATGAATAAATAAAAATGTTGCATTCAGAATTTAAAAATGGTATAAGCAAAATGATATGAAATCAGAGTACAGGAAGAAGTCAGCTATTATTTAAACTATTTGTCTGTTATCTTTTAATAATACAGCATTTTCAGTCTTTAACTATAACATTAATTATTTCTTCAACAAATGTTGAGTATAAAATCTCTCAAGACAAATATTGTATTTTCCAAAACAAAATTAGCAATTTTATATAAAAGATATAGCAAGAAATTGCAATACATAGCATTTTTTTTTCAAAAAAATATTCTTAATAGATAAAATCAAATATGCAATGGAATATTCTAATACGTTTATCGAAAAAAAATTTATAGATAAAAAATATAAACATATAAAACTCTTCATATAATTTCATAAAGTATATAAAAGAAAAAAGTTGTTTTACTGTTGAAAAATAATGATAATGATTCATTAATTTACAAATCCAAGGAGAAGTTAAAACAATTAGTTACATACAATCTATATTAAAATATGTTTCTCATATTTTTAAAGAGTTTTTTGGTTCTAATTTGAATTAGAATTATAAGGAAACTGCCGTTTTTTAAAAGTTTGCTTGAACATTAAAAAAATTAAAGCACAATTCAGATTTGATTTTAATTGGAAATATATGGGAAACACATATAAAATTAACGATTATAAAATTAAGGATTTCAAGTTAAGAGCACTCAAAATCTAAATAATTATATAGAATAGAAATCTAATAATTAAATAGACATAGAAAAATTATGTAAAATAGCATAAAAATAATATGTACTACAAATTACAAATCCAATTCAATCATATTATATATATATATATATATATATATATCAAAATAATTATAAAAATTTATAATGTATTAATATAGTAATATCAGCGCCATCTATCGGAATGATGGAACGATTCGACCAACTGTTAATTTACTTTTTTGGTTAAAGGGGGGGGGATTTTCGTTTAGCTTAATCACATTAACTTCCCGTTTTAAAGCAACAAAAGCGTTATTTTGGGACCTGCCTCGTAATTTTGAATTGCGATCAGAGGACGAGGATGACACCTGAATTGACAACGACCCCACCAAGCTTTTACACCACGCAAGCGGGAGAAAGATTTTCTCCGATGAATTTAACGCGCACCCAATAACACAACGGCTCTTTGGACCTTCATTTTCGAAACCTAGGCCGTATCACCAGATTACCGCTGCCCGAGAGAGAGAGAAGCGAATTATTGCGTAGATTCGAAGCATCGAATTCGATATCCAAAAGCAAGACCTCTAAATTCATTTTAATTGATTAATAATTAATCTTCTTTAAAATCAATGTTTTGTGCTATGTTCGAAATGAGTTAATGTTTTGCATCAAAAATATTTAGAATACTATAACTTTGCCAATATATTACAATATTGTTAGTTTGTATCATTCACTATATGCTAGTTCAATATGAGCGAATGCATAAATGTATTTCCTATATAAAGTATGATTACATAAAACGATGTAGTGACCTTTAAACAGAAAATCTTATTAGAGGACATATTTTTCTTTGTGAGATTATATTTATTCCGTAATACGAAAACGTGAAAATGCACTTTACAGACTAATGATAAATGAAAATGTTATGTCTGCAAAAAAGAAAACATGTTAAGCACTATGAACTGTTTTCCATACACATTGCATAATTCAGCATGTTAATTTCTTGAAACAAAGACAAAGTACGCTTGACAGAACATCTAATAACATACTGCATAGCAATGTCTACAAAACGGAAAACACCATGAAATAATTGCTACTTCTCTACTATCTTCAGAATTGAATGTTAACTTCTTCATAAAATCACTTTAAACCTTTTTTTATATAAATAAAGCTTTTCTTTTTACATTCAAAAGCCTTAATGAATAATTTTATTCGTCGTTCATCTTTTATCTTAGATACATTTCTAAGGATAAATATATTATTAGATATAATGTTTAATTAAGCTCAAAATTGATTTTAAATGCATTGAAAAAATTTGCTGAGTTTTAGCAGTATAAATTAAATTCATAAATAATTAAAGTCTCTTTGGAAATCATAACTTCACAGTAGAAATTTTAATTACAAAACAATGCCATTGGATAAATATTTTAGCGAAAGCTTTATGGTATTTAATTAAATATATTTTAGCAGAAAGCTATTTTTCTCAATGTAGAAAACAATTGCCTTTAGTGTCGCCTCGTATATTGAATAAAAATGTTATAGATAGTTAATATTATAATAATTAGCCTTTGAAATAGTATTTTTAATGTTATTAAATTATATATAATTTGAAAAACATTACAGATAATTTATAGAGCAAATACATTTTTAATGGATATATAATGCAAAAAATATGGCCAATTTAATTAGAAAATTTAATTTCCTATTTAAACATATAATGATTTTTTTGAAAACTATTTTAATATTAATAAGAAAATATATACTTTTTTGCGTTGACTCTATTAATAAAATTCAGTTTTTTTTAGTATTAAGTAAATATTTCTCCATTTTCTTTCCAAATTTTTACTGGAACAAACCTAATACTTATAGAAGATAATTTTTATATTTTTCATTTTCTTTTGTAACCCCATTAACGCACACTGTATATTTATAATATAATTATGTTACTTTTATTGCATGTTTTGATTCGATTGAGTTTATAAAAAAATATCATGTATAGTAAGTTATATTTTTCTCAAAATATCTTTATCTAATTTTTATAGTGAATTTGACATGGACTTTCTCTATTCAACATTCAACAATAATAAATTGACATGCTGATATTCCACCTTTCTGATCTTTTTAAATAATTTTCTTTATGTTTTCATGGAATCGTTTCTTAGCTTTTCGTTAACGGCTTTAGAGAAATCGGCTACTGCAAAAGGAGAGGTATTTAAGTTTTTGAACCATTAAAACCTAATATCTTGGTGTTTGCTTTTTAAATTTTCTAAAATTTTCCTCTTTTTTTTTCCAACCCCCCCCACTTACTATTGATTAATAGCATACACTATTAATATTGCTAAACAATAGGGAAGAACTAAAAAGTCAACTTTTGATTTTTATTTTGTACATAAAAGTTTTGTTTTGGAGTAGATAAAATTTATTAAAAATATTATATCAAGGTGTCGCAAGAATGTAAAAAATCACATAATAACGCTCCTTTTGGAATTTTTTCAAATATTTTTGTATGGAATAAAAAGATTTAAGGATGCGTTATAATATGAATAAGAATATAAAAACAATTTTAGTATTGTATCCATTGGTTTGGTATCCAGGAAGATCCGTCTTTTATCGACGGCGTGGATGTTATTCAGGGAAGGCTGTTATTTGTCTGTGTGTGGTGACAAGTTCAGAGTTGGCGTCAGGTCAGAAACTTTTTCCAGTTAATCGAGTTGGCATCTTCGTTCCTTCAACTGTGTCATGATCAATTTAAGTTATTTGTTAATTTATGTGATAATGTGCTTTGTTGAAGAAAAAGAAACGAATCATACTAAATTTGCGAAGACAAGATAAATGTCGGAATATTCCATTTTTGGAAAATTTAGTGATTTGCTTGAAGTTGAACTGCCTACTTACAAATCTGTTATAAAGTGCTACAAATATATTAGAAATAATTTCAAACTTACTTCATAGAAAGATACTTCTGCAAGGTATATATGTATAGCTTTGATAGAGGTTGGAAACATGTTTTAGCTAGTAATGGGGTGGGGTTCAGTTACTTGATTTTCAAGCTATAAGATCATATCAATGCAAGCCTTTGAATCGTAGTTTATGTATGGAACTTTAAAATTCTTGACTCTGACTCTACTTTCTGTTCTTGCGTTTAGAGTACATCGTGAACCAATGCCTCGTTGATTTTTTTATTTATCACTTATGAACAAAAGGATAATTTTTGAAGCAGCAAATAAAATATTTCATTCAATTATTGAGTCTTATAACGTTCTTGAGATATTAAAAAAGGATATGAATACAGAAATAAGAAACACAAAATTTGGCATTAACAAATATTAATTACTATTAGTTTATTTTGTAACTAATAATATTTTTAGTTGCAATGCTTAAATATGAATTTAAAGCCATCATTTATTTAACCTACATTATACGTATGAAAAATTCATGGAAATTGTTTTCTCAAAAATCATAATTTTCCTATTGTTTTTTTATTTGTACGTAAAAGCCAATTGTGCTCCACTATCACCAAATAAAATCTAAAAAATATTTGAAAATCACATTTCAAACTTTTTTTTTTGCAAAATTCAAAGTTTTTTTTGGAATTTCAATATGTATTGCAATTTTCTTAAATTCATTTTTAGCTTAAAAAGCATCTTTCCCCACTATTACTAAACTATAATATAAAAAAAAAATTAAGGTAAATTTCGTTCTTCCATAATGTGAAATATCGAACCTTCAATGAAAAGAAAAGGTTGGGAATTAAACGATTTTTTACTTAAAATTCATTAAAAATATTTAAAAATAAAATTTAAAGAAATATGGTTTGGCAAAATTCTGTTGGGAGCTTCATGATTGGCAAATGCTTTCCATTGGTAACATTAGATTCATTGCCAGTTTGTTTAAGAAATTTTTCGAACTTTTCAATAGTAAAATTTATATAAGCAGTGCCTAGTTCTGTATTAATCTAGAGTTCTGTATAATTTGAGGAAATAGTGCTCTATTTTTTAAAAAAAGATAAATAGTTTTTTAATGAGAAGTCAAAAGTAAGTCACAATTCGAATAAAAATTATTGCAACAAATTCATCTGACTATTAAGTCGAAGGTATGAATCTGATATGTAAACATTTTTATTCACAATTTTATGACAGCAACATGTAGGCCCGTCCTTTGCTTTGAACATCAAATAAGAGCTGTGTAAACCAAGATCAAGAGCAACACTGAAATTCCCAATGTGTAACACAATTTAGAATCCTTATAACCCGAGAAAATTCTAGATTATTCTAGACTGAAATTCCCGATGTGTAACATAATATAGAATCCTTATACGTGAGAAATTCTAGACTGAAATTTCCGATGTGTAGCACAATATAGAATCCTTATAACATGAGAAAATTTTAGACTTATTCTAGTTTCCTCCGAATAAGGAGAGAAAAAAAAAACGTATTTGGCATCATTTGATGTGTATTCGGCACCAAGTGCTTTTTTGCGAATTTTACACAATGATGGGAAGTAACCTCTTTCTTCAACAGTTTTTTTAATCCTACAAAAATAATAAATCATTTGTGCTCTGAACACCATACATGTTCTTGAAGGAAACTATATGTCCATTTGTTCAAAATAGAAAGCAGATAATATGCCAACAAAAGCATATTACCATCATCAAGATATAAAGATATATATAGATAGATAGATATGTAACGGTTGAGGATCTTAATACGAACACGCGACGCTAGGGCTCGTACCCGAGTAACATAACCACAATAACTAAAATTTGACTTTGGTATCGTAGATGTTATCTGGTTTATGAAGCTAGCGCTACAGTACTCCCCCATCAGTGAGTCGGCGGAGAGATGAAATAATTTTATAACGCCAAGAGATATGGCGAGTGACTGTGTGCTTGCGTCAAGTGAATCTGACGACTTCTTTTGTTTTGCTTTTTTGCGTCGAGTCTGATGACTTGGCTTTACTGCGGGTAGATGACGCCACGACTTGCAAAAGGTTGAGTTGTCAAGGTCACCAATATAGTGATTGAAGGTCGCGATAACAACCCTCGACGCTTGGGCCAGTAGCCAAGTAACATAACACAATACAAAACCTCGACTTCGGTATCGTAAATGTTATCTGGTTTATGAGGTTGGCGCTACAGATGCATAGTCTTTTTTATAGTTTTTGAATACTCTTTGCCTACTTTCTCCTAAAATCAGCAGACCAATATGTTTTTTTTGGCAACAAATTGCTCCTTGAAGTCGGATTAGCAGCTGGAATTTCTCTAAAATTTAATCTATAGGAACCAAAATATTGAAGTCTGCCGAAAATCTTTCAAGAAACATCCTTTTCCTATAATTGGAATTAAATCAGATTTTTACATCAAATGCTTCAAGATAGCATTGCTCAAAAGTAAACGTCAGACACTCCCTTTATCATGAGGTCTTGACTAATGAAGTTGCTGGTTTGATAAACTTAAAGGGAAGGGACCACCACCCTAATATCTATATGTCATCGCACCCATTTGTTGAAAGATAAAGCATTTTGTGATAAAACTAGCTATCATTAAGTCATTGTCCTTGAATTTCTGAAATTGGTTCCGAGCTCTGTTTATTAAATCCATCTCATTTTTATGAATGCGAGTTTTAACGCTCCAGAATAAGCTATAAGTATCAGAGAGCAGGATATCATGTTAACAGAAAATAAAATTTAAGAAATGTTCTTCTAGTTTTTGAGTTTTGTAAATAATAATAAATGTTTTCTTTCTAAGTTATACCAATTGTCAAAATGAACTTCTTTAATCTGAACAGATTCTTTTATATTGTTAATTTTATTTTCAATTTCTAGATGTTTATTTGATTGTTTTATCAAAGTAACCCGTTGTCATCCAAGAAACGTAAAAGTTATTTATTCATTAGTGAATTTCATATTCCTTTGAATTCTTAATTAGTCACATACCTCTATATTTATCATTTTGTGAGAAGAATGCATTTTTGATACTTATGTATTAAGCCGTCGATCATTTTCGCCAAATCAAAAAGCGAACGATTATAGATCGCTTACGCGCCAAAATTGGTTTGTCAAGTATTCAAAAGCATTAAGGAATTTTGGCCACTAAAATGAAATTTGACTTGATTAGCGCATTGTTGGCGGATCGACGGTCTTATAAGTAAGTATCGTATTTTTAATGTGTAGAAGGAAGAATTATTTTTTAATTCAATATAATGTGAAGAAACATATTCAAAATTATTTCTTAATTTGATATATAAAATATTATTTCTGGTAATATATAATTTGAAAATAAATTACTTTTTCATTACAGCTTTATTTCTTTAAAAAAGAACATTATTCAGAGTAGAAATGTAAGAAAACATTTTGTTATGTATACTATACATAGAAAAATAGAATAATCCATCAAAATATCAATTCATTTAAATTTTACTGAAATATTCTTTTTAATATTACAACGTAGAAATGGAAGGAATTAAGTGTTTGAAAAAGTTACTGATCTTTATAATTTTATTTTTTCAATAAGAACTAAAGTTTATAAAAAAAGATACATTAAGCATTTATTCACATCAGGTTTTTACATTTTTAGAGACCAATTTGTTCTTTTGAATATTAGAATTTCTAAAAATAAAAGTATTATTTTAATTTTTAGGATAAAAAATATACCGTCCAGGGAACGAATAAATTGAATTTGCAGAAATACAAAAAATTCAATCACAAATTCAATGAATTTCCTTGGAAAAATCTGGGATTCATTTTATAAATAACTGAAAGAAATAGAGAATATATGCATGCTTCATATTTGATATATATATATATATATATATATGTATGTATTTCAGATGGAAAAACTGAATGAAAGTTTTCAGAGTAGAAAATATTTCTGAAAAGCAAATTTGATATTCATTCTAAAGTTATTTCTTTTCCACAACCTTGGTGCTATAAAAGATTTTCTCTAGAAACTTACCTAGACGAAAGTTTATATAAATTTTTTTATGGAACGACAAACCAAACTGCCAAAATCCCACGCTCTAAACAACTTGAACAAGTTTAGTTAAAAATATGTTCTTGATTGGAAATACTTGAATCTTTATGTGAGATTCTCAAGTCACTATTAAATCAGTGGGAGTAGTCTTCCAATAACTTTCTCGCATATTCTTTAATAAAAATGTCAACCTTCATATCGCGTTATTAAATTGAAAACCATATATAAGTCGAAGGATTCGCATAACACTATATAAAATAAAAATTAAAAATATAAAACACATATTAAAAATATGTGATTGATCCTCGGTATATGGCTAATATATAGTAAAACTTTATATATACTTTGGATTCCTTTTTATCGATGTACAGAAATAAAATTTGGCATTCAATTACCGTTGTCGTCACAAGAACCAAATTTGATTGTTTTAAACTATACCTTTAACATGCGAAAGTTTTTTTTTGTCAAAATTGATTTGAAACAATTTAAGAATCACCATTTTAGATGCTGAGTTTATGAACAAACTTATATATGTTTAGTTCTTTGAGTTTTCAAGTCATTACCTGTAATTAAACAGCTTAGCAAATAAATATTGTTCCAAAATCAAAAGAATTCCACGGATTTTGTATAAAGAAAATATATCTAGCTCAAAGCTGTTTTGAATTATTCTGTTCACAAACAGAGATAATATTATATTCTCTCTACTTATTAATTTTTTTTTAATTTTCATGAAATTCATTATACTTCATCAATGCTAACATTTTGCCATGGAACATGACAACATTAATTTTCAGAGTCAAATATAAAGCATATTTATTTTTGGAAACACTGCCTTTTTTTATACAATTTTGATTAAGCATCAATAAGAATTGTCCAAAATTTTTCTCAACATAAAAAGGGTATAATAAAAAGATAAACTTGCATTTATTGGAAAAACTAATTTTAATAAATGGCGATATTCGATAATCACTAACAATTGAAAAGAAAAATTTCACTAGGTGCATATTATTCTTTATGAAATAAATATAGCCTCATATAATTAAAAGGTGATATATAAAATTAATAAAAAAAACTAGGCTTCAAACTCTGGTTGATTTATACATGAACGTTGTAACTTCTTCCCTTGAAAATATACTAAAAAAATGTGAGTCACCAACTAATATTGTAATAATATTAGCGAATTGGATTTTTGATAATAAATTTTTTATTAAGCACAAATTGGCTTTTATACAATAAGTTTAGCATTAGACACAATAAAGGTTGTATTAAAAAGTATTAAATGCCAAATTAAACTTGAAACTATGGTACGTAACTTCTTGAACGAACTCGGTAACTTATTTCTTTGAAAATATGCTCAAATAAGTTGAGTCCATTATCAAACAATTTCAAAAGTATGATAAATATCCAAGTGACAGAGAAGAATATCAACAAAGGAGTAAGTACAGGTAGAAAATAAATTATTTATATTTACTGAATAATTTTCCTTAGAATATCAATTGTTCATAAGACACTGAGGAGCTATGAAGTTAATAGATCTACTTTATGATTATAATAAATTTCTGAGAATCATCTTTCAGATGATAAATGAACATCTACAAGGATCGATTTTATCAATTTTCTATATTTTGGAAGAAAGATAGGAAACTTAAGATTGAATTAACATGAAATGTTCTTCAATCAATTCAAATTAAATTCCCCTTTAAATACATTGTATTCTAGAGAAGGGAAATGGATAGAGTATCGATAATGGAAGTGTACACCTAAGTGAACTGTATTCTCGCCTAAATTGTAAAAGTTTTCCCATTGGATATCACTTTTGCTTTTCCACTTTTCCTTGATAATTGCATTTCAATTTATCGATTTTGTCGATTTTGCAATAAAACCGAGCATGGCAACTTAACTCCAGTCTTTTTTTCCCTCCAACCTTATACTTCTTCCTTTCAATTCTCCTTTCCTTTCCTGGAGAGTAAAGACCAGGAGGTGGGATTGTAATCCTATCGATTGTAGATACGTCTTTCTTCTTAATCGATATCAGTCAGACATTGATAAGGTCTTTAACCACAGAAATCCATAGTTGTAATGGGTACCGGTAGAAGTTATCGGAAAATTTTATTAATTATTTTTGGCCTGGTTTCCTTATTTTGTCTGTTGAGACTGTCTTCCTGTCTCCTGATTATGATCAGCGAAGGAGAGATTTATTAAGATATATGTTTATGATACCGATATTGCAAATATAGTTTTTTAAGAACACTCAGTTTCTTCAAGTTAAAATTTAGACATGCATTTCCTTCCGATATAAATCCCTTTCTATTGCATGAAAAAATGTGGAACATGCTGATGGGGATGAAGGTTATCTTTCCACAAATTCACACTGAAAGAATTTAAGTATGAAAGTCTGATTCCATAAAAATATTTGCATATCATCACGAATTTCGCTATGATAAGTTCATCTAACTTGTTATCTACTGACGGTACTTAAAAGTGTCATTTAAATCTTGCATATACATTCGTAATATGACTATTATTGCAAATGTTATTCAAAAGAACAGGGATAATGTAATCCAGATAGCAAACTAGTTATTAAAGCTAAAAGTAGAAATTAAAAATATTTAATAATTGAATTAATTAAGATATTTCTATTAATTACATTTTTTCTTTAGTGTTTTCTGGGATTATTCTGCAATTAAACTTAACTACTGGGGTAAAAAGGTTGAAAAATTGATGGCAATATAATTCAATATATAAAGGATTAAAATTGTCTATTTCATTCACAACATCAATATATACACTGATCTTCTCGTGATAATATTGATATTGAACATGATTTTTTTTTATTTTAGAAGAAATTTTACAATGAAACTAATGAATTAAATCTTATTGGATTCATCGAATGCCCTGGAATTTAAGTATTCAATCAAATATCGAATTCAATAAAAAAATTATAATTTCAGAATTTATAACAATATAAATATTTTCTATAAAATATTGAATCAATATCAATCTTACCTTCAAATTTCTAATTTGATATTCTTATTCCCTCCGTATATCATATTTGTAACAAACGATTATAATGTGTTTGCTATTTTTGCAACAATCGGTGTATACGAACTATCTAATCAGGCGTGATTATTTGGGCCGAAATATTTCAATAAAACCTTCTAACTACATCTTGATCTCACTGGTGCATTTTAGAAAAAATTTTATACTTCAAGTCTTATATTATATATGCTACTACGAGAGACCTAAATTGGAGAATGTCAAAACATACCAAATAAGTCAGTGGGAGATGGACTATTTGACTACATTCCTGTATATTTGGACCATCAGCGGTATATTCCGACAAGCATATATATGCAGTTATGAAGGTCGGTAAGTGAAAACAAAGATGAGTTTTTTAACTATTTTTTAATGAAAAAGAAATGTTTGAATATTATTACAATTACCGTTTTTTAATGAAATGGTGATTTTCTTGAGTATCCACTTTTTACCATGGAAAGAGGGTTATAGTAGCTTCTTAGGGTATGGACCCCTGAGCATCCAAAGACAGAATTCTGACTTCTGTTGTTGTTGTGTTGCGTCAAATGGCACTTGTCATAGACAAGCCCGCCGCTGAACCCAGCAGCAGATTAAGCCGAATGAAGCGTCTCTTGTATTTGAGTAGCGCCAACTAGGGCCAAGAGTACGACTTTGTTACCCACACACCACATTCGCTTGCACAACCCCTTTTTACAGGGGGGCACATTCATACATCTCACAGATAGCACATAGAAGAACAACCATGCCCGAACCGGGACTCGAACCCGGGACCTCCAGAACACGAGGAAGACGCGCTACCTCTGTACCAGCCAGCCGGCATTATGACTTCTAGCTCATATGAGGATGAAACACGCATCCACACTCTTGCACAGCCCTTTTTTACAGGGGAGAATAGAAGAACAATCATGCCCGAACCAGGACTCACAGAACACGATGAAGAAGCGCTACCTGTATGCCAGAAAGCAGGCTACCGTAGATCCTTAATAATTAAATATGAAGTAAGGACATATCAAACATATTTTTATTCTAATTATTTTTGGAAGGTCCCCTACATTATAAATACGCAGAGATGTCCCCTACATTATAAATACGCAATTTTTTGTTAAAACTTAAAACCAAAACCTCAAAGTTTAACATTAATGCAAGCGCAACTGCTATCATTATTAAGAAACAATAGAATAAGCATCCTCTTGTCATAACAGAATCTAAAGCTACATGTGTAAAAAAAGTCTCCGTCTGCCTTTGAAATCTATTACAGGATTTAACATCTCTAAATAGTCCCTTCAATGGCAACTTTTCTACCACGTGACTAACATCCATCCTCATGGTCAAATGCGGAGAAAAATTGTACATCGACATATTCAACATTCATCATTAGCATGAATGTTGAATACGACATTTTATGGAGTAAATGAGAAATATGGATACTTAGTAAATATATTGTACATACGCCAAGCTACTCTCTGAAAATCGACACCATTCGGTGTTAGGTCTTTGAAAGTAACATACATAAGTTGTATTATATTGGAAATCTTGTTCTTGATGCGCTCGTTGAGCTCATCATAAACCAGTTTCTCTGTCTGTTATTTCACTTAAAATTCGATTTTATATCTCAAACGTGACACACTTAAAAGTCGGCTATTCTATAACGTATTTATTGTATAAACATAGCCTTTCATATTTGAATGATTAATGGGTAAAATCATTTACCAAAAATTTATTTCTCTATATTAAATATACATCGTGTTACGTATAAAATCTCCGATATTATTTTATTAAAATTTGAATGCATTTCAATAAGAATATGCTTTAGGATTATAGGGTTCATGAAAGATAATAAAGAAATTATTAAGAAACACGTTCACAGAAAATCTACTATAAACACAGACACATATTTTATATATATATATATATATATATATATATATATATAT
>JAOUZG010040215.1:7201464-7229028 GCA_026289955.1 Argiope argentata
TATATATATATATATATATATATATATATATATATACGCTCCATTTCTAACCCTGAGTGTATTTGTTTAACGCTTTCCATAGACTAGCTTTATGTCACATTTCAGAAGCGACAATCTTTCAGGTAACATGTTCATTTTTTTGTTAATTTATGAAATATTTAATTTTTTAAACCAAAAATCCACAATCATTTATTTTTTGTGCATACTATTTTTCAGTAATTATGCAAAAACAATAACATGTTATTCAATCAGAGATAAATTAAACAAAGTAATTAAATATGTTACTAGATTATTTTTAGTTTATAAATGGGTTGTAAAAATAGATTTAAAAAATCAGTGAAAATTTTGTTTATTATTTGTAAAATAATATCATATGTTGGAATTTAATATAAAAACGCTCTCATAACTTCTTTTTTTTTCTCATTACTACATTCTGACTCTCAATTTAATATTTTTTTTCTTGTTTTAAACATAAAATCAGCACTATAGATGTCTAAATCTAATGGTTTTCATTTTATTGGTATTTTTACAGAGACGCCATGATTTTCAATGGAATTTGTTGTCACAGTAACAGGGATAATCACTTTCAAGCTCTATGTGATTGGAAATAGTAAGCCAGAATTCTGATTTACACGTCTTTTATGGGTATTCTAACATCAATAATGATTCAACTAACTTACGAACAAAATATCAATGACTTTATAGAATTATAGAAGTAAATACGATTTTGACATTTATTCTGGAATGGTCATCATTTTGTAAAATGATGTGAAATTAGCCTGCAATTATTTGAATTTCAAGATTATTTGCAAGATTTTAAAATTAGGGCATTTTTACGAATGATGGCATTTATTGGTTCCTACACTAAAATTTTATTATCGTTCTCATTTATTTATCATTATAATTTCTCACAATCAAGATGCTAAATACCAATATTAGATATAAAATTGTCATTATAAAAACGAAAAGTTAGTTATTCTAAGTCATAAATTTTGTCGAAAAGAAATCAATGAAAAATTGTGAAATTAAGCAATAATATTAGTTATATTGTAATTATATCTTGGTGCACTCAAAATTGGACTATGAATTAACACTCTTTAATAAATTTATTAACCTGTTAATGTCTAAGATGATAGACATGCGACTAAATCAGCAATTTCTTAAGAGATCGTACATTTTACCTAAAAGATTTGCGAGACCGTTTGCGGCATATTGAATTTAAGCTTTTGACACATATTTTTTTGCACCCTAATTTCGTAGTATTCTTATAGTTTTTAATAGCATTAAACTAAGAAGAATTTTATACTTGAAGATAAATAGTACTTTCATTAATATTATTTTTGAAATATGAAAAACTCATTACCTTCGGGCCATTTTCGATAATTAATATATGGAGTTTTTTTTTTTGTAAAGTATATTCGAATCAACAAGTGTGATGATGAGATGTCTTGATGTTGCGTTCTGAATTGATTCATGACAATCTGTGCTGAGCGTTTATTCGAAGAGAGCCTTCATATCTCCAGGAAAGATGTTTTGGATGGATAGCAATGACGAATACGATTCCAAGGATTTTGTGGAAATGCCTTTGAAGGCTTAACTAAAGAGATTTTGTCTCTGTGGAAATATATGGGTGAATAATTATGATATTCATGAGCTTATGGAAGAACATAAACAAAAGAACCGAAGACCACATGGAGCTGCGTTCTGTGTCACAACAAAAAGCTCTTGAGAAGATTTGGACCGATGAGGAAGAAATAGTAGAAGCAATAAGTATTTTATTATTTAGATAGCCTTTTAGTAAAATAAAGGAGGTTTGAAAGTATGGGAAATTATTGGAATTTATGATGAAATACACCAAAAGATAAATCAGTAATACTGCGCACTAAGTATCCCTTTAATGTCATTACTGTGAGCTATTCTCGCTAATATTGAATGTAACCGAAGACAATTCTTCGGATCATTTTCTTATATATTAAAAATTGACTTATCATTTTGTTAAATCAATGCATTCGTACTCTTTTTCATGATGAAATGAAAGAGGTAGCGCATCTTCCTCGTGTTCTATGAGTCCCGGTTCGGGCATGGCTGTTCTTCTGTGTGCTGTCTGTGTGAATGCCCCCCGCAGTAAAAAGAGGTTGTGAAAGCAAATGTGGTGAAGTCGTGCTCTTGGCCCTAGTTGGCTCTACTTCAAAAACAATAGACGCTCCTTTCGGCTTAAATCTGCTGCTGTATCAGCGGGGGGCTTGTTCAATATGGCAAGTGCGATGGGTAACAATAAAAAACAACAAATTTTACATGGTTTCTATGTAGAAAATTGTTTTGATTAAGTAATGTTTTGTATTAATATCAAGGTTCAGGAATTAATAACACTTGTATATTCGAGATAATTAATTCTATACATATTTTTTTTTACTTTTTTTTGCTTGGAAATTTTTATTTTATTTACTTCTAAGGATATACCGTTTCTTCTAATACAATACTTGAAGGATTTTACTCCATTATCTTGAGAAATTATATCCTTTACCTTTCAAACCAATCTGCTGGACTTCATTTTCATCATTTTCTGCATCAATTACTTCCTTGCAGCAACAGATTGTAATTTCAAAACAGGCTGAACAATCTTCGTAATACCATATAACTATTCATAACCTTGAATCGAAAAGACTTTGCATCTTCAAAAATATGCATCATAATAAGAGATGCAAGATTTGAATTAACGAAATAAAAGGAATCAAACAATCATATTTCGTGGTGTTAATGTCTGAATATAGAATTTTATGCTATGAAATAAAATCTCAATAGTTCGAGAAATAAACATACTTTATTTAGATGTCTATGCTATAATTCAAAATGCAACCCAACTATTTTCTTTGAAAGAATTCCACTTACAATATTAAATATAAATATTTCTTCTGAATTTGTTTCTATAAATAAATTTTAAGACGGCTTTATTATATGAACTCAAAAATCATGTGGTCCCTATAGGTTTACAGCATCTAATATTTACAGTTTCGGGTAGAGCACGTCAAGGCAAGTATTTTGATGTATAGCATCTGTAGTTTGCGAATATAGCTTCATAATCTAATTAATATGTGATAAATGCGTTATAAAAACTAAGAAATGTAAAAAAAGGTGAAACTAAAATTTTATCGAGAACTTTTAATAGAACAGATTTTCGAAAGTTCGACCAATCGAGCAAATTACATGGTGAAGTCTGGAATTGAAATTCACTATTTTTTTCGGAAAAACATGATTTCCGATATCCTTTGACCTCGGTTTCAATTGCTGCTTTCAAAATGTCGAATGTTGAGACCGATGTGAGATAAACTGTCTTTCAAATGTCCCCATAAAAAGAAATCGCATGGGGTAAGATCAGGGGAGTAAAGTGGCTTCTCTATAACATTGACTGTTATGAAATCCAGTCCGATCAATCTGTGGTGAATAAATTCCGTCAATACAGAAGAGTTTTGCTGAGAGCGGTGCGATTTAGCACAATCTTTCAAAAACCTATAATTACTTATTTTTCATAATAATTTTGATCTTTGTGGTGACAATAACCATCAAGGGAAACTTCCGTTCGGTTTAATTGTCGTATGCATCAATTTGGAATACAAACTTCTGGATTCATAAACATCCTTCGTGTAATTAGATTATGGCGAAACATATGGGCCCTCCCACATATTATACAAACCACATATTACAAAAACCTCTTCTTAGCCTAGTCTATCCACATCTATAAATATTAGACGCTGCATGCCTTGTGAAACACTGTTTATAAACGGAATTTTACAGTGAAATAATGTTTTCAAAAATGTTATTGATTTGCAGCGAATGGAAATCGTTATTTTTTTTAACATTAGTCAAATTCGGCATCAGCTATTCGTCCACATGATGGAAATCATGATTTCGATTTTATTATACAAATTCCAATAATTGTATCAAAGTCTAAATGAGTTACTAAATAAAATAACCAAATGAAATTACTATTTTAATCAATATTTTAACAATAAGCTACAAACGTTCTTATTTTATTCAATTTCTAAGGATGTATCTAAACGTTATGAAAGTTTTGATGAAATAAAAATTGGAGGAATCGCTGCAGAGTCTGTGGTCCCTAAACTTTTCAAAAATGTGGATTGGTGAAAAAAAATGGCATCTCTATGGATCATTAGTTCCGATTCGAACTAATGCAATTGTAGAAATTAAAAATTTTATTTGTGTTTTAAGACAGGTGGATTTACTGGTAATTCTAAATACTTAGATGTATGATATGACACAAATGAATAATAACGATACAATATATATATATATTTTAAATTAAGTCCGATTATTAGTTTTTACCTAAATTTCAATAACAATCTGAAATCAATGATTTTTTATATCTCGCTCTAAATATATCATTATCTATATTGTTACCAGTTTGTATCGCTATCAAGTTATAACAGACGGCCTTGAGATTCAGCTAAAATACAGAGCGTCGAGAGAATATAGTACTATAAATGATTATTTGGATGTATTACATTACTAAAATAATTAATGGATGCTTAATGGTGAAATATTTCCTTAAAAAAGAATAACAGTTTAGAAAACATTTTAGAAGTAACATCTATAGAATTGCATTTAATGCCTTTAAATATCCAGGGAAATAATTCTAGATTCAAAATATGTGTGGTTTATATTTATGTTATGGATTATTTATGCAGAAATTAATCATGTGCTTTATTTAAGTAGATTTATAGAAATAACTTATAGAAGTGCATAGAAAAAAAAAGAGTTTAATATTCGAATAGCTGACTTAAACATCGTAGGTTTAAGATAATTATCATTTGTTTCATCAGCTTATTGCTTGATTGCATCACTTACTGCTTTCATAACTTTTTTTCTCCTTTTAAAATTCCTTTTTCCTTGTAGAAAAATTTCCAGGTCTAAACGTAATCATGCAAGTTAAGGATAAAGCAAAAATACAATATTTTTTATGTACTACAGAAACTAACAGATTGTTTCAAGCGTAATATGTATCAAAAGATAAAATTATTTAAAATTATATTAACAAAAGGGAAAAACATTAATACAAATTGAATTTGAAATCAATTTTTAAAATCATCATGTTAAAAAAATGGCAAATTTATAAAGCTGGTTTTTTGAATTTTAAAAAACTACAAAATTAAGGTTAAAAAACAATAAAGCCCTTTAATTCTTAGTTAAAAACTAAAATTAAAAAAAAATGAAGTGTAAATACGTTGTGAATTTATGGACAAAAATCTAAAAAAAAAGGAAATGTATTCTGAGAGTAACAATTTACATCGAGCATTTTTCAGTTTTCACATACGCTTAAAAGAGTTAAGGCAGAAAATCTTTTCTGATAAGTTTAAATGCTGTATGATAAAATATTAAAGGACAACAATGAAGAATTATAACACGCATGGTGTTCGGCGATGTCATTACTAATTGTATTTGGAATATTTATATTTATTTTACAAGATAAGGGCCGATACTCTTTCTTTCCAACACTTTAACCAATTCAAACAAGAAACAAATAATCTTCACAGAATGTCACGTCCCAGATTTGTCAAATATTTGGAATAGAAAAGGTAACCATTAAAAGATGAGAGGGAAACCGAGCTAAGTTCCCACGGAAAGAGAATTTGCAAATCTGGAATTTGTATCCGCCGAATACGGTTAATTGAATGTCGCCGCCCACCACCCTCCTCCGGTTAGGTTTCAATGTTGTCCGAATAGAGCTCGGCTTGTCAGACAAAACTTGTTAATGACGTTGGAGAGGTGCCAAAATTTAAGCCTCGTTTTCCGTCACCATCATTCCCCAGGTCACAACGCAGTGGGAATCAGGAATAATTTACTCAGTTTCGGGGCTCTTTCAGAAAAATGTTGTCTTTGTGATGCTTTCGGAGTAACTAAGTTTATCAAATGGTTCCTTAATTTGACATTCATTAATGTAACCGAGCGTTGTTTGAAGCCATGCAATTAGTGCGATCTGTTAGGCTTAGAAAATCAGAGAGGGATCGCTTTACAAGCTTAATGTTTTAGTATTTATCAACAAAAAGAGCTTGTTAATTTCAATAATTTGTTGCTTTCTCCCAATTAAGATTAGAAATTAAGAATTTGACACTTATTTTCTGAATTGACTGATTCAATTTATTAAATACAGAATTTTGAGAGAGATCTATATAAATAAAGATCAATTTAATTTGCATAAAAAACGAAATGCTTATTTGTATACATAACTTAAATGTTTTATTTTTTCAGTAAAAAGATCTTGTTGATTTCAATATTTGTTGTTTATCTAATTAAAATTAAGGAATTTAAAATGTGACACTTAGTTCCTGAGTTGACCGATTCAATTTAATAAATACAGAATTTTGAGATAGATCTATTTAAATAAAAAAACAAAACGTTTATTAGCATGCATAACTTAAATGTTCTATTATTTTTCAGTAAAAAGAGCTTGTTAATTTCAATATCTGTTGCTTTCTATCCAATTAATATTTGAAATTAAAAATTGATTCTTATTTTCTGTATTGAATTATTTAATTTAATAAATACAAAATTTTGAGTTGGATCTAAATAAATAAAGATGAATTTTATTTACATAAAAAAACGAAATTTTTTTGCATACATAACTGAAATGCTCTATTATTTTTCAGTAAGAGGAGCTTGTTAATTTCTATATTTGTTGCTTTCTCCCAATTAATATTAGAAATTAAAAAGTTGACACTTATTTTCTGAATTAACTGATTCAATTTTTTAAATACAGAATTTTTAGATGGATCTGTATAAATGAAGATAAATTTTATTTGCATAAAAAACGAAAAGCTTATTTGCATACATAACTTAAATGTTCTATTATTTTTTAGTAAGAAGAGTTTATTAATTTCAACATTAGTTGTTTTCTCCCAATTAATATTAGAAATTAAAAATTTGAGAATTATTTTCTGAATTGACTGATTCAATTTATTAAATACAGAATTTTGAGATAAATCTATATAAATAAAGATAAATTTAATTTGCATAAAAAACGAAATGTTTATTTGTATACATAATTAAATGGGTTTTTTTCAGTAAAAAGAGCTTGTTGATTTCAATATTTTTTGTTTGTCTAATTAAAATTAAGGAATTTAAAATGTGACACTTATTTTCTGAATTGACTGATTCAATTTATTAAATACAGAATTTTGAGATAAATCTGTTTAAATAAAAAAAAAAACGAAATGTTTATTTGCATGCATAACTTAAATGTTCTATTATTTTTCAGTAAAAAGAGTTTGTTAATTTCAATATTAGTTGCCTTCTTCAAATTAAGATTAAAAATTAAAAATTTGACACTTATTTTCTGAATTGAATGATCCAATTTAAATACAGAATTTTCAGATGGATCTATATAAATAAAAATAAATTCTATTTAAATAAAAAAAACGAAATGCTTATTTGCATGCATAACTTAAATGTTCTATTATTTTTCAGTAAAAAGAGTTTGTTAATTTCAATATTAGTTGCCTTCTTCAAATTAAGATTAAAAATTAAAAATTTGACACTTATTTTCTGAATTGTATGATCCAATTTAAATACAGAATTTTGAGATGGATCTATATAAATAAAAATAAATTCTATTTAAATAAAAAAACGAAATGCTTATTTGCATGCATAACTTAAATGTTCTATTGTTTTTCAGTAAAAAGAGCTTGTTAATTTCAACATTAGTTGCTTTCTCCCAATTAATATTTGAAATTAAAAAATTGACTCTTATTTTCTGTATTGAATGATTTAATTTAATAAATACAAAATTTTGAGTTGGATCTAAATAAATAAATATAAATTTTATTTACATAAAAAAAACGAAATTTTTTTGCATACATAACTGAAATGCTCTATTATTTTTCAGTAAAAGGAGCTTGTTAATTTCAATATTTGTGGCTTTCTCCCAATTAAGATTAGAAATTAAAAAGTTGACACTTATTTTCTGAATTAACTGATTCAATTTTTTAAATACAGAATTTTTAGATGGATCTGTATAAATGAAGATAAATTTTATTTGTATAAAAAACGAAAAGCTTATTTGCATACATAACTTAAATGTTCTATTATTTTTTAGTAAGAAGAGTTTATTAATTTCAACATTAGTTGTTTTCTCCCAATTAATATTAGAAATTAAAAATTTGAGAATTATTTTCTGAATTGACTGATTCAATTTATTAAATACAGAATTTTGAGATAAATCTATATAAATAAAGATAAATTTAATTTGCATAAAAAAAGAAATGTTTATTTGTATACATAACTTAAATGTTCTATTATTTACCAGTAAGAAGAGCATGTTGATGTCAATATTTGTTGTTTATCTAATTAAAATTAAGAAATTTAAAATTTGATACTCTTATTTTCCAATTCAAAAGGTACAATTTATCAAAGAATTTTAACATGGTTCTACATGAATAAAGATAAATTTTATTTGTATAAATAATGGAGGGTTTATTTATATAATTAAATTTGATGTTTTGTCATCAAGAAGAGCTTGTTATATTCAATATTTGTTATTTTTCTCTAATTTATATTAGAAATTTGGAATTTGACACTCTTGTTTTCCAATTCCAATAAATCAATTTAATAACTGAAGAGTTTTTACATGATTCTATGCATTAAAATTATTTACATAGACATCAATAGATATTTGTCCGACCTTGAAAAAATTTAGCCGCCATGATCGCCAAATCAAGATAAACTGTACTATTAATTCTTCAATTCCTATTTGTTTTTACACAAATCGATGGTTTTTATCCGATTTTCTAACAATTTGGTACAAGGACGTTTCTAGTCAAACCGAAGGTCATTGTTAATTTGAGAGACTTTTTTCTTCTGTTTTCTTATAAATCAATATTTTAATCCAATTGTGAAAAAATTTGGCACACTTGTTCTATAAGATAAAAAGAGAATATTTCTTAATTAATCAAAGTCCTAAACAAGTCAGAATATAAGGAATTCAAACCTCTAATTTTTTTTATGTTTTTAAATGTAACGTTAGAAAAAAATTACGCTGTCTTAAAACTAAAATATTACTTTTTTTACTTAAGTAAATTTCATTTTTGAATATAAAATCCTTTAATTTTATAAATTTTTAAATAAAGATTCATATTCCAATACATTTTAGCAAGTACAATTTTCAATTTACAAACCAGTGATTTACAGCAGACGGATTCGATTAAGCGCGTACTTTCAACCTAAACAAATAAGAACATTAAATTGGTGTCTATATGAATTGTTCAGCATACAATAAACATTTATTCCGGGCTATTAGGCTTGTTTTTATAGACGTCTATTACATAAAATACTTTTTATGTGATTCACCGCATAAGATATTTCGTGAACGTTTTTAAAATACATATACACTTGTTAATATATATGTACAAGAAAAATATACATATGTCAAAATATATATGTACAAGGAAAAGATACATACTTTTGAAGTTTCCAACAGTAAAATAGTCAAATGTTTAAACTCAAAATTTCAGTAACATTTATTTCTTTTTAAGAATACTCTAAAACCAGACACAAGTTTTGAATTTTAATTGAAATAGCGAATTTTATATACAAGGGTAAACCCTCTAGATACTTAGTACCAATCATATGAAAGATTACAGATAATTGTTGGAATCGTAATTAATCTATTCATATATCTATTGAAAATGATAAATAACTCCATTTATGATGGTTATGGTAAAAAAAATTGTTATGTAAAGTGATATTGTATATGACTATTCATAATAGTTTATTATAAATGCCTATTTGTTATATTACTAAAAGTTATATATATTATATAGATGCAAGAAATTTTGTGACTTGTGCATAGTATGAAGCATGTTTCTGACGAACTTTAAAAGGCTTTAACACATTCGATTTCTTGCTTATTAATTAAAAAACAATTAATAATTTTTTAAATTTATTATGGGTATGTTACTTGCAAATATACTAGCTAATGAAAATATTTTTATTGTTTTTAAATGCTAACTAGCTTCTTTATTTGAAAATAAAATCAAAAAATTTCATTAAATTTATTTCTTAAAAATTAAATCTACATTTCATAAAGACAATAAACTATAAGTGATACAAGTTCTTATAAGGAATATTTATATGCATTATATAAAGATCATACTTGGAATAACAAAATCATTAAACATTATTCTTCAACACAGAAAGAATAATTAAGATTTCCTAAAAGTAATTAAAGATGACGGATGATGAAATCTTTCAAGAAGTCTTTATGAATTTGAGACAAACCATTCAAATCTTCCCTAGAACCTTTAATTCATTAATTGAATTCATATATTAATTAATTTATTGCTTATGTCTCAGGGATTAATTGAACGTTTTAAAACATTGAAGCTGTATGAAGTATTATTAAATGTATAAATGAGAAATCCAAGATCTTGCAACACAAATCTTAATTTGTTAGTACAACTACTTATTGTATATACAAATTATATTTTTGTATTATTAATATATATTTTGTTTAGTAATTTTTTCGATAGTTGTGATCGAATCAAAAAATTTATAATGGTAAAATTGCTTAACATATCTATACTATAAAAATGTCATTAATATAAAATTAGCATACATGTTTAATTACAGAATAACATAAAGTCACCATTCGTTTTATTCTAAATTTTCATTAAAAGCCAAACAAAATAGCTTATTATTTCACCAACAAGACTATGAATTATATAAACCATAAGCAAGTACGATATTTTTCAGTTCGCCAATGGTGCATTATTTGGGGATTTTTCGCTTTAAAATCACTCTAAGAAATTTGGTGGAGTTCCACATTATTTGGCGATATTTTCCTTACGCCCGACTAACAGGAAAGTACTACAAATACAATGACGTATCAATGCAGATGAAACGATTGAATGCATTATATATTAAAACAATATCCCTAATGTATCTGTTATCTAAATATAAAAGAATGCTTCTGAATATCAATTTATCCTCATTGATCTAGTATCTTTTAATAGTTTGTTTTGAAGTAATTCTTCATTAAATATTTATTTGAAAACTATATTTTATCTTCTCCTTATATTATTACTTTATCTACAGTGAGGACGATTTTATTTTCTTTTTTTCTCAGTCTAGCTTTACAAATGCAAAATTTATTTGCTTCTTAATGGCAACTTAGTGTTTCGAGGAAATAAATTTTTGGATTGAAATATTTTAAAATGAAATTACTTTGCATGAACTTTATGGTTATGGCATCTAGCCAGGGACTTGCAAGAGATTTTTTATTGGTATGAGTAAAACTTTTTAAAGTAATTTTTTAGTATAAAGTAATATGGTCAAATAAAAGGAATGAATTAACTCAGTGGAAGTTTATTTTTATAATTACTAATATCAAAAGGTTAAGTTACCGTTCAATGATAGTAATTATTTAAATTTATTTAATTTTTTCTTAGTTTTTAATGTGTATTTAGCCTTTTAAGACTAAATACAATAGGCGATTAAAAATAAAAGCCATTTTATTGTTTCATTTAGTTTTCTCTTTTATTGTTTTTTTGTACTAATTTGCTAACTATTTCATTTGTTTTTGAAGGCATTTACAATAATGATAATAACATAAGTTATTATATATTTTAATATATAATATATATTAAATTAATGTATATATTTTAATTAACAATAACGGCAGAATTTCTTATTTACACTTATTGAAAGCATTATGTTAATTATGTATATGAACATTACCTGGGAGGAACTTGTCAATCCAATGAAAATTACTTATACTTCATTTTTATAAAGCATTTTAACAGCTCCATACAGACTTTTATATAAAATCGCAATAATATAATCAAATTATAAAGTTTCTTAATTTATCATAAAATTTGGCACAATATATCTAGACTTAAATGTGCCTTTTTACATAATATTAAAAATGATATTAAAATGAGTACAATATCTTTAGAAAATAAATGTTATCTAATTTCCCTGCATAAAATATATAATAAGAAATTCTGTATTTTCAATCTTTCCGTTATTATCTAAAAAAAAGACATTTCATTGATTTTGTCTTAGTTATATTTCGTTAAAATAATTTTAAAAAAAGAGATTAAATGTAAAATGATAATTGTCTATTACTAAAAAAACTGCATTTCTACATTTTAGTGTTTTTTTAATGTCTTAAATCGTAAAACGGAACACAGAAATATAAATACAAATAGCAAGAAAGATGTTATCAAGTGCGTATACATTTGAGCGAGAAAATACGGGAAAATGGAATTCAAAATTTTATGGAAGTACAGTGTAGAAGTTTTATCACAACAACAAAGTTTATCATTACCAAATGACCAAATGCCTATCAACGTCATGTATTTTTGACTATAATTCATATTCCTTAGAAAAACAAAGTATAAAATTTACAACTGGTTTTCACTCTCATAAAATAAAAATAAAGTAAATATAATACTAAATTTAATTTATAATTTATGTTATGCTAAATATTATTTCCTATTATTCTATTATACTAAATTTACTTTATACTTAAATATTTAATAAAGTAAATATTAATGTATATAATATGTAGTTTTTAATCATGCTTCCATGGAAACTACATGTATATAATATGTAGTTTCCATTCATGCTTTTTAATCATGCTTCCATGCTTACGGTGAATATGCGGTTACGAAAAAGCATTAGAGGACCGTGCAGAAAATGTTGAACATTAAGATTTGGTCTCATGTCTCGAAGAAAAAAGAGATGTATTTGCAATTTTTATGAAATGGTTTTGTTTGCTATGAATAATATTTGTTTTTTCGGAAAAATATTAAATGTATTTGAAAAAATATATTTTTTTATCCTAGATTATCCCAAAAGTCTTCTGCTTGTAACATAAAGAGACTTCACCTGTATCATAAGAAACTTAAAGAATATATACAGACGTATCAACGAAACACTACGTTAACATTTCGAAAGAAAGTCTAAAATATTCAAGGAAACATAAATATTTGTAGTGAATATTTTTATCGTTTTTCGAAGTATATACATATGTAAGTACAAACAGTTCACATTATAAGATAAATGTATATATTTTTCTGATATCATTTTAAAGTTAAATATATTGAGCAAATTATATAAATTTTTAGTTGAAAATCATAAAAAATAAGTAAAATTTCGCATTTCAATATTGTACATTTCATTTACATTCTAAAGTAATGATATATTTCATGTAATCCTTAAGGCTCATACTATTTAGGATTTTTTAAAGGGGACATTAGAACAGTCATACTAATTGTAGAAAATTAAATGTATCTCAAGTAGCCCTACTGGCATGCTTGTATGTATGCCTTTGCATGAATAATGCCATGCATTTTTGCTGTCTTTTTCCTTATTTTTTCATTTTATATGTCAAACCTTAATTATTGTCTACTATAATTTCTTATACGAGGCTATTATAGTGCACAATAATTTTTCGATAATTAGTAGTTCACCTTTGCCAACGTATATGTATATAATATTTTTCTTTGGGTCTAAATGAGATGAAAGCTTCATCCCCTTTTGATTAATACTTAATGTATAATGGGATATATTTCAATATGTTTCAAAATTTTGAATTTATACACAGTCATACAGTATAATATTTTATTTAAAGTTTTTCTTTCAGTTCGGAATTCCATATATCAAAAGCAAATGATTAAACAAGTAGGAAACAATTATAAAAATCAAAACGGTTTTGTAAGTCTTATGTGCTATTCGAATTAAACTTGGCTCCATACGATTCATATAGTGCAACATTTGAGATTCATTCGATCTTCCTGGTTACTAATGAATATGCATGATTTCATAGAAATATAATACATGATTTGCCCAAATTACATTTTAATGAAACTCCCGCATCTCTTAGTAGCGTTTGCCGATGATGCATAGTTCCAGCTACATAGTTCCGTGTGAAAATAAAGTGTTGTGTAGTGTAGTTGAAAATAAGTTTGTCGATGAAGGGAAAATATTTATAACTGAACATTATTTCAGATTATGCAAAAGAGGACAAAACGGTGGTCTGAGTTTAAAGAAGATGGCAGAAAAATTCCAAGAGAAGTTTAAAAAGACTGTTTAATAAGTAATTTAATAAGTCAGCCATTTTTTCACGATTTGAGAAGGTCCTATCGAACAAAGAATATTCAGATGAATAAACAGTGGTACAAGCAGGGTGGGCTACCAGCCATAACTCGTGAGAATCTCTAACTATTCTGCAGGAAAACTTTTCAGAACGAATCCTTCACGTGGTACTTCCTATACCCTCCACATTCCCTCGTTCTTACACCACCTCTTGCCAACTTGTGTGTTATGTTTAAGGGAAGTATTCAACACTGATCGACCAAGTATTAGGACGGCATTACGTGATAAAATCATTTCTTTTTGCAAGAGTTCGCAGCAATCTTTGCTTGAGTAGATGTTTTAGAATTTGCCTGAACGGTATGAACACTGTTTATAAGAAGGCTGTGAACGCTTTGAATATTTACATTTCGCATATCGTAGTAAATCAACGCAGTAATAGTGTGTATTACTTTTACAAACATATTAAGTCCACTCAAAAATGCATTAACTTTAATATACAAAAAAAAATGTTTTTTTCTTAATTCCAATTTTAGTACCGTATCAAATTTAGTTTAAACTATTTGAATATCAACTGCCCAAAATATATATCAGATTTGCTGGCGGTTGTGTATTACTCGTCCAAATCAACATCAAAAATCTCCTTCAAATACATTCTTCTATAATTATTGTTCGCCAATTGAAATAAAAAAGCGCATTCATAAAAGTATGCAAAAAAAGTTTCAGAGAGTAAAATTATTCTATTTTTGAGATATCTAAGGTATTTTAAAATGTAAGGAAGTAAATTAATTCAGCTAAATAAGACTAATTTCGATTCTGTAATTTTTTAATAGTATATTCCTTTTGTTGGACGATCTCATTATGATTTTTATCTTAAATTAAAGATGACTATGTGCCTCTCCCTCCCCCCTCTCTCGCTGTCTGTGTGTGTATGTGTATTCGTTGTGTTCTAGAGAACTTACATTTTTGCCTTCATATGGATGTATAATATGTTATGAGGAAATGATTTTTTTGGGATTATGATTAGAAATTTAATTATTTAAATGTAGATTTATTTTAACGCCTCTCATATACCCAATTTTAAAATTGAAGTGAGGGCGTATAGAATGCTTTGCAAAAGGTTATACAGTAAATTTTGCAAGCAATCTTTATCGAAGTGAATAAGATTTCATTTTTATCAGATAAAAAAAATTGAGCATTGACCGCGAATTATGAATTTAAAATGAAGATTAGTATTTAACGTGTATATACGGTGAACGCACTTAGCTGGTTAGTAATAAAATAGCCCAAATCCTAGCGTTGATTCGCGATAATATTCAACAATGTCAAAATACAAAAGAAATTTTTACATCAATCTGTAATTCAAGAATATATAAATACATTATTCCAACAATATCAATTTCCCAATTTTATGAATTAATTTTCTATTTTTAAACAAATTTTTAATAATTTTTAAAAATGTTCCAACAATTTATTCATACGAATTAAAAATAAAATTTAACGTGCGTGAGTCTGATACGCCCATGCATACTATGTGAAATGAGTCATTATTGAGTACGTACGCAAAAACTCTTTCAGATTAAAGTTAGAACACGATTAATTTCTGTTATTTACATAACAGACCGTCGATATTCATCGCCGAATTTGAAGGCGTCATCAATGAATTGCCAAACTGCCAATAATTTCAACAAATCGCCATTATTTTTAAGAAAATGTTTGCACTTTAACTGTCATCCGCTATTTTGTTGGTTTTGCAGAAGATCATTTAGCGCTTTTTCTATTTACATTTCTTTAAATGATTAAAAATGATTAACATTTAGGATTTGCCTGCCAACGAAAAAGAAGCAGAGACATATTTCTAAAATAATTATTCTATCAAAAAAGGCGTGTTCGAATGAACATAAGGCATGTTTATACTTGAAAACAATGGTGGTGTACTGTTACTGGTTGTAAAAAGCATTAGGGATACGCAAAGACATCTGGTTTCAAGATTCAAATCTTCCATTTGTTGCCACTCTTTGATTCAAATGGAGCAAAGAATTGACTTCCATAGAATGGGGAAAACAGCAGTTGGATTCTGAAAGGCATCAAAGAGTTCTGGCTACCTAAGTAACTTGGGCTAATTACTTAATATTAATCTGTTGATCTTTATCACCAAATATGAATCTGTCACCAATGAGTTAGTAAACCGTTGGCGTCAATGGTCAAATACGTAAGTACTGAAAACTCTTATTTTCAGATTAAAGCTATAACACCATAAATTTCAACACATGTATATCAAAAGAGATAAAAATCAAAAGAGATGAGCATATCAAAAGGGATGAAACAAACATCTAGACTGCACCCATTGAAAATTACTATTTTATGCAGCTTGAATATATAAATGTTTTGATAAATTGCAATATACAGTCTTTCAATGATATGAATCGTGTTTAGTAAAATATTCTTGAGACATTTACATTGTAAATAAAAAAAGAAAGTTTCATATTATTTCGATTAAAATTGAATAAAAAAATAGCCTTCACGATGAATCATTTGAGAAGAAAAGGCTATAACATTAATATAATAGCAGCGATGCTGCGATTCATTATTTCTAAACGTTTGCATATTGCATTCTCATTTCGAGCCTTAAGCACAAAATTAATTATTTAGTAATCAATATACTGTGCTAAATTGTAAAGCATAGTGATGAATGTAAAGATACTTTGTTAAACTAGTTAATCAAAATCTTAATATAAGACGATGTGGTTTCTTATTATCTTCGATCATTCTTTCACCGTAACTTCATCTCTCTTGTATAATAATGATAATTATGAATGCTCTTCGTCCTTTTAATACTTATTACTTCCGAAAAATAAAAGGTTTTTCTTTGTTGAAAATTCAGCCACTGTCTTTTTTTTCTCCTTGCTTTTTCTGGAATCGCAAACAAGTCTTTTAATTAATAAAATTAAGCGTTTCCTTACAATTCTATCTCTTATCAATATCAGACAAAATATGATTAAAAAGGTTCTTGATCTTTTAAATACTGAAATTGAAATTTGATATTTGTCTAAGTGCGTTTTCATTTATCATTGTGTATTAAAATATTCTGCCACTGATTGTTGAAATGCTTTTGCTAAAAAAATTGTAATTCCATATGTGAATTTCAAATAAATATTATATATATGTGTGTACATGCATTTGTTATATATTAATGAGAGTAATAGTTTATAATTAATAATTGTGGACCAATCTAAAAAAATATTAACTACTTTTACGGTTATTAATTATTCGCATTTGGTGACAGACTGGTTTACCAGAGTTAATGATTTCTAAAGGTTTTAAGGAAATGTTTCAGACATAGTTTTCTAAATAGGTTTCTCAGAATAATTCAACATTAATAAACCTATTGCGCATTCTATTTTGAAACCCTTGCATTATTCCGGTTATTGTATATTGCACTGCTGTGATTATTTGTCATTGACCCCCCCCCCCCAAAAAAAAAATTAATTCAAAAAATGAAAATGGTTAAGCATTAACTAATGCAAATAACTTGCTTACTGAGTATATTTTTTATATTGAAATATAAGAATAAATTATAAAATCTTTCAAAATTGAAATGTTTAGTTATGTTATTAACAGGCTATTTTTTTAAAAAAAATTAGATGAAAAATAGGGGATAGTTAAGATATTTTTAATAATGAAGTTTAAAAAAGATTTTTATCATTCAAAAGCAGCTGTAATGCTGAAGAAAAAAAAAGAACCAACTATCAATACATATGAGCATTTTAATGCATCCACATGCACACAATTAAATATTTCCATTATTTAAAAATAGCAAAAATTAGCAATCTATAGTTAAAAAAATAATAATGTTAAATATATATTTCAAATATGGATCTATAATATTTTTAACTCATTTGAAATTTAATAACATGCTAAATATACATTTCAAAATGAGTTAAAAATATTTTTCCATATACTGTTTTTTGAAAATTAATGCAGATAACATACAAAATTTTGCTTAGTTTGTATACTTTATATATACATAAAATAACTATTTTCTTAGTTGGTTTTAATTTAATGAATTAAAATATTCATTAAAATCAAGAGACAAAAATAATTTCACCCTTCAAATTGTATTGTTCTCTAACCGTATACAAGATCTCTCTATCAAAGTCTATGCAAATAGGACGCCACCAAGCATGTAAGATAGATATATGCATCTCTATCTATATTATTGGTAATCATAATAATTAATACATTAGACGCGATAAATAAATGCGATATTAAATTACTCTTCTACTCAAGTACTACTTAATTCGAATAAGGTTAGACAAGAGACTCGCATATATAAAATACATCAGGCACATTGATTAAGTATTTCACAAAGAAACTATATATTTATATTTAAATAGCTTCTGTAATTTCTGAAAAGTAATATGAATTTTATCCAGCTCTTTACTTTTCTTCAAGTATAGTTACAATATTTCCAATACTAAAAATTCTGAAACATCGAATAAAGAAAGTATTTCAATTAAGTTTAACACGATATACAACATAAGTTGATAGATGTTACATTAATTTATGATAGGTTTAAAAGAATTCTTAGAATTAATTAACGTGCATAAAAACTTCAAAGATGTGTATATTACAACCCAAACGGATATTCCTTAATTAATGAAATGCCATGATGGGGTAACTTAATCTACCAGATGAAGATTCTTAACGCAGCGGTAACATTTCTGTCAAGTATTACAATACGGAGTAAGTACGATGGTACTTCCGGCATCAACGAACTCAAAATTAAAGCCTTAACAAGCTCTTAAACAGATTAAACCGTGATCGTTAAATTAATCTTCATAACATTAATGAAGTCTCACAATCACATCATTATCCCTGTACTTCATTAGAGACAGATAATCAGTTTTATGCCGTCAGGGTATTTTACATAATGAACGAAGAAGTTTCAACACTTGGGATAATAGATTCAACAGGAGAAAGTAAATGTAGCATTAGCATTTCTTTGTTACAACAATATTTTGATACTAGCAAAAATTATATTATTGCCTGAAAAGAGACAGACGCCTGTAGAGTATAAGAAGGCGGCGTTAAGATGAGAAGCATGCAAAGCGTTTCATCATCAGTGTTCTACTCGAAAGCAAGTCGGGCTTATGCATAATTACAAAGTATCCGGAGAGTAATATCAAAGCATTAATTTGAAGGAAAGATGAGCCGCAGAGTGGCGTAACAGGAAATTAAAATTCAGTGTTAAACATGACCCAAAGGTGTGGATTTTCATCGTCTTTCGGATCTTAGGATTATGTTTATTCAGTTGAGCTCACGAGATTGCATGTGATGACATGAAAACACATGTTATGTGCCATCCTGTATTGCATGACTCAGTGAAATATCGTTATTCAAAACACATAGACAGAAAATGTCTTCCTTATAGCCAACATTTTAATTTTCAACAAAAGAGTTGAATAATTCGATATTTTTTTAAAATAGGTAACTTCATTAGATAATTAAGTCTACATATTTATAGGCGTCTGCATTTATTTATGTTTCGATTTTAGTAATTGCATCTAATATTTTAAGAAAAATAAATATGACATTATATAATTATATAAGGTCATTTTCCATTAGCCGGGCGAAAAATCGCCAAATAATGTAGAATTCCGCCAAATTTCTTTACAGCAATTTTAAAGCGAAAAATCGCCAAACTTACTAAAGACTTTCGCTAGCAACTAAATAACGGAAAAGTACCTTATATTAATTTTCTTCTTATGTTCCATGGTTCGATTTGCTATTAGAATAATATCATTACTTTAAAAAAAGCTTTTAAAAGGAAATTATGTGAGTTTTTTAGCGTATCATTTCCCCTTGTTGTTTGTATCAATGATAACATAATACAAAGCAACAGCGTTGGAAAAAAAATTGCCAATAGTATTGTGTCTGTAGATTTAAAATTAAATTATAAGCTTTTGAAATAAAAGAATTTAAAGATATTTTTAAATAATAAGAGTTATGCATTTATTTAAACATATTTTGTATAATAATTATTAAATTATATCAAAGCCTTAAAGAAATATAATCTAAAAATAGAAAGAAATATTTTTAATAATGTGCAAAACTTACAGAAATTAGTAATTTATCCAACAGTGATTGTATAGCTTCTTCAATGGCAAATACTATTGAGATTTATTGAAATGTCAGTAAAATTATAGATATTTGTCGATGTGTATAACTTTAGACATGAATGTACCTGATAAATATCTTAACAATAAAACGTAGTATATTGTTTTTTTTTTAAATAAATCATTTGTAAAAAATACAACAGCCACACATATTTGAAAAATTATCCTTCGTTAATCAAAAGAATGTGTATATAATTTTTTTAGAAACTTAAAAAATGAAAATAAATTGTTGACATTCCAATTTTTAATTGTTTTTCTATAACATTTCCAACAATTTCTGGGGAATAAATATTTATGAAAATACGATAAAATAAGGTAAGAATACATATTTTATCTAAATTTTTCCTACTTAACCCAATAAAATAGAAAAGGTCCTTTTTTATTTATTTCATTTTTGCTGCATAAACGAAGTTTTTAAGTGCATATTTTGAAAGCACATGCATCAATGATACAGATGTATTATCAATATTATTCTCTTAAAAGAAAACATTTTTCTTAAAGACAGTTACTTTATTCTGCATTGTTTTCTGATTTAAAGGAAACCACGTATATTTAAAGCATTTTTTATCTGATCCACAATGCAATCTTGCCATTGAAGGAATTATTTGATACTTCTATATTTCTTCTGCAACTGTAAAGTATCTTATGATTTTTTATTTTCATATAATGTACTGAATTAAGTTCAGTTAGAATCCTGATATGATGCGTCATATTTATTTAAAAATAAGCAAAAGCTTTTATAATAATTTTGGTTTTTTAACTCTGGCATCCATTTTTGAAAAAAAAAAAAAAATAAAAAAAACAAAAATTTTAAAAAGGGATTTTTTTTTGTTTCTTGCAAATTTATTTCATAAATATCCAAAAATTCTGGAAGGAGATTTTTACTAATTATAGAATCGCATATATCCTTACTACCATACATCTAACATTTAAACAAGAAACACAACACGTAAGGCTATTAAAATAATACTACTTCAATAGTTGCCACAAATTAATCCTTAAAAAAGTTAAAGGATTAATAAACTTCAAATTATTTATAATTTTTTTTAAAATTAAACGCAACCCTTTTTTACTGCGAACAAACTAGTAAAACTAATCTGGTGAAAATAAATGAACACTTTTTACGCTGTGTATTTTTTGTTTATTTTAACTTTAATAAATTAAAACTTTATATTCCTTTTTTTAATATTTAAATAATATACTTAGAATTAGTACTCTTTTCAACATTTTGAGACGACTGCTTTTCGAGGATTCGATTTCCTTAAGGAAAGAGAAGCTGTACTGTATCTCCATCCTACGTAGGATGAGCACATTTCCGGAATTCTTCGTCCATTCATTTTTTGTTAATTTTTTCACGCGTACCGTTTCGGACTCTATTATTTTAATTCAGACCGCGAATAATCCAATTTTATTTTGTTGTTAAATCTAAACCTCTCATCCTTTCATTTTCCCTCTCACCCCTAATTTGACGAATTAAACCCATCCTAACGCATGCGCAAAATAATGATGAGATTTAGAATACGTTGCCAAATAATAACAAATTTAACTGGTATCTGAAGTAATACTATAGATTCTATCATTAAATTTCATCTACATTGTGATAACGCCTTAAATTGTGATTATGGAATATATCTTTTGGGGGAAAGATTGATACTTTTATTGTAAACATTTAAAAGAAAATGTTTGCTCAATGTCCAAGAATAGATTACGTTGCTTGCCTGAAATTCAAACTATCTATATTCATTAATTGAATATTTTATTGTCAATTTTTTTCTATTTTTGAATGTTAAGAAAGACTAATCGGAATTAAATTAAGTTATTTTAAAAGACGAATCAAAAGGGAGTTTACATTACCACAGTATTTAAAATAGAAATAAAAATACATTATAAATAGCTCCATCATTTCATTGGAATGATCTCCATTATTAAAAATTAGTTGTAGAACTAACAGACCATGTGTAAACAAAGTTACAAGGCTTAATGTCTGACAATTTGATGAAATCCTAGATATGAAATTATTTAAATATATCCAAAGTTCTTTAAAAAACAACTGACCACCAAAGGCGTATAGCTACAAATATTATACATACTATTTTTAATCGATTCCTATTAACAGATCATCATTCACCAATTTATAAGAAATTGAATTACAAAAATATTAAATAAAGTATGAAATACTGAGAACAAAATTAACTATCTTGTATCTTGTTATTAAATCTTACTATGTCGATTGTTTATTAAATAAATTTTAATGTCATAGAAATCTATTCTAAGTTTTTAGAATTACATAAATTTCTTATGCAGAAACGGTTATTATTATTAAAAATTCAAAATCATTATAACATTATAATTTGCTACAGTTACTAACCCATTGGTGATCGTTGGCGTCGAAGGTGTAATACTGAAGTACCAAAATTCTCTTTTACGCTCTTTCAGTTTTAAAAGAATTGGAATACATTTTTAAAAATGCTACAGTTATCGCCATTCAGAGTCGATTCCAGGACAAATAGATGCATTGAATTAGAAAAAAAATGACATTTAAGGAGTTTCAAATTTTATTTTTTCTTAGCACTCAAACTGAATAAATTTTTAAGTTCATTTTTTTATACAAGCATTCAAGTGAATAGCATATAATTTTAATTTTTTTATCTGCCTTATATGTTTTATAATAGAAATGTTTCATCTATTTTGAAAAGATTTATCTAAAAATGAATATTCAAGAAGAATGTTATAAATAATTGGTACACATCTTTTTGGTTGTACATTTTATAAAGGTTATGCATCTTTTAAAAAAGAAATAAATAAAATTTTGGAACAGTAAATCACCGCCAAAAAGTGTCTACACATTTCAAGTCTAGTGTCGGGATCGATTCTTTGGACCGAAAGTTAAGGTAAAAATTCAAAGGCATAATAAGGATCTTTCGAAATCGATTTTTTTGTCTTTATATTTCCTTTTTCTTATTTCAGATAACGTTGCCTCTTTGAAAATGTTGAAATTTTTACTTTCGCATTTGCCAGTTACTTCGAATTTTATAAAGTCTCAGGAACCCGTTTTCTTTTAAGGACTCAATTTGTTTTGTTTCACTGTGTTGCCGTTGCCAGCCATGAATATGGAATTCCATAAATATATGTTTAAAAAAATCTGAGTTACGTAGATGTATGCATTTGTACAATGGAGATGGAAATCAATACTGCTTCTCCTTAGACTTTTTACGAAAATAAAATATTACTTAAAATCTAACAATTCAAAAAAATATGCATTATATAAAATAGATTTATTTTCTTAATTGATATAAATAGTCGAATCCTTAAACAATGTAAAAAAAATTAAATAAAATGTATTAATACATTGATAGTTTTACAGAATATATTTGATAAATGTGTTTTTAAATTCTCCTAATTTCATGAAACTTTTTTCAATGCATTAATACGTTTTCTGAATATTCATTTTCATTTTGAACAACATTTTTGAACCCAATTTAGACAGAATCAATGGTTATGCCTATGTCTTTCATACATGTTATTTAATAAAAACATTAAAGCAATTTCTTTAAAATCAAATATTCTAGAAATTAGTGAGCAAGAAAATGTATGATTATATATTCGTTTTACTGTGAAACCCGTCATCTTATACTTTTGGAATTCACATATTTCCTGAAGGTGAATTTATATTCTGATTTCATGTGAAACGCTTGGGCAGATCTGAATTAAACTTTTATAATCAATAGTTTTCAATTAATAATATTATTTTCATACATATTAAAATAAAATACATATATAGTCTTAATTGTTGTAATTCATAGCGGATTTTATTTATTTATAATCCTTGTATTTAAATTGCATATATTTAAAAAATTGGATTTTTATTACGCGCCTAATAAGTGAAATCCTGTTTTCATTCTTAAAAAAATTATATGATCTTTTATTTTTTTAAATATATATAAAATAAGATTATATGCAAAAAGATGTTCAGACAACCAAATTGTTTCGAGTATGAGTTATATAGTTTAGTTGTATTAACGGCCCATTGTAAAGCAACACTAGGGCTATTTTGGGACGGACCTCGTAATTTTGAACCGTGGTCAGTTGACGAGGATGGCACTTAAACTAACACCCCCATCTCCAAACCACACCAGCGGGAACACGTTCAGGCATCACGGATTTAATGTGCAACAGACCCCCTTACAAGATGGTCGTTTGGTGAAATCTGTTCCCGAACTTCAAACCCTATATCTCACGAGCTGAAATCTTATCACCAGGTCAACGCTTCCCCGTGAAGCTTATAAATGTGCTGAAAAACGCATATTTTTTACCTTATAGTTAATATTTATTCTGTAATAATCATAATAAACATTTATCCAAATAAGTTGTAAGTTATGAAGAAGTTATTAAGATGATAAACTTAAAACTCTAATAGTATACTTTATACATACTTCTTTATTTAAATTTTTATACGCATTTTAATTACTCGTCCTAAGATTTAGTTTAAAAGTTCTTACTTTTTACTAAACCCTGTCATGCATGTTACCTTTATAAAGCATTACAAAATTTAATTTTTAATAAACAACATTTTTTAGAATTTTTTTTGCTTGATATTACAGTTGACTGCCTTTTATTTATAAGGAAGTATATTAAAAAACACAAAAAGAGAAAGGTTTCAAAAACCCCAAACATCTAGTTTCTTGTTGAAAAGCGTCAGCTGAGATTTAAATGTTTTGATATAAAAAAATACAATCGAAAAAAAATCCGAGTTTTTTTTATCTTCAATCCCTTAGTATTTATACAAGTATTATATAGTATTTATACAAGTATTTATAGTGTGCACTTTCTAAGACAATTGTTTTTTTAGGAAATTGGTTTTTTATTGAACTATAATAAATAAAATGGAAAAAAGATTCTTTTCTAAATATACTGTGCAATTATTTTCAGAAAATAAATTAGCTTCTATAAATAATAAACTGAAAATTATTAATAATCTATTCATTAGAGATCCTGTTTACCCTCGCATGTGAACTTCAAGCTTCATAAACATGAATATTATTTATTAAAAATTTCTTCAAATTAAAGAAGCCAACAATGCTTGTTTGATTGCTTCTAATAAGCTCTAGATTGATTACCATTTAAAAACACGAGTGTTGTACACAAGATGAGTTATTTGGATATTTTGTTTACTGCTCTGTTTACAAACAAAAGTATTTGCACATTATTTTCATCAGCTTATATTCAAACAAAGATATAAATAATAAGCTAAAATAAATAAGGGGAAAAAGATAAAGCAATTAAATCATGTCCGGCTAAGGTAATTTTCTATTACAGATTATAGATTCTAGTATTAAAGCGCAAAATTTTACATTTATAAAAAAAATAATTTGTTTCGCAAATATTATAGATTTTATAGAAAAAAAACTAATAATTCTCTTTCACTACTTGAAATGTAATACGAAATAAATAAATAAAAGAATGTATTAACATTTTTATTACTTGAACATTTAAGACTGACAAGATTATATTTTTATTTTCTCATATACGAGAACTAATCAAAAAGTCTTTGCGCCTATTTTTTATTTGCCAAAAACAGGTACATACACCTTACATTATTTCTCCACATAGTCACCACACAGGTTCAGACTTTTGTCACATCGCAGCACTAAATTAGAGATCCCCCTGTGGTAGAATTCTTCTTGCTACCTGTGGAACCAACGTCGGACCGGTTTCTTGGCTTCTTCGTCAAACATGAATCTCTCTCCTGCCAGAAACTTCTTCATTCTTCTTCTTCTGGACATAAAACGTCAAAATCACCAGGGGAAAGGTCAGGACTGTAAGGTGGTTGTTCCAGATTTCTCCGGTGAACGCTCATTTTCGCACAAGCCTTCACGACATTTTTGAAACTAACCACGCCACCATTGAACACTTCTCAAAAACACTTTTCCCCGTACGTGGGGTGCATTTCCCTGTTAATTGCTATGGTCGTTTGTCCCTTGCTCCATAGAAAAAGAATAACACTAAGTTGCTCATAAGCTGTGGACGTCTGAAGAACAACCGCCATCTTAAATGACTGATAGCAGCGCCACTCATCGAAGCAAAAGGCAGATACGGCTGGTACGGTTCAAGGAACGTTCACTGCTGGAAATGTATATGTTCACTTCGTATTCATAGCCGTATTTTGACTTAAAAAATAGGTGAAAAGTCTTTTTGATTTGCTCTCGTAAATAGTGTAGGGAAATAATAAATTCTCGAATAAATATATAGTTATAGTCAAATAATGCGTATTCGATATATAGTGAAATCTTCTTGTTTTATTCCACCCTGAGTTCGAAAAACAAATTTTGGAAAATGTCTATATGTCCGTGATAAAAATAACTCAAAATCGCGTTGGCCTAAACTGTTTAAATATGATGTATGGTCTGCGCATCAAATTTGTATATTTCTATCAAATTTTGAGTTTCAAAGGAAATCCGTCTGTCTTGTTGTTTGATTATGAGTAAACAAGATAATTGCAAAACGAAAAGTAGTTAGATAAAATTCAGTATTGATTTAATCATAAAATTAGTATTATTTTTTTCATAACAGAGATAACTGTCAAACTTTGGCTATAATCTGTCTATAGAACACGCAAACATGATAACTGCCTATAGAACATGTAAACATGATAAATGTCTAGAGATCATGTAACCATGATAACTGTCTATAGAACATGTAACCATGATAACTGTCTATAGAACATGTAACCATGATAACTGTCTATAGAACATGTAACCATGATAACTGTCTATAGAGCATGTAACCACGATAACTGTCTATAGAGCATGTAACCACGATAACTGTCTATAGAACATGTAACCACGATAACTGTCTATAGAACATGTAACCATGATAATTGTCTATGGAACATGTAATTTTCACAAACATGTAAACGTGATAACTGAAAGACTTTAAATAAATTCAATTTCGTATACCATTTTTTTATCTACAAGTGCAGGTTTGAGCAAATTTTAGTTTCTGTCGGCAGAGGGAAATGTATCGAAGACACAGATTTTATTTTTTGGGAACTATTAACCGCATTCCAGGAGTTAATCGCCAAATAACTCGCCAAGGATGACGCGATCAATTCAGTAAAGATGCTAAATTCAAGCTCAAAGTTAACATTTCGTATCTATTGTATGTAAGTGCCCTGTAAGATATTCTCTGGCATGACAGTTTTTCTAGAAGGCATGCAAGAAAGTTTTAAGGAATCCCCTTTTATATATATATATATATATATATATATATATATATATAT
>JAOUZG010040215.1:7229128-7241075 GCA_026289955.1 Argiope argentata
TCCAATCATGCAGTACATTGACTCGAAATGCATTAACTCTGATGGGATAAAAAGATCTCGCTTGATATTTTTTTGAAGTCTAGACAGGAAAAACCCAAACTTTAACAAAGGGCAACGACAAATTATGTCCAAATAAGGTCCACATACTGCTTCAAGTTATGATTTTGATCAAATAGAATTACAAACTTCTATTCAATATTGGTTTGAATAGTTTACGTAATTACAAATCGAAGATGAATGCTAAAATATCTGAGATATAAAATACACTTTATTTTTACCTTTTTTATGAATAACACTAGTTTCATCATATGTAGTTCAGTTAAAGGTAAACAAGAATTTATCTTCGAATACAATCTCGAAATTCTTTTTTGTATAACCAAGAACTTTTCAATGCGTTTTTCCTTCAATTTATCATGCATCTTGATTTGAAGTGATGTAAGGGAACACTTGTAGTTGTTTATACACACGCATAAAAGTTTGGCACTGTCCCAAGTGTTGAATATTTTATTTTTGAGCCTGCTGCAGATGTTAGCAGCAAATAATAAACTTCTTGCCAAATTATCTTGTTTTCTGGGATGCGTTTGTTTTCTATACATGTAAATTAGAAAAAAAAAGTGAATATCCAGACTGTTTTTAGGATGCTTTTTCTTTCCTGTCGTCTGATTCTAATATTCTTCCTGACTGTTTTTAGAATGCCTTTTCTTTCCTATCGTCCGATTCTAATATTCTTCCTGACTGTTTCATCAATTATGCAATCCATTTGAAATAGCACCAAATAACAAATCTCGATAAACAGATAGATTTCGTTGATATATATAGAAGAAATTGAAGAAAGATAAAGAAGGAATTGTGCAAACAAATGAAAATTCGATTTGTCAAAACAGCTCCGATGTGAATTCAACTTCGTAAATGAAAGCAGTGTGTGAAATATATGGAGCCATGATGGTTAAAAAATATCGAATAATTTTATTTCTAAGGAAAATGATTTTTCCAGCTTAGAATTCAAAGATTCTTATCCATGCATTCTATTTTCTTCTGTTTATCAATACTCAAATCATCTTATACTCATTTTTTTAATTTGCTGTGAATGGACAGGAGAAAAATGCTCCGATTTTTAAAAAAAATATTTATCTCTACTTCTACATTCTGGAAGTTTAACAGAAAGAAAAGCCTTGGAAAACAAAAAGACGAAATTAGATGAAATGCATTTCTGGACTTTGTTATCATAACAAATTCTGCGAATGTATTTAAGAAAGATTTCCTAAAACGTTTCAGCCTTAATTAAAAATTGGGGCAAAAACTTTCCAATTTTTAAGTTATAACTCAATTTTGTGAGGTTTTCAGATTTATCTCTCAACTTACCAGAAAATGATGCAGTTTACAAAATAAAGTAGAAAAATTGATCAATCTGTTGATAGATTTAAATATGAATATTTTGAAAATAAAAACAGAAGAAGAAAAAAGCAGAAAAAAATATCTCCCATTTACTGTTCACCATTTAAAATATATAGGAAGGTTTTAAGTAAATCTCCAGTTTGAAATGGTAGTAAAAAGAAAATACCTGGACCAAGTTTTTATCAAATTTTATAATAATTTAAAGGAGATTATTGAAATTTCTTTTCCGCTCCAAAAAATCAAAAACTCGCCCTCAAAGATGAAATGAAGTTGTATGCAATATTATTAAACAAAATAAAACATGAAAACATCGGTGCGGCTTAAAATGTGTTTAATCCGTTCCGAGACGAGCTGTTTGGAAAAAATAGAAATCGAAGAAAAGCTCTCCGTTTCTTGCTGACCATTCGACACATGCATAAAAGCCTTTTTGAAGATTTCTTGAGAACTTTCTATCAATTGAAAAATCAGTATAAGAATATAATTTAATCTTTGGGGTTTTGTGATTATCCTTAAGACTTATGAAGGTATATTCCCCCCCGAAAAAAAAGATACAGAAAACGAACTAAATACAAATGTACAACAGAAACAGTAGGGGAGGGCGAATGTAGAAAAATACCTTCCTTTTCCAATTTCAATTCACCTTTTCAATGTGAATTGGATATCCCTTTCCAAATCACCCATTCTACTCATGTACAAAAACATTTTTCAAAACTTTTCTAATAATATTCTATATCCATCGAGAATTCGAGTATTTATTTTTCTTTAGTCACGTTACACTTTAACCGTGTGGAAAATTACATCTTTAAAAAATTCTCACGTTAATGAAAAAATGATACATTTATAAATGAGGTGGCGAAGTAATAGGGAATGTAAAAGAGAAACAAATACTTGAAATAGTTAATTTTTGCATAATCGTAAGTGAGGCTTGCTAATAAATTGTAAGTAATCCATAAATAAGTCTCTTAATACCTAATCCTTAAATAATAACGAAATGTAACAGTATCTGCCTCTTGGCTGCTATGTTTCGGTGATTAAATAAACACGTAAGGGAATGTAAGGAATTTTTGTATTCAATTCGAATAAAAATTGTAAATTACTCCCATATTTTGAGAAAGGTTATTTTCTTGAAATTTAACATCAATAAGGGATATGATAATACAAGACGAAAACGCAGGATAAATTATAATAAACACAGATTACTATCAAAATTGTGGACAAGTAACAAATTTCGAAAAAAATAATTCCATAAATTGGTCGTTTGTTTACTCGTGTGTTTTTGAAATTATTTTAATGGCACAAGAATCCAGGAAAATGAAATTTAAAATGGAATATATATGTGTAATTTGTATCGAATTTTTGACCAAAACTTTTGAAAGAGAAAAAAAAAACATCTAAAAGTTTTATCGAATTTTAGACCAAATCTTTGAAAGAAAAAAAAACACCTAAAAGTTTTATCGAATTTTAGGTTAAATCTTTGAAGAAGGAAAGCATCTAAAGGTTTTATCGAATTTTAGGCTAAATCTTTGAAAGAACAAAAAATATGTATAAGTTTTATTGAATGTTATACAGCGGTGGAAAAAAACCAATATGAAATTCATGATATACAAAGAAATATTTGGATGATCAAATAAATAATGTTTCTGAGTGATTTATAATACAAGTTGGCATTGTTATATTTGAAGACTGTCACATGAAGTTTCTAGGTTATGAATATGTAACAAAAGCCTTGTTTTTTCAACAGAAATTAATCCATTTTACTATGGAAATAGAAGTATTTTTTTTTTATTTTGCCAATTAGTTATCAATTTTAAATAATAAAAATACATCAGTTTATTTTGGATCTCTTTATCCGTAATTTTAAATACTGAAACTGATTCTTTTTTTAATTGCATTATATTCCAATACAAAATATATATAAATAAAACATCTAGAATAAAAATTAAAAATTCTTATAGTACTTATAAGTTTATGGATGACAAAGCCCGTCCTCATCATGTAAACATCGTAAACGAATGCCTTTGATTGGAGGATATCACCCGCATGGACCGGCCAGCTATCTCACCGAGCTTGAATACAATAGAGCATGTGGGCATTGGGACATACTCAGTCGACGAGTTAGAGCCTGCCAACCACCTCCTTCATATCTACCGGAACTTCGGAAGGCATTGCTTGTTGAGTGGCGTAATATCCCCCAAAATCAGATAAATTATTTTATACTGAGCCTGTATAGGCGTTGATCTGTGTGTTGCATAGTCTGGTAGACATACTATGTGATAAATAAATAGAATACTGTTGTTGTTGTTTTTTGTATTTTATCATCAAAATTATGAAAGATAAAATTTTAAAAAATGTCGAAAGTTTCATTTTAGTTAATATTTATATTTAAAATAAATTTAATTTTCAAATAAATCGAAAAATGAAAAAAAAATATCCCTAATTAATAAAGTATGGCCTTCTTTAAACGGGAGTAGAAAAAAACAGCCAATAATCAATATTCAATTCTAATTCAACAAAACGGAATATTTTTATCTATAAATGATAAAATATTGTTCACTAAAATTATAAAAGAATTTAAAATGATAAATAAATTATAGATAAATAAAGTAATAATAAACTTTCTTAAATTATAAAATATTGTAAACAATGTTAATAAGAGTAATGTTATCTATTTAAATAAATTTGTACTGTAGGTGTACGGCGAGAAGTTCAAAAGGCTCGACTTTCATCTCAAAGAAATCCGCAAAACAAGAAGTAAAGCATAGTTGAAGTGTGTACAAAGACGGCATTTGCAGAAATCAATAATATATAGGCAAATAGAAAATTAATACTTAATCTACCAGGGGGCGAGTGTACGTGAGAGATAAACTAGGCGATCACTTTAGTATGTTTTTTTCATATAGCATTATGAGAGGATAATTTTGGTTTATTTTTGCATCTCCTTTCGTCGATGTGTTAATCTACATTTCAAATTCAAAGCATATAGCTCTGTGAATCTATTATTTGTATTTCAGAGATATATTTGAACGTTAATGTACATTTTTGTTATTTCTTTTCTTAGTAATTTTATAAACTAATCTCATTACAATCAATGGTTACATTATTCCATTGACAGAAATAAGGAAAATCATATTTAGAAAGAAATATTTCAATTTTCGGCTAAAGTTTTTAAGAAAGAATATGATGATTGAAGAATGTCGAATTTTTTGCAAAGCGAGATGAGGTTAAAAATGATGAAGGATAAAGCAGAATTAGAATTTGAAGAAGTAGACGATATGTTATCAGGTGGAAATGATACACGCCTGTTAAAATGATCAAGCTTTTCAGAAAACCATGGTTTAACTGCTACAATTGCCGAAAACTTAACATACGTTAGTTTGAAGCACTCTGAAGTTATTTGATCAGACTGAAAAAATTAAAAAAAAAACTAAATATTAAATGGAATATTCCGTTTTATATCTAAATTGCTTCTGTTTCTTTATTTCCATACTTCAACCAATTATTTTTGTTATTGCAAATGTAAACATCTGGCTTGGAGTATTGGTATTTTAAATTATTTTAATTTCACAAACATTCAGCTAATTCGTAAGAATTTTTATGCATATCTCTGTGTTTTATTTTTTTATTTAAAATATAAATAGGAAAAGAGTAAAAAATATTTAAATAAATTCTAAATTATCTTTAACTAATTTGATCTTAAGTATAATTTATAATTCGTTCAACTTATATTTTACATTTTCTTATCTATAAAAAAAATCGCTACATTTGTTGTGGGAATAAAAGTCCGTTCTAAAAAATTGAATTTTAATTACCAGCACCGCATAATAGTACTCTGAATAATATATATGTCGCTTCTGTCTTAAAATTCATTTTTAAAACGCCATTGATTTACAGAATAAAGTATTTTAAAATTTAAAAAAAATCAAAGGGTGAAAAAAGACATTAATTTGAGCAAAAATGTTTTTAATAGCAAAATTTTATAAAAATTAAATGGATATTTAATTTTAAATATTTTGTTAATATTAATTCTTTAGATATCAACCGAATATTACCATATTTCAAATAAGATACTGCACTATATCAAAGAAAAAATAGGAAATTCAAATAATTATAAACATTTACATTTTTTTCAAATTAACTAACTATATCTTAATTAATGACTTTAAATGTCATTAGAACATATAAAGTGTAAAAAGTATAAATGGCAAGGAAGAAATAATTTTGAAAAATAGCTCCGATTATTTTACAAAAATGAATCATTCATACCTGAAAGAAATTCAGATCGTTGTGAATCTTTCCCAATAGTAAAATGTATACAATAATTTCCAACTAATGTATAAAACTAATTTATGCTATTTTAAATTATTTTCGTTTAAAAGTTTTTGAAAACTATCCTTCTTAAATTCTTACAATGTCCTTATTTATTATTAATTATATTTTTTTATGTTTTCAAATGTATAGAATCTTTCAAATAAGCAGCTTCTACATCATGAATCAATTTTTTAAAAATTTAAATTGAATTTTTGTTAAAGTTTATCTTTTGTGCTCTAAAATGCAAAGGAAAATCGAGGGGGGTTTTCCCATTCGAGAAGAAAAAAAAATTTTCCGTGATTAATATACGGGTTTAGATTTCATATCTTAATATAATCTTTAATAAAATCTAAATGTCACTCCTTAATAATTTTAATTTGAATATTTATTCGATACGATTTCAAAGCATTTTATATTTTAAGGGATTACTAACATAATAAACTTCATTACATAAACAAATTTATTCTGTACAACTTTTATAACATTCAGATTTGTAAACCTTTTTAATGGAATTTGGTCAAAATATATAAAAACTGCTATTCAAGTACAAATATACTTTTAAGAATTTTTAGAAAATAAATTCCAACAATTCGAGTATATTATACATCAGTAATAACTATCAATATTAATTTATTAATAGTAAATAACAAAGAAAATAGTGTTATGAAATATCCTTCTGTATTATTCATGTCATCTAAAATCTAAATGGTAAATTCCACATGCCTTAAGTTATATTTTGGAAGTAGATTTAAAAATAAAATGATAAGCTACATAGAAATTTATTAATAGAATCCTATTGCAACTAGGTTTCTAAAGAGTCACTTGAGCTACTTTTTTAATACATGCTATTTACATCAAAAAACTTTTTTTAGATTAACAATTGTACATACAATGAATGGAAAAGAAATTTAAACCTATATTTGAAACTGGGATATTTAAATACTCTCCAAATTCAATTAACTTTGGTTTTGTCTAAGGTACAAAGTAAAATGCAATAAACTTAAAGATATTACGTAATGCATGAGCATAAACTAATTTTCTATCGAAACTTTATATTTTATAAATGTTTGGTACATTGAATAAGAATTTAAAGTTTCTGATAATTCCGAATAAAATCTTTACATTTCGGTTTTTGTCTTTTTTTTTTTTTTTGTAAAATCTCCTTTAATCTCTCTTTTTTTTAAATACTATAAATATCTTACGTAAATGCATTAAGAAAATTTCTTCATGACCAGACGATATAAAATAAGAAATATATGATTTCAAAATACTCTTTATTGAAATTTAACGTTAAATTAAGACTTTAAAATTGTTTTGCATTCTTACGCTACAAATAAGCGTAAGAAGGAAATTTTCAAAACTAAAAATGCGAGTAAAAATCATTTTGTCATATGAAAATGCTGGCTACATTAGAATTACAAGAACGTAAGTTTTCAGGCTGCTTTATCTAAATTTATCTAATGTGAAAACTAATTTATGGCATTTTAATCTCTTTCCTTAAAATAATGAATATCCATAATGAGATAAATTGAATAATTCGGTGAAACAATAAGAAAAGTTGTTATTTTTAGAGAATTTATATTTTTGAGGTTGCATTATAAATGATTGGATTACATTTGACTAAAACTTTAATCAAACACCTGTCTTTTAGTTATCATGATTTTTCTTCTTCTATTTTCTAGATTAGAGCTTAATGTAAAAACAGTTCTTTATAATGAAAAAAATATGTTGATTTTTTAAAAGGTTTTTTTACTTATAAACTAAATGAAAATGATAAGTAATTATGAACTTATCATTTTTAATTATCATTTTCAGTTTTAAATCAGTTAATAGAATTTAAGTTTTAAATCAGATAATAGAATTTTTATTCAAACATTACGAATTGAAGTTATATTGAATTCTTAGTTTAATAATAATTTTTCTCAAGAGAAATTCTTTATCTGCAAGACCTAAACCTGACTTACTCTAAAACCTGAAAATTCGTCAAATTCTTGAAAAATAATCGTTTGCCGATTACAATACTTTCCTTTTCGTACTTTGTGTATAAGAAAGGAAAAGTCTGGTTCTTTCCCTTTATTGTCCTGTATTTTTTGTTTTTGCTCATTATCTTCATCTTTCACGAATTAGTTAAATCTATTTAAAAATCAAATTTTCAGTAATACATGGTCGCATTTTTAATATGACGTTTGTTAAGATAATATTAAATTTTAATCAGTTGTTTTGTCATGTTTGTGAACTGAAATTGTCACATTTCTTTATAAACTAATGTATGGAAAAGTATCTTATGAAATAGATTTAAAGAGAAAATACTCACATCATGAAATTATGATAAGTAAAAGACAATACTAAATATATTATTAATATAGATTTGTATTGGAAAATATGGAATATGCCCAAAATATGATAAAAATTAAAATGTTTTTTTTTAAATGACCTCCTGAGATTTTATGCAGATGCTGATATTCTAATGAAATTATATGTACTAAGATGTTCTATGCATATTTGTAAAATATGATAACTATTTAATTTATGCACGTTGGATTTCCAATAAAATGAAGTACTATTTAATATTTACCGTTTATCTTTTTTTTTACAATGTTGAGTGGAAATGTTTTGAATATTTAAAATAATTGATAACATTTTCATTTTAGTAGAATCATATTCTATTTTTTTATTTCTTATTCTTATTATTTTTATAATTTTATTTATTTTTAAATTTTAACATTTCTTTTGTTAAAGAATTTCAGGCCGAATGCACTATAAATAAATGATACATGAAACTCCATCCGACACATCTTTCAAGAATATATAAAACTAGAAAAATTGAGAAGCCGTAAATCACTGCCGGAAAGTGGTAGACACCATTTCAAGTCCCCAACATTGATTCCTTCGGTTGTAGTTAAAGGAAAATCTCGAATGCATAATAAAAATCTCTGGATATCGAATTTGTGTATATCTCCCACTTTCATATCTTTCATTCTTTATCTGCATGCGTCCCTTACCATTATTCTTTTTCTTTCGATAGGGAAGCCATTTTTAAAATGTTAGTTTCAACTTTGACATTAGCCAGATACTAGTATTTCATATGCTCTATGTGTCCTGTTTTCTTTTAATGTAGCATTTTTACTTCTTCCATGGTGTTGCTACTATTACCAGAGGTTAGTTATCAACATATTGAAAATAATTTGATTCATCATAATGATCATTAATCGATAATTATATTTATCAACGAAATGAAATTTTTTTTTTAAATTTGTTTGTTTTGGGGGGCAATTTTTTTCTTTTTGGCGCAAGAGCAATATTTGGTTCAACTGCGCCATGCATATGGTTAAAAATGACAATTAAATGCATAAAAAGCTAAAAGCTTAACTGCCGTTTTAAATACGTTTTAATACCTCATAAACTTGGCACAATTAATTGAAAATATAAAGCAAGTGGTCAAATATAAGGGGAATAAAAACCAAGTAGCTTTCATAAATTAAAAAGATTTTTGTATATTTTATCCATCAAGACACGCAAGGTAACAGGTGAAGAAGTAAAAAAGTTATGACGATGGAAATTAAAAGAATAATATTTGATCAGGATGTGGTTAATATTAAAATTAATATAATTGGGACATACCAGCACCTTATCACCAAACTGAGGTGTTCATAAGTGACACGTGAGTGTCATATAAGTGGGAGAGTCAATTTGATATACTTTTCTTTTATAGAATCCAATGGAAGATTTGAATGAATGGTGGCATCCTGGCACAGAGGTAGCACGTCTTCCTCGTGATCTGGGCATCTCGGGATCAAGTCCCGGTCAGAACATGTTGTTCTTCTATGCTCTATCTGTGAGATGTGCGAATTTCCCCCACCATAAAAAGGATCTGTGCAAGCGAACGTGATTATTGCCATACGCCATTTAAAATTAAACAGTTAATTAACCTATTTACAAAAATATTTTCACTTGGGACTTAAGCTTGTTTTGAACCGATCTCACCAATCAACAGATCACTAAGAGGACTCACCCTTTCCCACACTCCCCGCTGTTGCAGCTTCCTGATTGGACAAGGCAACCTCTCACCTCTATTACACCACTGGCTCTGGTATCTTGAATTTTAAATTCTCTCTTCCTCGCCAATTCAATAGACGATCGTCCCAAGACCATGTGCTCCCACAGCCCAAGTCATCTACTGTAATGCCAAGCTTTTAAAAGTGAATCCAACAACGATATGGAGATAGATCATTAATGGGCGGGTACTCCAATAAACGTTTTCCGCTGAACTTGATTAGTGTGTGTTATCTTCATATGAGCTAGAAGTCAGACTTCTGTCCTCGGGATCACAATGTCCATACCCTCAGAAGCTACTGCACCACTCCTTCCATTGTAAAGGGGACAAGTCATAATAATTTGATTGAATATATTTTATTATTGTTCTTTTTTAGAAAACACAACTAAATAGATAAAATAATTATTTGTATCAAAATAAGGAAATTATTTATTATTATTTTGCCTGAAGAATTCAGATTAAAAACAAAATATAATATTTATCGGTGAATTTATTTAAAAATAAGGATATATTTAGTTTAAAACATAACATATTCGACACAAAATGCATTAAGACACAACTGCTCATAATAGAAAATGAAAATTTCTCAAAATCATATAATTTCAAAGTTTCTTCTAATTGAATGAAATCAATTATCTGTTTATTTATTGTCAAGAAATACGAACAACAATAATGGTTTTTTTTATCTTAAGGTATCAAGGCAAAGCAAAAAAAGAAAACATTAAAAAAGTAGGAAATCAAAACCAAGGTTTTTTCAATGGAAATATTAAATACATATCATTATTTAAAAAATGCAAATAATAAAAATCGACTTTCTTTGAGATACTTACACACGCCATTGTTTTGTTCGGTAAACCCACAGAAAAATAATCTTATAATTCATGAAGCATAAACGAATTTACTGGAATTACTTGAATGGTTAATGCATCTATAAATCTAGAGTTATGGAATTAAATTAGTAATGGAAATATGAACTGTGCATAAATGAATATTTATATCTGGAAATAGAAAAGGATACCATTGTTTTTTATAGGAATTTCGATCAAAACAAAGTAATAAATTTTGTTATTTTTCCAGAAAGTTGCACAAATGGAAAAACTTATAAGTTCAGTAAATAAAATATGTGGAACATAATGTATTAAAAGTTATTCATATTAAATAAAAAAAATTGAATCCTTCTCAAATTTGGGTCATAAAATAATATTTCCAAAGATTTATCTTTAAAATAGATATGATTTATATTTATATAACTAATTTCATCATCAGTAACGTTCATGTACTGTGGTTCGTTAAATATAATCTATGAAAATAATTTTCAATAAATAATAAAACAAGCATTTTAAATGCTTAATTCAAATTAACACAAGTTTGAACTTAGATAATAAATATCAAATGATACTAAACAGTAGTTGAGGGATTTTTAAAATCATAATTATTTTCTCAATAACCTAATAAATAATCAGGATAGTAAATTTTTGCATCTAATGTATATTATGCGGCAACCAGAAAATTAATTATTTTTCAAATTAACTTTTTAAGTAATAAAGAAATCGAGAAAGAATTATTTGTAAATAGCTTAGTATTGCTTTAAAATACGCAAAAACTCGAATATTAATAAAAAAAAAGTAACATTTCACATTGTAATACAGTTATTTATTTTGCTTCTATATTTAGCACTAACTAGACTATTCAATTTATTTTATTTTGTTTGTGCAATATTTCAAGAATTTTAAAATTGCATTGCTTACAGGAGTATTAAAAAGTAAACTTTCATAAATTTAATTATGCTATTTTCAAAAAGTTAGTTAGAATTTGCAATAAAGGAATTTTTATGATTAAATTAATTTCTGCTTTAAATCGTTTAGACAATTATACCAAGTCTATATAAACATATTTTAACATTTACTGAAAGTGTAAAAACATGCCTTAATATTTCTTTTTTATTGACAAAAAAGGAATCAAAGCTTTATATATTCATACAAAATCTATACATGAATAATATAATGACATTCTCCCTGATATAAATTTCATTTTAAAGATAGATATAAATAAAATCTGAAAATTACGATTCTGGAAGTTTGTTAAGTTTCTATCTTGTTTACAATAAATTTAAAGATAAAGATAAATAAAATCTGAAAATTATAATTCTGGAAATTTGTTAAGTTTCGATCTTGTTTACAATAAATTTAA
>JAOUZG010040215.1:7241085-7258223 GCA_026289955.1 Argiope argentata
CAATTCTGGAAATTTGTTAAGTTTCGATCTTGTTTACAATAAATTTATTTAATAAAACCAGGGATGCTTGAAACCTACGAGCATTCAGAAACAAAGGAAAATAGTGGCAGAGATTTCAGTTCTTCCAACCACAAAAAGAACAAAAATTTAACGTTGTAATCCTTAATCCCAAAGGAAGATAATGCTGTTGTTTTCCAAGGAATTCGAAGTAATTGTTTTTTTAGCAGTTTGTTTTCTAACTTCCTAGTAGAGCACGGATAGAAAACTAAATTTTTGTATTTTCTGAAAATACTTCTAGAAGTTAATGTTTTTCACTTATCAAAATCGTATAAAAAATATAAAAATATATATCAAATATTTTATTTCATTTAAAATGTAAAATTTCATTTTGTTATTCAAATTTATGAATTGGAATATAATATATTGAAATTTTGATGTATTAGAGAATATCTATTTCTTATGTGATATTAAAAATAGGATAATTTTGGGAGATAGAGAATTAGAACTTCGACATTGTTTCATTTATGTTTTTATAGTTGTATTTTTAATTTTTTTTCTAGTTTAGAAAAAATACTTCAATAAACAAAAAATGTTCAAATTAATTAATTAATTAATTTTAATAAAATTAAGTTCATAGCTAACTTTTTCCTTGATAATGACGAAATGCTTTAAAAGTTTATATGATTATTTAAATATTTTAATTAAATAAATTTAAATAACTTTTTAAAGCTTTATTAAAATATAGCATTCAGATTTTCACCATTCACATATGTGACATTGTTATTTACGCATGAATAGTATAGTAAAACTTCAAAATGTCATTTTTCTATTTATGCTTACTTAAATTTTCTACAAAAATTCTCTTTTACAGTTTTAGCATGATCGAGATGAACATTTATACAAGAGGAAAATTAAATTTCTATAATAAATAGCAGATCCATATTTCTCTTATTTTTTATGTTTTCTTTTATCTATTTTGAAAAATCTTAGTCTTATTCAATGAAAAAGAAAAAAAAAGCAAAATTTTCAAATCAGATTTACAAAAAACAATATAAAAATGTGAAGTAAAATGTGTTTTAAAAGAGTTTTAGAAATAATCAAAGGCAGTCTAATGGCAGAGCAAAAGCATATCATGATAAATATATTTATAAAAAAGAAATGGTTATAGTCAGGAATAATGAGTATAAAATTTATCTATAGGGAGTATAAAAATTATCGAAATAAATAGATTTATAAAAAAGAAAATGATTCCTCAAAAATATGATGCAGAATTCAATTCCAGTATATCCTTTATTTTCTATACTTCTCTATTCAATTTTATTCCTTCATTTTCAATATTTACCTATTCTATTTTTATTAATCATCTTATAGTCTTTTTTAATTAAAGAAAAGAAAGAAAGAAATATTTAAATTCAATGCAGCAAAAGACAGTCAAAATTAAGATCAATTATAGTGTATTAAAAAGAAGTGCAAGAAATAACCAAGAAAATCCAAATGACAAGGTAAAAATTTATCAACGTAAATATATTTATTTAGCAAAATGTCATTTTTTCAGGTTAGAATTCACCGATTATTATTTATGAATTTTTTACTTTTGTATACATTCGTGAACGCATTTATATCCCTTTTTAACATGCAATTGCAGACATAGAAAAAGGTCGAAAAAAGTAGCTGACTTTATTTTATCTTATTATTATTTATCTTTCTTCGGATCCTGGCTAGTTGCTCAAATAGGAAGTAAAGACTTGGTAAATAAAATCACTACAGAGAGAAAATTAAAGTTAGAAGAAGAAAAAACATAAGGGAAGATGAAAATAGAGGAGTTTTATTTCCTTTTTTCTTTCTTTTCTTTATCATTAGATGTAGAACAATGATTTTTGCTTAATTTGCTCAGTCCTCTGAAAAGTCCTGTCGTTGTTTTCATTAATCAACTTATAATCCAATCTAAGTAAGTTCTGAGGCCTAAAATATTATACGAAAAGTAATAAATTTAAAGAATATCTGCGATAGTTACTAGGAAAAAGTTAAATTTAATAACTTAAATTATGCCTTTTTTTTCTGAAACAAGTTTCGAAATTCTAAGTAAATCTTTTAGTTCATATTAAGGAGATTCTTTATTAAGTTTTAGATTTGTAGAGACTTTATAATATTTTCGATTTGCTCTTAGTTTGAAAATTAATTCTTTGCAATTTTTTAAAATATTTTAAACCTATTACCTTAGAATTGCATTATCATAATTCTAATAAAATATTGTTGAATTATTTTTTTTGAAAGTGTGTTAGTCGAAAACTATTAACCTTATATTTTAAGACATTTCTGGAAAACAAAAATACGTTGGAATAAAATATCTTAAATATTTTAGAGATTTGAAAAATTGTGCTCACAAACTTTAGTTTACATAAGACGGTTGAAAATAATAAAATAAAGCGCATATAATAACTATAGAATTTGTATAATTCTTCATTGTTTGATTTAAATAAATTTGACCTTAAAAAAATTGTGTGATATAATTTTTTTTCTATTTAAGTATATATTGGAATGTTTATGAATGTTCGATATTTTGACTTATTTTTGCGTATTGGTAACAAATAAAAGACGGGTATATCTCAAAAAATTATTGTAATCCAAATTTAGTTTGGATTGAAATAGTGAATTTTAAAAGTTAGGTGAATCCCTGGTTTTAAATAGTGAATTCAAAAATAATTAGAAAAAAAATCGTGTGAAATTTTCTATTCTTTAGCTTGCTTATAATTCAATAAAAATATTCTGATTAAAGAATAATTTATAATGTTATACCCGAAAAAAGAAATTCTATGTATAATTATTCATCTAATACAAAGATTTATTTATTACTCAAAAAAGTATATATCATGATTTAAAAAAAGTATATATCATGATTGATCTCTACCTACTTAATTACTTTGCATCTTATTACTCTGCTAACATTTTAACAATCAAAATTAAGCAAATAAATAAAATATCAAAACGATGCACAGTCTTTAATGATGAGTGTAAGTCACTATCGGAGCACAAACGGTTAAAATCATTTTGAAAAGTTCCCATTTATGTTTTTCATTTCAAAGATTATAAAAAAAGATGTTTTAATTAGTTTGAAATGCAGTTTTTTCACGAAGGGAAATAGGAAAAACAATCGAAGCCAAGTAAGAAATAATATACTTAGCCTTACTGCTATTTTCTGCATTTTTAATACAAGGAAGTTAAATTTCTTACATTTCTTTTAATTTATAATTCAAAACTTTAAAATTATATGCATTGGCTTCATAAATTCTGAATAAAAATATATTTCAACTAGATAAAAAAAAAATACTTAGTCCTTATGCTTTAATAATTTGCTTGTACTGCATCTTCAAATTAATTGTACTCATTAATATATACATATAAAACATATATAAATTTTTACAATGAATAAGCTAATAGGGGAAATAAAAATTTCGAACAAGTGTTTTTTAAAAGTTCCTTTCGTACATCTTTCTTCGTATATGTTAATTTTTGATTTCAGCAAAATTTGTTGCAATTACGCATTTTTTGCAATTATGAATTTTTTTTAATTAATGTCCCCAAAAGAAAAGCTATTTGTTCTTCTAGTAATTATATTCGAAACTAATTTGGCGAAATCTAAATAGTATTTAAATTTGTTTTAGTTCTATATTCTATTTCTCTAATGAACGCATTGAAAGCTCGTCATTTAAAATATAAATTATCTAGATGAATATATTTCGAATAAAATGTCTGAATTTATATTAAAGAAAACGTGCTAACCTCTAGTTATCATATATTTGATTGTCTAGTTATCTCATAAATTTTAATACCTATTTAAATATTATGCAGTGCCTTCATAAAACTCATCATTAAAAAACGCATATTATATTATATTATATATATATATATATATATATATATATATATTTAACAAAATAATGCATTTTTTATAAAATGTATTGCACAAGTTGGTCCACATAGCAAACAGTAAGCAAAACTATACAAAATACAGCATGTGATAAATTATTATTGAATTTTGAATTAAATTACACCAAAAAATTCAAAAATATTATTAATTGTTAGATTAAATCATATGTAAACTGCATAGGAATGGTAATATTAATTGTATTTATTGAGATTTGCGAAAAAAATTCTATGTATTTTTATTATATATTTTTTACATCTACTAATTATAAAAATGGATGTGGCAAAGTTGGAAAATATTTTATATAATGCTTTGTAAGGAATGTGCAAAAAAGAAAAATATTTATTTTTAAAAAAAACTGAAACACTACGCAAAATTACGGAATTTTTGGTAGATATACCTTTAAAATATTAGCACAAAAATGAATTATGTTTACACCTCCTGAAACTGGAAGTATTTATTTGATTAACAGCTTCAATTTATATCTTATATTTCCCTAGAAATTTCCTTAAAAATATTTTTTTAACTAGTTTGCTAAAAAACCATATTTTTAAAATAAATTCATTAAATGTTTTTAATTATCAATACGATGAAAGATTATAATTGTTTTATAGTTTTCTTAATAGTTTATTTAAATCTGCATAAAATGCCAACACTCATCTTCTTATGTCATTAAAATGTGTCAAAAAATAAAGCTAAGACATAGGCAGCATGCAATCAGATGATAGTTTCTGTGGATAGTTCCGTTTGCAAATATGTGACAGTTTGATTTAATTCCATTAAGCAAAACAAGACATGATCTTAACCATTTGCATCCGAGAAATTAATTCGATGCATGATTGTTCATTTAATACATAAAGTTATTCATAATGCCAAAAAATACAATTTTTAAAAATTGAATTTCCCTTAAAAAAGGAAATTATTTTTACTATTCTGTAATTATTTTTTTTTTAAATTAAATAAATAAATGAAATGTCAAAATGATGCACCGTCTTAAATGATACTTAAGTTATTCCAATGCAAAGTATTAAAACTCCATTGATAAGATGTCAAACACAAATTGAAGTTTAAAAATATTTTCCTTACGAAACCATCGATATCAGGTGGTACATGATAGATTTTAATTGAAATTAAACCTAGCAGTAATAAACTGTTAAGTAAAACTTGTCACCAAAGTCGAATAGTAGTATTTATTGCTAATTTTACGAATATAAGCAATTTTTTAACAATGTGTAAAGCACAAATTATTTTATTACAACAACATTAATTTTGAAGCAATTAATTTTAAATTTGATCTTTAAAGTTAAAGTTTGATTTTGAACCACTTATATAAAAGCATATTTAAAAAAATGCATTATAAAACAGTTCATTTTGGATGACGAATTCATTAATATTTCCAGCAATAATCATTTTACTAAAATATTTTGTTTATCAGTATGATAGACTATCTATTCTCACTCCGATGGTGCCTCAGATTAAATTCGATTTTTGACGTTTTATTTATTTATTTTTCAAGTTTAATTGTTAAAAACGTTCATAATGGTCAAGAGAGGTCGATTAATTTTATCAAAAAAATTCGTCTTAAAAGAATTATATTTATTTTTCATAGCAATAAACAAATCTTTGTATTAGGTGAATAATTTTGCATCTAATTATTTTCCGGAGGGCCAAAGGGTTAAATAGAAACTTAAGTTCAGAAAATTGTGAGGCGTTTGATAAAAGAATAATAGCTTGTTTGAGTTAATTCTTTTCTTACTTCGCACATAATTATTTTTAAATCAAAAATACTTATTAATCTCTCCGATTGAAATTAAGAAAGAAATGAGAAATTAAAAGAACAATTTTCCTGAATAATAATGCATTTAATAACTTTCCTACAATTTTGATGTTAAAATTAATAAAAAATCCTTAAATAAATTCTTATGTTAATTTCTGTCTTCTGTTTCAACGGTCAAATGTCTGCTAATCTTAAATGTCCATAACAATCAGTATTTCATTATCAACGAATAGTTTCGTGGGAAACGAACGTTTAAAATTTTAATACAACTTTTTGATTTTATTTAAGATTTTCTTTTACTAGTCTGGAATTTTAATTTACGTTATTTAAACGTTATTTCTGAAAATTATGAATATTCATGAGAGAAAATGAATAATTTCTGGTAGATGTTAGGAAAGTAATCTTTTTTTTTCATCTTGCTTTACTTGGATTTAAGGTCGGCATAGCTAATTGAATTATGTCTGGCTAAAGGTTTATTTAAAAATTTCGGCATTTCATATTAATAAATGTACATGCTAACTGATCAAATGCGTTTTCGACCAAATTAAAAAATTAATATAATTTATTTATAAATTGAATTACTTTTATCTTCATGTATCTTGTCAGTTTCTCTCAATAAGGATTTGGGAATTTAATACTTGTGGTTTTAATATTTTTTAAAAACACATACTTTATGCATTCATTGAAGCTTATTTTATCTAAAATGTACTAACTAATATTAATTAACTTATGCACTGCACATTTAGACCGAAAATATTTCTAAAAAAATCGGATTTAGCATTTTACATCTGATCTACTTTGCATTTTGCATATCTGATCTAATATCCATGATTTTTTTGATTATGTTATTGAGGGTCAACATAATCAAGTTATACAATGTTTCCACACTTCCTTTGCTAAATTTCTCTTTATCATTTTCTTACTTATATTAAAGGTGGTAGAAATTAAAACATCCCTTCTCTGTGCTCTCTATTCAAAGAATTACTCAATGTAAAGCTTCCAAAATTGTTGAAAATGCTAGAAAACTGGTTACTCGGAAAACAATCAGTTTCAGAAAAACCAATAGTAGCCAATGTGTGACAAAAATATGCTGAGAAGACTTAAAATACGCTATGGTAGCACACTTTATTTTAAATCAATCTAACATTAATACACAAGGACATGATCAATGCAAGGGTAACTATTCAATTTGTTTACCTTCTGGATAGCTTGTTCAACTACAGATTGTAATTGGTTGGTTGAGTTGCTTCTCATATGCAAAGGGATGCTGCCTTTCAAATTTGCCAAGGTTTCCAGACTATCTAATTACTCACAACCTTTAAAGAGTCCCCAAATCCCAAATTCACAGGATGTTAAGATACTTAGATGTGTATAACGAGGTGTCAAGCCTAAAAAGCATTATTAATTACTCTATCATAAGTAAAATGATGCTATAAAAAGTGTTATTACATAGTCCAGTGTATAGGATGCTTCATCATGAATTAAAGTAATTGAATCAAGACATTAGCGCTGTTTCGAATGGGGTACAACAAAATTTTCGAACATGTTTGACACCTTCTGGTCCTTTTATAAATGCTCAAGTTAACGAAATCCTTGAAGTGCAGATGTAGCATTTATTTTATTTTCATTAAAAAAAAATTTATAAACAAAGCTCGAAGTCACTAATGATAAGAAAGGAATTTTCCCATCTTTATCCCTTTTATGCCTAGAACAGAAAGAAAAAATGGAGTTTATTTATGAAAATTATTTAAAAGGTGAAATTGCTCTTAAAATATTGGTTTCCGTTTTCTTCACTTTTTTTAATCTTTCTTTTCTCATATCGGCAATAGAAATTAGAAAAGAAAATTTCCGTGCAGCATTTTTTTCGTGATTACATGTATTTCTTTACCATAATTTTTGGTGTAGAGAACTATATACCAGAACTAATTTTTGTTATTTGTATTTGTTACCTAAAATAGTATGTGTAACAATTTTTGGAATCCTTTTACTGAGAAGTTTTCTGTAAAAAGAGCTCAAAAAACCAATTGTCAAAATCAGCCGTAATTCTAATTTCAAAATTGCAATTCTTACGAAGGCAATCTAACTGTCAGGATCCATACAAATGTTACAGATTTCTGACTCAGTAGTGATTGTTGATAATTAATGTAATATCATTTTAGACTTTTCACTTATTAATCTCATTTCCCTGTCAGTACAATCCATAGTCCTATTTTTTAAGTGTCCTTGTCCTCTTCATCCAATTATTACTTTACAAAAAGATACGTTACTGAATAAAGTCGCCTAGGATTTGACATCGATTTAATTATCTTTGGAGATCCCTAGATAGTTAGTCGTATCTTCTTTTCTTTTAACATTTTTCTTTTTCTTTTTTTCCCTTCCTTCAATCTTGTGCTCATTCAAATGGTTAGATAATTTAAAATTAAAGGCACCAGAAGCACATGATGGCGTTATGTTATGTATAGAGCTAAGAGTCAGGGTGTTGTCATTTTGACCACCATGTATCTATTTAAAATACCAAGGAAAACCAATAAATATGCCTCCTAATCCTCATTTTAATTTTCATTCTGCCAATTCTTGTTAAAAGGGCCAAATCCGTAACATACCTTTTAGAAACACTCATACCTTCACATGATTTGAAGAAACAGTTAAACCTCTGCTTTTACATCAACTGGCAAACTCAGTGGGATTCATAAACTCTAAACATTCTTGCAAGCTACCATAGAATACAGACCATATGTAAATTATCAGAAACCTGACACTGTTAAGTGGTCTGAAAATAGGCACATTATATTACCACACAGAGTATGTTATCAAATTTTCAACTGTCGCATTGTGACAGTGGAATAACAGCTTATTATATCCTTGTTGAATGCCCATATTTTTGTTTTACTCCGCTTGTTTTATTTGAAACAACAGCGATCACTTGGGGTGGCTTTTTTTTTCAGAGATCCGTATGAGAACTTAGTCTTTATAAAATCCATAGGTTTTTATTACTTAATTTGAACTCAAATTACAAAACGAAGCCGTAATAGTAACAGAGTTTTGTCAATGGTTACTTTTGTAATCCTTTTATAGAAACTGCCTTTATTAAGTTTTGAATTACAAATAAACTTTTTTTGTGCAGTATAACCTTAATATTGGTTTTTGTACCATAAACCTCAAACCAAACAAACAGCTAATTTTTGTTTCATATGAAATGTCATAACTTCTACTTATATAATCAAGGATTACCTGCCTTTATAAAAAATGAAAATAAAAATAATATACTCTCTATATCAAAATCTCGGGAGAGAATTCGCTAAATAAAACCACCGAATTCATTTCGATATTTTGTACTATATATAATACCCGAAATCGAATTGGCTAAATCGGTATAGATATTAAAATTGAGAGCTCTTTTATAGATTTAATTTTGTAATATTTCTAAAAAAAATAGAGTAGCATTTAAGGGGTATGAACTATACATCTTTGCAGTATAAGTATAAAAGTAATAAGAAAATCTTATATGAAAATATTGTTGTTATAAGTAGATTGCCTTCCCGAAACAAGAGAAAAGCATTTACTTGTGGCCAACCTTAGTGGAAAACTAATCAACTAATACGTTTCGTATCAATACAACGGCTAAAAATATGTTATTCTTAGAAGAGAAGATAGAGAGGATAAATATATAAATGAACAGTATATTTGGTTTTTGTGATAACCTTAAATAATTATATAAGAGCATGCAACATTAATGTTAACTTTAGCTTAGTCAAATTTTGGAAGAAAAGAATTAATGATTCCTATGGAATTTAAATTGTTCTGAAGCCATTATATTTCATTCTTGAAGTTCAGCTTTCGCATCAGCATAATTTATCAGTTATTTAGTGCATTTCTTCTATATTACATATTAATATTCCACAAAGCTGTTTGTTTGTCGGTAATAAATATTATAAGATATTATTTTGCACTTTTAAGACAAATCAAATTATACGAATTTTTATGCAAGTTCTTATTACTTTAAACTATATAACTTTCTATATCTGAAACCTCCCTTCATAAAGATTCCAAAAATTTAAGAGAGTGACATTTTTTTCAAATTTAAATAAAATACATATAACTTGCATAAGAATTTTCAATACTTTAAGTAAGCAAATCTTTGTCGGTCAATAAATTTGTTGCACGAAAAAAATATAAATAATTTATTAGAAAAAATATTTTAACAATACTATTTCTTATATTCTATACCTTAAACCAAAAGTTATTTCACACATATTGCATTATTTTTTTACCTTTGAAGTTCTTATGCTTATAAGAATTTTACACCAATTCGTCTAAATAAATTCAACACTTTTCGTAAAGAAATATAAATTTAAAGTTGAGAAATCGTAAATCAGTATCGAAAACCGGTAGGAATCATTCCAGATTTTCAAGACCGGTTTTCTTCATTTTAAAAAAAGTAGGGAAAATAGTCGAGAGCCTAATAAAAATCTATGAAAATTGAATTATTTTCCATGTTTATTTTATTTTATTTCTTCTTCTTTTAACATATAAAAAATATTGGTTCCCCCTTTTTTTATACTGGCCATGTAGCGTTTTAATATTGCAAGATAAACAACTACATTGATTTCACCATTATTGAATTATCCATATCACAAGATAAATATTTACATTGATTTCACTAAAACGTCATTCGATTTCTGTATTTTCACTAAATTTTCGTTTTCTAGAAATTTCTTCTGCTCTCCTATTGATGCCACTACATTTATGGATAAAGTATAGACAGCTTTTAAGTTCCATAAGGACGAAAGAATGGATAAGAAAAAATAACTGTTTTTGTTTAAGAATTATAGATTGTAATTGAAATTAAAATAATAAATTACTTCGGGAGCTTTCATAATTTTTGGGAAATTAAAATTACGAAATAACAGAATAATCCTCAACAGATCTTAAAAAGAACAAAAAAAATGGAAAGTATGAATTCCAGGAAGTTATTTTTAATTATATTAAACTGACATGACTAAAATGGTGGAAATTAAAATTGGACGTTTTGGTTACTTTATTATTTTATATATATATATATATAATTCAGTAAAATATAAAAAAAATATTGCATAGAAAATAATGGTCTTCTCTCCGAAATAAATCAATTAACCCTTTGTGGTCATATGGCTACTCTCAGCCACCATTAAAGAAGGTGCATCATTTTGACATTTTATTTATTCCTTTTTAAAAATTTTAATTGTTAAAAACATCTACAGACTGTTAAAATGATGTAGATTTATTTTTTAGGGAAACTCAACTTAAAGCTATTGCATTAAATTAATTTTTAGTGTAATATAAAGGTTCATGTATTAGATGAATAATTATGCATCGAATTACTAGCTAGAATTAATTACTTTTCCAACCACAAAGGGTTAAAACAAAAAAAAGTTATTTTGACTTCAAAATCTACTGAAGTTTAAAAATAAGAAATTTGAAAATTGTTTAGGTGTTTAGAAATATTGTATTCTTAGACAAATCACACCAGATTTTAAAAAATTGGAGACTTAGAGTGAATTTAGATAATACAACAACAAACTAAACATGGACCATTTACTTTAGCCAAGAAAGTGAAATAAAGACGTCCCATTAATAGAAATCACATAATTTCAATAAACATTAGTAGAATTGATCTGAAATCCCGGTTATAATACTCATTGATTTTCTTTAAAATAGATGCATTAAAGTTAAAAGTCAGTTCTATTTACTGGAAAATGCCCATCTGATACATTAAAAACTACAACACTTTTAAAAATAAAATAACTTCATAAAATGACGACCTCATAAAAATAATATTCACTAACCTGAAACTTTCGAAGCATTTTTTAAACAAAAGGTCAATTTTTTCAAACACGTGTTGACATTGCTAGAAAATAAAATTTCTTTGACATTGATTAAAGATGAAATTCGTATTAGCTGTAAAGAAATGCCATGCGTCCAATTTTATGTATCAAAATTAATTCAGCAGATGTTTTATACTACTGAAAGAAATCCAGTATCAATAAGTAATTTAAGAATAAATATAGATAGATTTTATATTTATCTGATGCTTATAATTTGTTAATTAGGTATTTCATTTGTTGGTTATTTCTGGGTGATGAAAATATATATTTACAGAAAACTATTTATAATAGTCTTTGTTATATATATCCATGAATCTTTTACAAAGAAACTGGATTTTTCTATAATTTAAAGTATATTATTAATAAAGAATGCAGAATATTTTAAACGAGCAACAAGAATATATTTAGACTCGTTTCAAAGATCATATCGGAGATACTACGAAATGTTGTAATATTTCTTATTTTATTACAGTGAATAGTTAGAAGCATTACCATAGATGCCAGGTTTAACAACCATCAAAATCAAAGCAATCTAAATATCTCAAAAAAGTTTCTTAAAAAATAATTTTCAAGCTTTTTATTATTAACAATCCACAAAAGTAACTTAAGATCTAAGCATACAATCATTATTGGGCATTTTCGATTATCTCTCTTATAAACTGATAAAAAAAAACATGGTTGTTGTCAAAATATCAAATTATAACATGAGAACCTTCAGGGGAAAAATTTAAAATCTATCAATCTGAAGAATGTTGCATAAATAGTAATAAGAAAAACAACAACTTACCCAATACAATGGACACTGAATTACAAGCTTCTTTATAAAAGTCTTGCAATAAGTCTTCTGGCTTGGAAATGAATTTTATCACGGAAATTCCAGATTCATACCATTGAAATATATCTTAGCACTTGTGTTGCGTAGAAGATTAATCTCATTTGGTTGATTATAGAGCTGGCAAATCCCACAAGGCTCCGTCCTGCCAGTGGTTTGTAATATAGATTTCTTCTACAATCCATGTCTGTTCGGGAAGATGGAAAACAAATTCATTGCTTCATGCATTCGGGATTTCATACCATTTTGTTGGTATAACAGAAATGATAAACAGAACCTTAAGAATGAAGTTGAGGTGTTAATCCTTGCTTTCGAGATACACATTTCCGCTCACCAATGACATCATTTTTCTACAATATTTCATGATGGATAAATCAAGAGTTGTTCTTGTTGTCAATCTGTTCCCACTTACGAAGTCTTAAGCAATGTTCATACAAGCTCAAATATTGCGTGCAATTAAAATCCGTACCTATCTCAGGAGTAGCACGTGACTTTTGCAAGACAGATGGTACTGGAGACTATTAATAGCATTCATCACTCTGCTCTCAGGGTTTACACTGACGGCAGCAGGCGAGTCAATGGCGTACTTGTCAGCGTGGTACATGTAGTGAATTCTGAAGGGACATTAGATCTCCTGATTAGAGATCCAAACTTCTGTTCTGTGTTCAGGTCGGAACTTTTAGCAATCCACAAAAGCCTACAGCTGGCCGACACCTCTGTTATCCCCGATTTTAATGATATATGGATTTTAACGGATAGTGGTGCCTCTTTACAGCACCTATCGAACTGGAAGCAAGTGGCAGATTTAACGAGCATTAACATTCTAAATACTATCCAGAGACTTACTGAAAAGCACAACATTCACTTTCAGTGGGTCCCTTCCCACATCGGGCTTGAAGGCAACAAGGCAGCTGACGCCCTTACTGTGGCGGCTACCATTGATGAAGTTGGTAATGTCTACACTCTGAAGTATGCAGAGATCTTCTCAATAGCAAAAATGGAGACAAATAAACTTTGACTTGTTCCTCCTGGTACTTCAGAAATTGTCTTAAAGGGACCCTACAGACCAGGGGCGATAGAAAACAAAGTACAGCCCTATTTCGATTTATCAGTGGATATATTGAAATCCTCACTTTTCACCTGGGACAAAAGTATTTCATTGACTTTCATTGGTGTAACAGCGCTCCAGATTCTCCCACTCACAATTTAAATTGCCTAAATTTTACAAAGTATGACACACTGAAAGACTCAGTTAAAATTATGGATTTTTTGGAAACATTGGATGTAATGGAAATGATCTAGCACTGTTGAGCCATCTGGGATAAGTAACAACAACAACATAACATATGACTACAATGGGAGAATAGTGGGGAGTAATTATCTCATTGGGCAACTATTTGCCATTGTTTCATTGCACTTGCATGATCTTTCTGATGTAGATGCCTTCTTTTTCCTGAGAGAAAAAGTTGGCCTTGAGAAAACACTGATTTATATTTGTTATTCATTAAGGATAGCACAATTCTCTCCTTAAGACTGAGCAAGTGGTTTTGAAAATTCAAATCTCACTAAGCATGGCAAAATCGTGTTCAATTCCATTGATCAACTAAAAATAATAAAAATTTTTAGTATTAACTTAAGACATGATCAGGGAAAATTTATTTAACCAATTAAAAATTCATCCTTGCAAGAAGAACGTAATAGGGTCAAGGATTAAATTTAATAACGATTGGGAAAATTTTAATTAAGTTAACGATCAGGTAAACAGGTGTCATAAAGATTAGGAAATTAAATCTTAAATGAAGTGGAAAGATTCGAAGTTTCGCATGACAATAGAAAGCAGAGGGTTACTCAACTGCTGAAACCAGAATATGATCTATTAGAGAGATAATATGGGAATAATTTGTGGGATCTAAGAGTCTGGAGGTTCGAAAGGAGATAATTGTTTTAAAGACATGAGTCTACAGAATGTTTTTAGGTCTCCATACTTTATTTCAGAAGGATTCAGAAACAAAACATACAGAGTGGGTTCAAATATCATAGATTTATCATAAATTATTTATTCAAAATTCATTTATCAAGTTATAACTCAAAATAAGGATTATTAAATAAAAAAATGCCTTTTGTTAGGTAAAGATAAATTTCAATAGGTATTGTCAACATGATATTCACTTGCATCAAAATGGCAAAATGAATAATGAATGTGACTAAGTAAATCTTTGGAAATACATTTATTTGTCCGGTGACCTGGATTAGGAATAGTGGATATTTCAAGTGATCTGGGAGTGCCTGTTCAAGTCTGCTGCTCTCGACCCTGTGTTTTATTTATAAGGTATGGGACCCCCCCCCCTTGAAAAGGGGTTCAAAAACGAATGTACATGTCTCCTTCTTATGACCTGGGTTAGGCATAGTGGATATTTCCAGTGATCTGGGAGTCCCGGGTCGAGTCTGCTGCTCTTGAACCTGTTTTTTGTCTGAAAGGTATGGGAACCTCCCCTCCCTCTGTGAAAAGGGGTCCCAAAAACGAATGTATGTGTCTCCATCATATGAGATGGAAATCGGACTCCTGCCCTCGGGCACCCATGAGTCTTTGCCTCAGAAAATACCGCACGTTTGGCAATTGACAGTTCGTCAGTGGATTTGAAAAGTGTTATAAGTAACAATAACATTGATTTTGACGGAAGATTGTCTTCACCTTTTGCACTCTGACAAATAATTAGATGCAAAACTATTCACCTAATACAAAGATTTATTTGTTTAAATGAAAAATAAATATAAATAATTCTTTTAAGTTGTATTTCTTTGAAAAATTAATCTACATCTCTTAACCATTATGTAGGAGTTTTTAACAATTGAATTTTTAAAAAATGAATAAAATAAAAAGTCAAAAGGATGCACCATCTTGAATGATGTCTATGAGGCACCATCGGAGCATGAAAGGTTAATTATCCATCTAAATATGAAAGTTTATCTTAATGATTCACCGCTGATACCTCAAAGCCGATATGATGTTTGGTAAAATCTTTGAAACAATTATTCTTATTTCAATTTCTGGTAACATCTGCTATGGTCAGCTCTGAGCAGAATACCTGGAATGTTAAATGTGAAAAATATTAATTTTAGGTTTTTATATTCTTCTAAATATTATTTTTATCTATATTTACAAAAATAAAAATTAATGGATTGCCGAAATTAATTATTGTACACTTCAAGAGATACTTCATTCCCCATAATTGTTCCATTTTTATAATTACTTTAAAATATCGTTAAGGTAAAAATATAGCTAAGTTGATAATCAGATTTCTTGAATGTAATAAAAATGTTTATGAATATTAAAAAGCCATATAAGAATGTTTTGATAATTTTCAAATTCAGAATAATTCTTAGCATTAAGTTACAATTTAAAATAGTAAGATTTATAATTTAAAAAAATCCATTGCATTTGTAAGAAAAAAGGTAATTATTACAGTACTGTTTTAATAATTAATTATTTAATCGAGAAATAAATACATATTTCCGCTGTGTCCATTACTAAGAAGCTTTTTTTAAACCGTTAATGATATGCACGTGATTCAAATAACAAAAATGTTTCCAGAAAAAGAAAACGATATTTCACATAGTTAGAGTAAAATATATGTAGTGCAGATTAAAACATCGTAAAATTTCAATTTATAAAAAAAGGGTTCCGATCATATTAGTTGTATTTAATAATTTTTGTAACAGTCTTTTATTTTAAGCAAATAAATTCTTTCTTCTGCCATTAAAACTCATTGGGAAGTCTAAGTTCCAATCTTTTAGATAGTTTTAGCCCATGCCAATTGCCATCTCAAAATTGATTCACTAGCAACGTTAAGGCCTTTTCAAGTTCGACATAAAATAATAAATTCAAAATATTATCATTTTGACTTTTATTCACAGAACAGTTAGATTTTTCTGCCTTAAATTTTTGTGAAATTATAATATTCTACTAAATATGACTTATGTGAACAATAAAATATATAAAAATTTAAATTTCGTTAAGTGTTTCAAAAATATTGACAGCATAAAATATATTTAATAAATTATTTAAAGCATTATGCTAGCAGGAAATATACACCTCTTTAATCGTTTATTAGTTATCACGACATACCTAGATTCTAAAATTTCTATAATGAGACATATAAAATAAAGCAAATTTCCTTCGATAGTTCTCTCCACGCCGAAACACATTTCAACTATTGCTCTTACTTTGATGTTTCCAGATATCTCAAATACTTTGAAAAAAGCCCGCGTCCTGGCATAGAGGTAGCCTGTCTTCCTTATGATTTGAGTGTCCCGGGTTCGAGTCCCGGTTCGGGCTATCTGTGAAAAGTGTGAATGTGCCTTCCAGAAAAAAGGGATTGCGTAAGCATATGTGCTGAGTGTGTAGCTAAGTCGTACACTTAGCCTTAGTTGTCGCTACTTCAAAATAGAAGAGACATTCATTCGGCTTAAAATCACTAACGGTGACGACATAACTAGAGAGCGTTTGTCCATAACAAGTGTCGTTAGTAACAAAAATAACAACTTTGAAATAAAATAACGACATATTTTGGACGAATTATTTGTATATGAGTAGTGATCCAATTCACAAATCTTTCAGTTTAAAAACTCTGACATGTCCGTAATAGTAAATACTGTTATCGAATGTAAATATATATTTCTTTATTATAAAATTTTTTATTAGTTTATATATATATATATATATATATATATATATATATA
>JAOUZG010040215.1:7297575-7307750 GCA_026289955.1 Argiope argentata
ATATCGCAAACCGCATCAATTTGTTTTGAAATTTGCTACTTATCTTGCAGAAAGCCAAAATCTTAAGCCATATATCACCATCGAGCATGTCATTATATGTCAGATTGCATTCAAAGTAAATTTCAATAAGCGATTAACTGATTACTAAGATGTATTCCGACTCTGCTTTGCTTGTTAGCAAGCACAGTTTGGAATAAAAACCATATATGGAAATAATTTTGTTCAGAGTTGATTCCAGTTTCATGCAAATAAAAATCAAAATTAATTTTACAGTGATGTATTTGAAATAGTTTATTCTCAATGTTATTCATAGCAGCCATGTGTATAATACATATAATTTCATCCTTGCTATAATATATATCACATTATTTTATTAGAGAATAACAAATGAAAAATATTAAAAGATTTAAAAGAAAAATTTATTCATGAACTCTAAAGCCTTATATAAATATTATATAGTTAGTACTTTAAACTAATCAGCATTATTATATGATTATTATAATATCATTTTATCAGAAATTACAATCCATTATAGCAGCTGCATTACTCTATTTTCTCTTTTGGATAATAGATGGCTATGCCGGAGTAGATAAGCATCCTTAATAGATTGCTATTGTAAATAATGAGATGCTGCTTTATTGGTGCGAACGTTAATGTCTTGTCTTGTCTTGTCTTTTGTGTTTCTTTTGTTTGAAATATGATCATTAAAGGAATATTCCCGAAAAACGTGGATCATCTTGCTACCATTGAACATATCATAATGATCTTTATTTCACCACATCTTAGTATTTATAAGTTTTATTCAAAATATTATTTTTTTGAAAACTTCTTACGGAAAAAAATGAACAAAACTAATGCGATGATTTATTTGTAACTTCTACAGATGTTGCACTTTAATTTAGCCTCGTTCATATGCAATGTTATTTATTACTCACAACACCATATGATATAAATAGGAAATAATAATTTTGCAATAGATATGAAAATAGATTTAAAAACAATTTAAATGGAGAAAACATGAATAAATTACAAATTAATTAAACATGAACAAGTTTAAGATAATTTTTTATTAATGGACCATACAGTTTTACTTCAAAAATGTGAACATCTAAAAAATGCCAAAAATGTGTAAATTTAAAAAAAAATACCAAAAACACAAACAAAATGATTGGATCTAGAAATTAAATAAACTTGAGATCAAAAGTTTTCTTTATTTTTAGCGTCTGTGATAGATCGCCAAAAGAAGTGCAAATATTCTTTAATTTGTGATCATACAAGCATATGCAAAACGAAATTGGTATTTTTCATTTAAATTTTATGGAAGCGATGAAAATAATTGTTTCCATCACTATTTTTTCAACTAGAAGCAAACAGAATATTAACAACTAATTAAGAAATCCGAAACAGAAAAATGCCACAAAATGAATTCGGGATAGGAGCGTTTGGCTTTCTTTCTTTTTTTCTTTTTTTATAAAAATAAATAACCACGTAACATCGTTGTGGTTATTTCTATTAAACTCAAACACCACATGTAGTAAAGCGCTTTTTTATTCTCTTTCGAAGCCTTCGCAAAATCAAGTGTAGAATTTTAATTAGAAAAGTAAATTTTCCGCCGATCCATCATGCTGGATTTTAATAGATTTTCCTCACTACTTCACTTTCAGACTTTTTGTGTGAAAATCAACTGACAAGCCTATACACATAGCTTTAAAGAATTGATCTCGTTATATGCAAAGGTACCTCGACTCTATTACTTTGGTGAAATTTTTAGTGTTAAATATTTGTGAAGCCTTATAAACGTTATCGTTGACAGATTTGCGCAAAGTAAACAGGAGTAGATGGTATTTGTTTGTTTAAGGAAAATTTCATTTTCTGGAGTAATTTTCCCCCATTGACAGACTTTACAAGTGCGTGATATATCGCTTTAATATTCTACTTTTTAAACAACATTTATTACTGAAGTATTTCAAGGTGCAAATATTGATTAGTACTTTTATTTTATTAAGTAGTCTTATAGACAAGGAAAATTTAACTAAGCAAATTTATTGGTAATACGTGTCTTTTATATTCATTTGAATTAACTTAACTCTAAAATTTCATTAATCACTCTCAGAAAAGAGCATTTCAAGATATTTGAAGTTAACGATTCAAATGCATTAATGGATCCTCCTTATACAAATTTATAAAAATTCAAAAAAAAAATTGGTAATTTTAATCTATAATTTATAATTTTATTTTAAAACGTTTAACATTTTAAATTTGTAGTTCATATTGTGATGATTTTCAGTTTATATTTACCAAAATTTAATTCATATTTCAATATTTTAGCATATAACGTCAACATGCATTGAAAAGATCAAAATTCGTGTTTTTCACTTCCGATTTCAAAGGAATGATGGGCGTGGCAGAAAATTATTGCATTTTAATTTTCGTTTTCAAACTAATTAAATATTAGCTGCCATATATCAAACATGCATATTTTTTGATGCCTTAATATTACCATATTATATATATATATATATATATATATATATATATATATGAATGAATGTGGCATAGCAACCAAGAAGAAAAACTATCTTTAAACTTATGTATAACCTTCAACCAATGAGACGTGGGCACATTACGAAACATCAAACAAACATATAAATATATATAGAAACTATGAAAATTAGCTACAAAACAATTTTTATAGCACACATTCCGAAAATTGAGACTGTTATAAAAGTAAAATTATGCATTGTCCGTACACAAAACACTGGTGACCATTTCGCTCCTTAGGTGATTCATTCTACCTCCTCAATTCTGTTTGCAGACCGATTTAAAGAAAGACGATAATTCTCCTCAAAAGACTATCCTTTCCTAAGTGTGGATATTATTTCTATTATATTCTCTAATCGAACATATCCTTCCTATTCATTTTCCTTATCGTGCAACATACGAAACTTTTTTGACATTTAATTTGTTCCGTCTGAGGTAGAATTTCCACCTTTTGGGCATCATTGTTTAAAATCAGGCGTAAACAAAGAAATGTATCAAATATACATACCGCAATTCTTGCCAATTGCACCTGCGCAATTTGAGTTTTTCAAGCATGCGCGGGTAAGTTAAAATCGCAATTATAAAACTCCCCTTTTTATTCTGATATAAATTTAATGTACTAAAACGTTTCCAAATAAATGCTTTACAAACTGGTAAAAATACTTCGTATATCTGGTAACTATTTCTAAAGTTTTTGTAGTTCATGAGATTTCATACAGACGCTTTCACGATACATCATTTTATATATATATATATATATATATATATATATATATATATATATATATATATATATATATATAATTTTTATCCTTGTTCGACATCTTATCAATGATACATTCTAATAATAAGAGGAACCTGTTTCATATTTTCTGCTATCTTTTCCTTCTTTTCTAGAATCTTAAATTCCTTCTCCTGTTTCTATCCAAATACATTACTTTAAAAAAAGTTTTTCACCTTGTTTTTGTCTCAATAGTAGAAGGAAGGCCTTTATGAAGAATAGAATTAAATATCTTTAAGAATTTGATTGTGAGTTTTATTTTCAGTTTTCATTTCTAGGATAAATTTGATGGGATGCAGACAAGCATTAAACAAGTATGTTGTTAAGTCTGATTAATGCAAGTTCAAACCTATTTTCTAGTTTAAAAAACAAAACAAAATAGCTTGAAACACGTAAGAGAACTATTTTCTGGTTCTATTATTTGTTGTTTCTCCTTCCATTATTTGTTCTATATAAGTCACTGCGACAACGAAAGTAGATTTTATCTAAAGAGAATAGATTAAGGAGCTATATTTTTTGAGTATAATAGTAAAAATACATTATTTATGTAGGAGTAAAATATAATTGCAACCAAAAAAAATAATAGGAATTATTACACACACACACAAACACAAATGTTTCTACGTTAAGTAAATTCCTTTGAAACTTAAATCGAAGAAGAAAAAAATCCATAAAGCTTATTATTGATATTTTATAAAGGTATAATATAAAGAAATTTTTCCGCAAAATTCTGATTCTACAATCTACAGATGTTGTTTTTCTCTAGCACGTGATAATATTTTCACAAAATTATTAGTTTATTAAATTATTAGTTATTTATAATTTACTAAATTATTATTGATTTTAGATTTTTTTTCTTTGCATAGTTATATTCACGATTCCCCAAAATACTTAGTTCAAGTTGATGGAACAAAATGAAAACGGACTAAAGATTCGCACAGTAAAGACCTTAACCCTGCTTTGTTGTTTATTAAATTATGTCCATGTAATTCATTGACTAACGTGTCATAATTTTCAATGTCTGTAACTTAATATCTCTCTGACTAGAAGGTGATATATTTAGTTATTCTTTCTTAGTCATGACTATCTTATACAATATTCTTTTTTCATTAATCACTATTTTTTATCACTAATAAAATATAATGCTAATAAACATTGTTACGATATCTATATAATGTTGGCAGGCGTTCAGAATGCTCGCATTATGGAAATATCGTATATATCTTGTGCTAATAGATATATTTTTACTCCTGTTGTGAAATTACCAAAGCTTTTTAGCATTTCTGTTGAGCATGAGGAGCGAATAATTTAATGCCATTTCATCTTGCTTAATATGTGTCATATTCCAGTCGTCATTTATGTGCATCTATTACTTATCTTGCGTGATATTCTAATAAACATAACTAAAAACTGCTCAAATTATTCGGTAAGTCTTATGTGTGCTATTTCCAAAATAAACCAATAAGGCATTGCCTGAACTATTACAAAATAAGAAACTAGAGAAGATAGGTGGGAAAAAAGAAATTATTACTGAGAATTAATTTAATTTCTGATATGAGTGGTCTGATCTGTAATTTCATGAGAAACAGTAGTACAGTTCCTGCATGTTCAATTATCTATTTTGACCCTCCGTCAAGAAACTAGGATACAATGCGGCAAAAGTTACAAATGATGAAACAAGAGATAAAAAAATTATTAAGGGACGACATTCACGTTTTCTTTATAAAAAATATGGATTTTGTGTTATATTTACTATAACAACAGTTTCAAACTCAATTTTCGTTCCCTAACAAACTTTTCCTGTAAACGAATTTAACAATATTTAACTAATTAGTGCAGTTTTTCAAGAATAAATGTATATTTCATTTTTATCGGGGCAGCCATTTTATCATTTTCTCCCTGCGATGGGGCTCTAAGTAATATTTATTATTTTAAATGAAATCTTATCCAACTAGATTCAAAACAAGAAAAGACCGTTCAAATTTTATATGTAAAAAAAGCAATTTAATCCAAACTGAAGTTCTACAAAAATGTTCAACTATTAGCCATAGAAATGTAACCTTTAAAAAATTAACAAGAATGATAACCATTCGTCTTCCAGACGAAGTGTATTTAAAATCAATTTTTAAAGCTAATTTAAATAAAAGCATACTACATGCAGATGATTTCATAATTCTTGATTGTCAAGTAGGATAAAAATATTATTTATTTATTTTCAAAGCATTCTTTACACATATATGCGTGATGTTCTCCGCACATTGATCTGGAATATAACAAACAAAATTTGCGCATCATTCTGCGGCAAATTATTCGGGCAAAGTGCACAAATTTTTCTTTTTTAAATTTGGGATTGTTCAGGTCATTAGATGTTTAAATTCAATTTTAGAGGCTCACTGATAATAGTCCTTGTTGATCGGGGCAAATTTGATATGTTGAGACGCCTCTGCATCCATGGAGCAAGAAGAACCGATTCATTCTCAGAAGTAGAATTATCTTCCTCACTTAATTCTTTCAATAATTCATGGATAATTCTGGTCTACCACACAAATTTTCTCTGTGAAAAACGCTTCGACATCCCCAAACATACACAGAAATACCTTCTCAATACTAACGGGACAGACAACTCTTTGTTTCTGATACGACTGTGGTTCTGGATATACTACAAGCAGAAATATTTCGGGAAAAAGGAATGTTCTCATCTGTAGTTTCCCACGTTCAGATAAAGGTACTGAGAAGAACGATCCATTTACCGTTATAGGGGAAGAATAATCAAAGTTATTTCGTAAGCGTTCGTTCAGGAGACGAATGGTTAGCATTCTAGGGTTAAAATTATCAGTTCTTGCCCATTCCTTCCTACTCAACAACTAATTTAAATACAATGATTATTAAAATAGAATCATCAATAACAATTTTGTGAAATGTATCAGTAATGAAACATAAATTCACGAATATATAAATATATCTTTATATGAGCTCTCATAATCAAACAATCCACTAAATGTGAATTTAATAAAAACTGCGCAAGCTGTAAGCAATTTCTGTCTACATTCATTAAATTTTAAAACTCATAGTGAACAGTTGCTTTAATTTTGAACGCACCTTATAAAAATAACTTTTTTGTGGATTTTGTGAAACTATTGTCTTATTTGATATTTAATTTGAAATACGAAAAAATACACTTCAAAAAAATACACTTCTGGAAATTTTCGAGATAAGTGTTTAAAAATAAGTCTTTAATTTCACCGGCCTTGAGATATAATTTATGTAATGATACATTAAAAGATAGATTTAATTATTTTTTCAAAGATACTTCATGTTAAACGAGGTCATGTATTCATTGTATATTCGCTATTTTAGAATCTCGATTCCATGGAACTATTCGAAACTCTCTTCTCTTGAGATTTTATCTCCTTTTAAACAGCAGTGATCCAGAAAGATGTCAATCCGAAAGCCTCAAGATCTTTAGAATGTGGACAAAGCGGCTGGACTTTCCATTCCTGATCTTACTTTTTCTTGCTGAATAGTTTTCTTATTGCGTAGTTGCATGCTTTTTATTTGGAAACTTGCAATTGATCCTATCCAAAGCTGAAGGTCAGCTTTTCTCACTATTTTACAAATTACATCACATTATGTAATAAGTTGATTATCATGAGCAGTCATAATAGTTAGTTGATAAGAATTAACATATATTTATAACCGCTACAATTCTTTAAACATTGAAAAATACAATATGATACGGGCTTTCTTAAAACGATTTAAAGAATTCACTAACATAATTTGTTTACTGATTTCTAATTTAATCACGGTAAACTCTCAGAACAGTTCTTTCACTAATAAATATACTCTAAAAAAGTATTTAAAAAACAAAAAACAATAGTACGAGAAGTATCACAAAATTCCCACCCACCCCTTTAACTTTTAAAAGTAACTGGCCTTTTATATTCTCTCTCTATATATATTCTCTCTCTCTCTCTCTCTCTATATATATATATATATACAATGCTCAAACAAATTAAGGATGCTTTAAATATTGAATAAAATAACGATATAAGCAATTTTTTGCATAAAATGGAAGAAGATAGTCACAAATGAAAACTTTTCTTATTTCCAAACTTTGAAGAATGCAAATTTTAAATCTGAAGACGACAATTTAGTGGCAGTGAATTGGATTTGGTTTTCAACTTAATGGAGAGCAATGAAAAAAAGAATGATAGACAGTTAAAAAGCGCGTTGTTTCGATGAGTACAATATCTCAAAGAAGTCATTTAACCGAATCAGATGCTTGGAGAGCTGTTGGCAGCTTAATGGGAGGCAAACACAAATCGAAGTAGCAGAAGTCGTTGGAGTTTCACAAAGTGGGATTTCAAAGATCTGGAACTGCCGAAGATCAGGGCAAGGGCGTAGACGAGCAATAATGTCGAATGGGAATCCATTATTTAACTCTAATGGCTCGGAGACACCATAATATTAATGCTACTCTTCTTCAACAACACCTTCGCACGGTTACTGGCACCAAATTCTCTACACAAATTGTCCTATACCGTCTTTCCTCTGTAGACCGGCATGCTCGCCAACCAATTGTATGCACGGCCAATGATGTCCTGTTCAAATGCTCTGTCACTCCCACAGTAAGTGAGCAACACAGCATGCGAACTGGAGGAGAACTGAATGGTTCAATATTCTTTTGTCTAAAGAATCCTGTTTTTCAGTTCATCCTGATAATGTATTTTTATCTGGAGGGAACGTAACACTAGAAACAATCCTGCGTTCGTGTCGATATAGAGAAGAGATGCTAAAACCTACTGTAGTCCCTTAATCTGCAACAATTGATGGTGGCTTCAAGTTAAAGGACGACAATTGCAGGCCACAGCTTGTTTACTTGCTGAATGATTTCCGTTTGGGGTAAGGAAGTACCGTTCCGTACCGTTTCCGTTTGGAGGAAGGTATACTAGTGGATTGACCAGCGTGTTTACCGGACATGAGACCAATTTAGCATGTTTTTCTCATTCTAGGCCGTCGAATTGCTGGACATCTACCGTCTTCAGATACTCTCCAAGAACTGGAAGAAGATCCTCTATAGAAGTGGGATAGAATACCCCAGTCTCTCATTAATAGCTTCATTGAATCAATGCCTCACATGCCGGATATGAGACCAATTGAGCATATTTGTCACATTCTAGGTAGATGATTTGTTGTACATCTACCGTCTTCACAGATTCTCCAAGAACTGGAAGAAGATCCTCTACAGAAAGAGGATAGAATACCCCAGTCTCACATAATAGCTTCATTGACTCAATGCCTCACAAGATATCAATTGAGCATGTTTGTCACATTCTAGTCCGACGAATTTCTGGACATCTACCGTCTTCACAGACTCTCCAAGAACTAGTAGGAGATCTTCTAGAGTACAAAATGGTAAAATGGCTTCTGAGACAGAATACCCCAGTCTCTCATTAATAGCCTCATTGACTCAATGCTTCAAAGGTGTTCAACGTTGTTGACCGTGTGAGGAAACCATAACCCTACTAAAACCAATTTTCTTTTAAGGAAGCACCTTTTTTTAATTACTTTTCTCAAATGCACAAATTGTGTGTGTGTTTTGCACCCAAATGCTCAATAAAATGCGATTTTTCTGCCTCTGGGAATGGTTCAAACAGCAAGCTTGAGCCATTCCTAGTGTAAAAACTATATTGATCTTTATTTTAGCCCAAAATTTTACATTTTTCTCCATTTTGTTCTGTGACAAAGCTATTTCAGAAAATGGTAACAATCAAAATATTAATTTCAAACATTTTGATCATAGAACTAATATCAGAGAATCTATAAAACCTGGATATTGACTTTCTCCCGTTTTCTTACACAGTTTTTTTTTTTAAATGAGGAATCCTAAATCAGTTTTTAGATGTTAAAGTGGTGTTGTAACATGCTACATTCTTATAAATTGTATATCCATTCAATGATTAGAAATATACACTTCCTGGAATCTAAAATTTAATTAAAGATTGATTCTTAATGTTTAATAAATGTTGTAATGTCAATATATTATTTAAAATAATTATTAAATATTTAATTTGGCATACACTTATATCTAAATAAAGATGATGAGAACAAAACTTCAACTGAAATATTCATTTTTAAATATTACAATATGAACCCCTCATTGTTATTTACAAAATCGGGACCCTTCTGTCATGTTAACAATACCTCGACTTTGTGTTTAGTAACGCTTAATTTTATGCTATGTTTTTTAAAAAATTCGATAATTCTGATTAGAAATGCATTGTATTTACAGGGTTTGCAGGGTTACAAGAGACAGTTAATTTTCATCTGAATATGTCTTTCAGTAACAAATAGCAAAATTTCTAACTTGACTAACTACCTTTGCCAATACCAAATTTATTCAAAATAAAGCGCATAAGAATTAAAAATAAACAAAATTAGTTCTGTATTAAAATGTTTAAATCATAGTAATGATTGTTTATTTCATTTTGCCAATCATTCAATGAACAATAAAGCAATCTTTGAAATGCTTAGAAATTTTTTAATATTCAATGTTTTCATTCTGTTTCATTTGTAAAGAAGATCTCATAATTTCTTTTTAGAATAAACTCTTCAAAATACCCAAATATGAGGGCAAAATTAGTCACACTGATTATGCACGGTCATGTTTTTAAAAACATTCATATCTTCAAAAAATAAATTTAAAAATTCAACAAAGTTAAAAATTAGGGACATTCATATCTTTATAGAAAATGACTAAAAATTTAACAAAGAAAAGCATCAGTTACGAATTCCAGTTTATGCTGTATAATATATATATATATATATATATATATATATATATATCTATATA
>JAOUZG010040215.1:7307850-7367585 GCA_026289955.1 Argiope argentata
ATATATATATATATATATATATATATATATATATATATATATATTATTTTTATATATAAAATACCATAATTTAGATATTTAGAATACCACTGGAAAATTTAAGATAAATTAGCATCTTGAAAACAATCATCTAAGTAATTTTAAATGAAATAATTATACCTATAAAAAGACGTAGATATTATTTTTAACCAACAAAATATTAATATTATCAGGGCATTATAATCAATTTTCTATTTGAAAGCCATCTATTTTCAAATAGAAAGCACCTAAAAAGATAAATTATTGGCTATAAAAGCTTTTTTTTTCTTTTGGGGGATCTATTTTCAATTATTCCTTACAATATATTAACAAGCTTATTATTTGTTCCACTAAGTGCAGACAAGCTACATTATTTATATTCAGAATCGATATCACTCTTTAAACAATTTTCGGATTCTTTACAAACCGCATAACTTTGAGTTATTCGAAATCCGCTAATTAGTACTGGCGATTCTTTTGAAATAGGTTTCGAGAATTTTTCGGAAGGATGATGAGCCGAAGAATTATAATTATGAATTTTCTGCTAATCGAAAATGAGTTCCAATAGATGCTTTAGATATTCATTCTTGGGTGTAAATGCTCTTTAATTCGCAAACTTTTGCCTGTTATGCAAATTTTGAAATATTTTCTGAGAAGATTCTTATTTTTCAATAATTTCAAAAAAATAGTTTGGGGCTTCTTAAATAACTACAATGAAAGCGTTATGTTAAAACTATACTCATTATAAAATTTTTGCTTAATTTTGCTCCTTAAGTTTCTTTAATTAAAAGTTTTCAATAATTGGAAACATGAAAAATCATTACTTAAACATAATTTTTATACTATTACTAAGTAATTAATTACTATTTATTAAATACATTTTTAATCAAAATTAAATTAATTATCAAGCCTATGTAAGCTATTTACGGCATAAATATTTCTCACTAAGGAAAAAATATGTTAAAATTAGCTGAATTAAAAAATAAAATTAAAAAAGATTAAAATGAAATCTAGTATACATATTTCAATGTATCATGCCAAAACATCATTTCTTGAAAAGCCAAGCACTAAGTTCTCTTGCAACTTAAATCATATTTTTATTCATTTTAATTGTTTCTCTGAATGAGCAACGATCCAAAAAAACTTGCATTGCATTTAGTGTTTTAAAAAATATTCCATTTCCTGTTTATTTCCTTTTATATAATCAAGTGCTCAAAAAACATTTTTTAAAAGGTTTTATTAGTTAGTAAAAAACTTTTTTTAAAAATCAGAGCTTTTGTATGCGGTTGCAACGCGTTATTAAAAGCTGCTTTTTTGAGATGCTCGTGCAGATAATAAAATTTTTAATTTTGCTTCTCGGATTTCTTTATTTTTCTCCTACGAGTTTTTGATGTCCTTACAAAATCTCATTCGTAAAACATTATCATATTCTGACATGATGAAATCTCTTTACAGAATTTTAAATATCTACATTACACAAAGCATAAGGAATATAATTAATCCCAAATAATTTAGTAAGAAGGAAATTCTTACAGGCCGTACTCATAATAAAATCTCTATTTGATTTTCTTTCAAATAAAGTTATACATTGCAAAAAAATTAGAAATCTGCATATTTTACTGACGTTTTTGAAAAAAAAATCATGTGAAAATGAAATTAATGATTCAACTGTTTCAAGATATAAAAATGGTCATGCAATTTCTTCAGATGTTAACAAATCGGTTTGGGTGTGGTTTGAAGACTTGAACCCTCAGGGTATCGGGCGTAGAAATCCCAGATAAACGCCAACTTCGGCAACTCTGCTAAAATCACTTAGCAACCCTTTTTTTTTTCGAGATATCCAGGTTCGTGGAGGGGAAAAGGGTTAAGTGTAGAGAGAAATCAACCAGAGATTCGATGGCAGTTGGATTGAAGAGCGAAGGAGGAATTGAAAAGGGGTTAATTCCAAAGGAGAAAACAGGAGGCATTCCGGAACTGACGAACGAAGAAGGAGGACGTGAGTTGGAATCGGAGTCGGAATCGGGAACGGACGAAGTGAGAATTCAGTCTGAGACAAAGATTGGCAAAATCAAAAGATTATGGGCTAATTAAATATATGTTTCGTATCACATAAAAGAAACCCCAAGTCTTACACAATGAATTAATCCAAAAATTTAATCCTTATTAGAAAAAAAACATCTTTATTGGAGAAATGCAACTAATGACGCAATGATCTTTATTGTTATATCCTAGTTGGAAATCAAATTTGCTTTTTGTATTATTAGCTTTATGTTTCCTCTTTCCATTTTAATGCGATGTTTTTGCAAGCAAAAATGCGAATATTCCGAAACTTCTGGAAAGTTATTGATCTTAATTTGTAAACAAGTGTTTTTTTCTTATTTTTAAAAAATATATTTGAAGATTATAATTTGAAACTAAAAATTCTGTGAATTCTAAATACCAGTGTATGCAGTTGTGTGCTTTTTATAATTTAGGGAATAATACAATGGTAAAAATAGGAAATTATATTTAACACTTATAATTTTATTTGCTTCATAAAGAATAGAAATCAGTATTTTCGTAGAAATTAAAGCAAAATATTCCCTATTCCTATTATTTGAAACATAATAGCTGATTTTTTGAGAAAGATAGGCAAAAAACCTTTTTCGTCTCTGCATTAAAACCACAGACTTGAAAGTGCATAAAATCAAGAAAGAAAAAAAAATATTTTTAAGTTTTAAAATGGTTAAATTATGAGCTTTTAAGCCTTTTTATTGCTTTTTTGCATTCTTATTGAACTTATAAATACAGTCATAAAATTTGATATAATCATCAATAATGTCGTTGAATCATTTTTTGGTTACACTTAACCAAAAAATCCTTTTTAGCAAACGTTAAGAATTTAAATTGAAGAGTAGATTTAAGCTTTATATAGAGCAGAAATAATTTCATTTTGCTTATCCTTATGTTAAATTACATAGCCGGTCATAGAAAATTAAATGAAAGCGAAATTATGCGTGAAAGCATGTCGTCTTAAGTTCTTAACATGTTGAAATAGTTTACTTAATAACTTTATTATTATAATAATACCGAATTTGTCTTACCGATTTAAACTACTTCTAAATATTTCAATATCAAAGTAACTTTTTAAAGAATCTTATCCTTTGATGATTATTATGACAAGACTTCGGAAACTTCAGCATATCTTCTACAATCACTCTCAGAAGTCCCATATAGTAGGATGAAAATCTCGGAAGAGCCCATAAGTGGGTCATACTTCAAAAGAGGAGGAGATATGAAGATTGAATGTTTCCTTTTTATTCTTTACTGTTGAAGAGAGGAAGAATGGTTAATTTATTTTTTAAAAAAATGCTTCATCATAAACAACTTATCCACTTTATGTATTTTAGCATATGTCGCACCCTGGATAGGAATTGATAATATTATCTTTAGATAAGATAAAATATTCGAATTATCATAAAATAAGTTTGTTTCTTCAGGGGCATTTGAGCTTAAAATAACATTATGTAACCAAATTTCATAACTCTTAACGCTCATAAACGTATGAAATTTGGTTTCATCACATTTCATGTTCATAAACGTATGGAATTTGGTTTCATAACGTGTCAGGTTCATAAACGTATGAAATTTTGTTTCATGGCATATCATGTCCATAAACGTATGAAATTTGGTTTCGTGAAGTTTCATGTTCATAAACTTATGAAATTTAACTTCATAACCTTTCATGATCATAAACGTATGAAATTTAGTTTCATTACGTTTCATGTTCATAAACGTATGAAATTTGATTTCTTGGCGTTTCATGTCCACAAAATTATTAAATTTGGTTTCATGATATTTCATGTTCATAAACGTATGCAATCTGGCTTCCAGACGTTTCCTATCCATAAACGTATGAAATTTGGTTTCGTGAAGTTTTATGTTCGTAAACGTATGAAATTTGGTTTCCTGACTTTTCATGTCCATAAACGTATGAAATTTGGTTTCGTGAAATTTCATGTTCATAAACCTATGAAATTTGGTTTCATAACGTTTCATGCTCATAAACATATGATATATGGTTTTATAAAATTTCATGTTCATAAACGTAATGAAACCAAATTTCATATGGAAACTATCAAACGTAGGAGAAAATAAATTGCGAAAAAAATCAGAATAAAATTGAAGCAAAAAATAACAATAGCAGTAAGAAAAATCTCTAATGTGACCAACTGTCAGTCACGAAGATTTCAACAATTTTGAAATGATGCACGTTTGCCAATAATTCTAACAAAGCCAGCATAATCATTTTATAAACATTTTAATAATGTTCGAGTCATAAAAAGTCTAAATGCAGAAAATAAGGGCTAGGGGTAAGAAACGTGTTACATTTTAAATATGTTACTCTAATATTATAGTATAAATGCTGCATCAACAGCCCTTCACGTAATAAATCCCCATGTCCTTTTTCGGGAAATAGGATTTCTTGTTATTTAATCATTAGTTTCGTCTGCAGATGCATTCAAATAAGAAAAAAAATCATTTTATTACCACTTTTGCTCTTAGGTTCAAAAGCATCAGGAATCATATACATTTTCTTCCGTAAGCAGAGGCGTTCCGAGAAGTCACATGGAATCAGATTTCGTCCTTGAAGTATGACACCTCAAAATTAAAACATCTCGCATAAAATACCGTATGTTTGTTTGTTTGGGGGTTTTTTGGCGCAAGAGCCATGATATTGACTATACTGCGGGGTATAGTCAATCAACAATGGGTAAAATTATATCATTTTAAAACAATAACTGGGAGGGAAATGATGAGAAGTTAAAATGTGATGAAGATTCAAATAAAAGGATAAAAATTTATGGACTTTAAAAATGGAAAGAGTTGGATATGAGGTATCTTACCAAGCAAGGAATAACGTTGAGTGCAAGATTTTTGAAAGAACTGTAATCTCTGGATACTGAAGTTTGGGCATTTTGACAAAATATGCTGTGCAGACATTTGAGAATTACATCGTGAATACAGTGGTGGTTCTTCACCTAACAACAAATGAGTATGGGTGTATTTAGTGTGTCCGATGCGTAAACGAGTTAAAACAGTATCTGCTTTTCTGTTCGCTAATGAGGGCCAAGGTTGAACATGGGGTTTGATAATAAGGAATTTGTTGTTTGTTTCCAGGTCCCACTTTCTCTGCCATTTAGAATAATGTATAAAATACAATATCGTAAAGGTTGATTAAATATCCTGTGCAAAATTATTCAATATTTATGAATCAATTGGAATTTTCATTTCCAAGTCTTAAGCATTCACATACTTTATAATGTAATTACAGACAATTCCTTTCCTATATTTCCCATGTAATTGCAGATAAGGTAATCAATTGATTATCTTCAAATTGAGAAAGGGCACTGATTCAGATATTCTTTCCCAAAGTTACATCAATAAAACGATACATCTGAAATAGTAAGAACTAGAGAAAAGAAAACTTACATAAACTAGTTTAGATTTAGAGAAAGAGTAAAAGAAAAAGAATAAAAAAGCGGGAAATTTGTAAATTCAATTTGGTAGTACTCCGTAGAATTGAAAAGAAGGTGCTACTACAGAAGTGAAAGCATTGTACGCCTAAGTAAGGGTAAAGTGGGGATGGAGAAAAAGAAAATGCATTTCAAAGGGCACAGATTTCCAGATTGAAATTCCTAGATTCTTATTTTCACGGTTTTCTTTTTTCAAAATATCCGCACTTAGATTAAAAATGCTTTCTATGATTTTATTCGAAAACAAAAATTATCAATTCAGTAAAATATTGATTTATCTTAACTCAGCTAACATCTCCAAGATATTCACATATTTAATTTATTTTGTTTAGCGATTCCTGTTATTTATTTATTTAATTTTAAAGAAAAAAATAGAAAAGTAATTTCTGCCTTTCATTTTTCTTTCTGAATTGTATTTATTTAAAATTGCATCTTGTTATTTCATAAAATACAAAAACATGAATTTAATGAATTTTATTCAATACAAACATTTAATAGTGCATAAAAATAAAATCTATAAATTAATCATATTTAGGATATAAAGTCCAAAGAAAGAAATATCTTATTTTAATTTTATGCTATAGAATTTATTATTTTTATGCTATATTTAATTTATGCTATAGAATGATTTTGCATGCAGTTAATTTATTTTAATTTATTTGAAGGAATTTAAGTTTGGATAAAAATTAAATCTTAAAATTTTGAAAATATATAAGAATATAGAAAACATGACACAGAGATAAAATGTGGTGCTAATAATTTTGTCTTTCATTTTAATCTATATAATATATAATTCCGTTCTATTTTTATGAAATATACCAGGAAGAGAACAACAATTTGCTTGATTGTTTAATTAAAATGCACTTTGATCACATTTTGAATTTTAAAATATTGATAGTGATAACATTTTTTTTCTTGAAGAGCACGTACCAAGTTGCATCATATTAAAAAAATGCCGATTAAGGTAAAATGAACACAATTTTGTTTCTTTTTTATATCTATGCATGTATGAATATAATATTTGCTAACATAAATATACAAATAAAAAATAGATAAATAATTCATGTTAATTCTTTAATTTAAAAGGATTTAAACTTCATCTTTCATTTTCTTTTCTTACGTATAATTGAAGAAAATTGTAATTACTTGCATTTAATTTAGATAATTTTTGATAGGTAAATCCATTAAACATTTTGATACATCAAAAATATCAAGATAATTTCGAATTAAAGTATTTTTCCATTTTGTAAAATATATGATTGCAGTAAAAGTTATTTTATATTAGAAATTGACATATCTGCCAAGTGAATAAAGCATAAATGTGTCGTGAGACTTTTTATTACACGGTTATTTATATACCTATAAAATTACGATTTACATATAATATTTAATATCTCCGATATCTATATAATATTAATGGCAGATATCGAAGATATTTAATATGAAAATCATAATGAATAATATAAGATATTCTTTTGTTATTGATGATGGATATTTTTTAAAAATATATGTTTTTTAATAAAAAATTATATATATTTTTTGAAATTATAACACTTAATTATAAATATGAATATAAATATCTTAATGGAATTCAATATATTATTTGAAATATAAAATTATATGTTAGTGGAAAGTTTTTTTAAACTTATCTTGGAGTTTAGTCCTAAATAATGGTTAAGACAGGGTCAGGTGCTCTCGCTTGAGACCCTCAATTCAGAGTAATTAACAGTCAAAGGGATAGTTTAAATTCGTTTGGATACAATTATCTCTTTTATAGGTTTTTATAATTTTAATAAGTTTTTATATAATCATTATAATTTTCCAGTGGACATTTTTATCTTTTATTTTTTTAAAAATCACTTATGTCTCAAGCATTTAATTACGCATTCAAAGATTGAAATGTTGGGTTTGAGTATGATATGCATTACAAAATTATATATTATATTATATAAAAGTGCACATATTACCTATTTACATTTATTATTATAACATGGAATTGTTATTATTGCATAATTTGTGTTATACTTGTAATTTTTTTTATTTTGTTTAGATAAAGAAATGAGGTAAACTTCCAAGTAAATTAACTACCCACTTTTACTTATTTAAATCATTTAAGTAATTTAAGTAAAATTATGTAAAATTTAAGTTCACTTTCAATTAAATTAGGTAATTTAGGAATTTAATTTAAGTTGCTTAAATATCATCGATGTCTTATTTATGAAGATGGAAGTTTTACAATTTAATTTTACATTCAGTATTACCTTATTAAAATAATTTAATATACTGTTTTTTAAGAAATACTTACAACTATACAATTAGCAGATCATATTTTTTTAATAAATTTCTGTTCGGAGTAAAGAAATGGATAAAGTAATCGCCCATCGTATTTTTAATAGTTTTTATTATATGTATTTATAAAGTGTCCACTCAAAAAATCAATTAGATTTTGAGATTTCAGAAGTTAAGGTTAATCGGGAATGCGATTTTCGAACATTAAAATTCAAAACTAAACCTTTTTAACTATCACTAAAACTTATGAAAATAGCTGAAACAGCATGCAACAGTTTTTAAGAATTTTGAAGGCAAATGCAAAATGTGTTCAAATGAAACTGAGAATAAATTAGTGTAATCCATATACGAGTTCATTGATTTAAATAAGAAAATTAGCAGACATTTTAAATCTTCGACATCCTAAATGAAGAATCGCAAACGTGACTGAACAAACTCATTGTAATTTTGATTTACCTTAACAGATAGAATATGAATGAAATGCCTAAACATAGACTAATTTATATAAAATAAGTATGAAAATTACTGTTTAACTTCCAGATATTAATGATGAACTTTTGTTTTAGAATACAAGGAATAATACAACAAAAATTATTTTATCGTGCACAAAAATATATTTTATACATTATGTTTTATTTCATTTCTTCATAGAAAAATCCGTGCATCTCTGCACTTTTCAAACTTCTTTCTATCCAAAATACGAAGATAAATGTTCATGTTTTCTCTATATAAAATTTATCTTCGTTTAAAACGTTTTTGATGAAACTATATTCCTGAATAAAACTCTTCTTTCCCTGAATTCGAAATATATATTTTTGGAATTATATGTATCGTTCCATCTATTGGTTCCTCGGTTTCTCCATCAATATAACAACTAAGTAATTATTTGATCTACACAGAAGGATGAAGTTTATTATGTAATCTTTTCACTTTGCTTTTAGATATCCATCATATGCCGTACTAAATTCATTCAAAGGAAATTTATCTATACAAATGTAATTCCATTAAATAAGCGAACCCGAATAGTACAAAATAAAAAGAGTTCGATAAATAAAAACTAATCAACAATTTTTTTCTATTTAAAATGTAAATTCATAACAAATTTAAACCAAATTCATAAAATAGTTAACATTTGATAGTCTGTACAATTGCATGCAAGTTAATGAAACAGCACAAAAAAACGCTCTATGGGAATCGCATTTTGTACTCATATTGTTTTAAAATTGAATATATATGTCACATTTTGGTTTTAATTAGTTGACAAAAAGACGTTAAAAATATAAACGATTATTTTTTCAATACATTACGAGTCAAAGATATTCATGTGTAGAACACTGAAAATAAATAAATAAACTGGACATTCACTGTTTGCATTATATTTTTTATACAACAGCATTTTCATTTCAGTATTTCAGCATATAATATGTCATAGATTTTCTGTTGTTGTTGATTTTTGCTTTTTTGTACAAGTACACAAATAACACAAATATATAATTTTAGAATTTATGAATTATGATATAAACATTTTTTTTACTTGCAGGAGAATAAGGGCAGAAATTCTCACAGGATTTGCAGTCAATGAATTTTTTCCTTTGTTTTACCGTTGATTAAATTTATACTTTTCGTTCAATCACACGGTGCAGCTTCTTAAATATATGAATGTAAAGATTTCCTTGCGATGATTGTTTCTGAACAATTTGGCAGCTATAAAAATAGTATGAGGTTGGCTATTCTCTGTCTATTATGGAACAAACCTCCTATGGAAAAGTTGTACTGTGACCGGTGATGATCTTTAAAACCCAACCATAACTCCCCCATCCAAACCACCCCACCCCAGACTGTCAAGGTCCGCGTCCTTCAGTTATTCTGTATGCCTCAGAGTAGCTATTTACTAATTATTTTCTCTTTGAACCTTGAGAATCAAAGTGGAAACCAAATTTATGAAAAGTAAAAATATAAGGTTCTCCTTGTATTATTTTGCATTTCCTTCAGAAGAAGGTTGTATATGATGACGGATACAAGGTTGCTAGGGTAAAAAATTCAGAAAAATAAATGCAAGAAAAATAGCCTACCAGTTCTATCTTGAAAATCCGTTCACTTTAGAAATGCGTTTATTTGAATACTTTTTGCTCCGTCCACTTTTATTCGTAACTTTTCACGCTGGTTCTTTTTCGAACATTCTTCCACTTCACTTCAATCCGACGATGTTTGGCTAAATTGAATTGACGATTTTTCTAGATTTTTTTTATAATATGCTTTTTTTTCACCTCGACTTTCCTTCGATTCCAAATTGTCCATACATTTTTTTCTGTTTATTTCTTGTGAGTTTTTTTATGAGGACAGCGAAACAGATGAAACTGCCAAAAAAAGTATGTGAATCAAAAGACAGAAATGAGAAGTGATGTTAACAAATAGGAATTTGAATAATAGATAATTTGCGGAGCATCAGGATTTCAAAATGCAATCAGGAAAGGGTTTAATTTAAGAAAAAAAAATATTGTAGAAACGTTCTTCGTCAAAAAAATCCACAAATATATATTTTTTTAAAATTGATACTATCCTTATACTAGGGGTGAACGCACAGATCTGCACAGTTGCGAAAATAAAAATATGCATTAAGATAAATTTACACAAAAAAACTACATTACACGAAAAATTGTATTTCTACATTATTCCAATTTTCGCTATAATGTTATTGTATGATGAATTCTAAGTGTTCATAATAGCAAAAATTTACTAAAAATAGACAGGAACTTAAAGGAACTTTAACAAACGATATTATTGAGATTATAATACATAAAATACTTTCAATTTTACTCGATTCGTAAGGAAATATTTGAACATATGAGGTAATTCATAACAGGCAATTCAAAATTATTGAAAAATGTATATTTATTTTCCTTATTCGAAATTAAGGATACATATTTGATTCATTACCTCAAAAATCTTAGAAAGATAGCACATTTTGAATGCTGGAAACAAAAACTTCAATTTTAACTTTTAAGAACATCAGATCATATGAGCAATGTACAACATATAAACAATTAAACTTCATAAAATAATATTTTATTTTCCTTTTTTTTCGACAGAATATGCATTTTTTTCAAGGATCATCTGAAACTACATTAAAGGCAAATGCATGATTAAAATAGCTAAGAACAGAATAAAATATTAAATTCAAAAAATTCAAAAATTAAATTTAATTTAAAGCAACAAATTTCATTTAGCCACTATACATGTGAAATTTTATTGATGTCAATGAGGTTCTGAATGTTCATATCCATAAACAACACTTTTTAAAAAATATATTACGATATTCTTTAAATATGTATGCATTAAATTTCTATGCAACTTTAATCATTTCTAAAAGAATGTTCTATCATCAAAAAAATTGTTTTACTTGCAATTTTTTTAAGAGTTATTATTAAATAAAAATGTTTACTAATTAGAGGGAATTTACCATTTATATTTCTGTAAAAATAAAGATAGTGTACTGTAAGTATTTTTAAAAAAATAATTATTGTAAATATATTCCATCTTAAAATTTAATCATTTAAATATTTCATAGATCTATATCCAAAAAAGAAATATTTATTTCTTTAAAAAAACAGTGATATATGTCAGTAGTAGGAAAGAGATACAATTTTGTATTTATATGAAACAAATAAACCGATCATAATTAAGTGAACAAACAAAAATAAAATATATTATATATTTTAGAAAAGGAAAATGAAAAAAAAAACATTTAGGTATTGCATGATTACTAAATTGAATACTTAACCAAAAAATAATATTTTCTTCTTTCCATATAAGCAATATCATTTATATGAATCTTATTGGTTACAAAATAATCTTCAACACAGATGACGCAGAAAAGAAGAAAAAAAATTACTCAGTGTTACTTTTTTGCATTTACACGCAAAAAACGATATATACTTTTTTCTAAAAATAACATTTTAACGAAAAAGAGTATTTCAACTAGGCAAATTGTTTCAAAAAATTCCAGATACTAATATTGCTAAACTATATCTCTGCATTTTAGTGCTATATATGATATAATTACGCTTTGATCATCTAATTTATATTAGCATTTTGGTTTACAAATTGCACCAGAAATATTAGCCTCCTTATATATAATATGATGGCAACATCAAATTCCACAACCTCTATAAATCTCTAACACATCCCAGAGTAAGATATTATGACCATTTACACATTTTACAAGCATAATGGTCAATGAAAATGGTAGACTATGTATGAATTAATATTAAAAACCTTTTATAAAAGGCTTTAAGTGTTTAGTTTTAAATTATATGAACCTGAAAAACTTAAGAATTAAATTTGATGTTTGCCTTAAATTATGTTCTATAAACTATTCAAATAATTTTATTATAATTTCTTTTCATACTCTTTTCGCTTCAATCATCCTTTTAAAAAAATTTCGAAAGTGGTACAAATGGGATTAAAATGAATAGATTATACTTAACGTATTTAAACATGCTGAAATTGTAAAATAAATGGATAATACTTTTAAAATTAAGAGAATTTGATTTAATTTTTTTACAATATTATCGATAGATTGGGTAAGAAAGAAAAAGAAACAAACCTTTCATGCATGCTAAAATTTAGAACAAATAATTCTAATGCGATTATTTAATAAAAATATTTATAATCAAAATTTTTATGGAAAAATATAATAGAATCTTTAAAAAACGGAATTGTTTTATTCAGAAAAAACGGAAACGGAAAAAAAACGGAATTGTAATTTGTCATCCTCCATGCAATAACATCATATTTCATGCTTTCTTGTCGGATGTGTTTTTATAACCTCATAAGTTGAAAAGAAGGTCTTAAAGGCGGATGTGATTAAATTGTAATTTGATTAACAGAATGTGCAGGAATCCCAGATTTCACTCAGGGGAGAAAATTAAAGAATATTCTTCACGGAGCTCTGTGTGTGAGTATTTGAAGTGAAGAAATGAAAACCATTTCCTCCATTTTCGTCCCTTTCTTTCATTTTCGTCTTCAAGACCAAATTTTCTAAAGTCCGTGACTCTGGTTGACAAGATTTCACTCTTAAATTTAGTGTCCCCAATATTGCTAGTGAGAGATAATAATGATGATAATAATAATAAATGATGAAAAAAATCTCTCTCTTACTCTGCTGTAAAATTCAGATGAAGATTAATATAAAATGATTGAAGCTCGAGTACAGAAAAAAATATTAAGAATAGAAATCTAATTTTTAATCTCAGAAATCTTTTTTAATAATAAATATACATTTATTATTATATTTTTTGTTATATCAGTACATTTTATTTCATGCTTTTCACTCTAATTTTTTTCAGTGGCATTTTCCTTTTTACTTCGATATTTAGTTAAATTGAATTTAAAAATTTCCCGGAATATTTTCCTCGCTTTCTTCCAAATTTTAATCTATTTAAAGATTTTTTTTATCTCTTCCCTGTTTATGGATTTTTTTTCTGTGCTTTAGTGTAATGCAAAGTTGATAAAACAGTTCACGTATCTTTTTTTTATTACTTTATTTGTAAACGTAAACTTTTGATTAAATGTGAGCCAGAATATTCGAATCAGAAGAGTTATAAAAATTATTTTAAGACATTTTTCTATTTATAAAAAAAGGAGTGAACATTAAATCTGCAGCATGTATTGAATTGAATATTAAATTTAAGTTTCGTCTTATCAGTATATTCATAGTAAAAAAAAAACATTTGATATAAAAAACAAGCACTTCTATATTTTCATTTTAAATGCAGTTCTGTTATTAGAATTATTTCCGTACAAGAGTTTATATCACAAATTGCAAATAAACATTCATTATTTGAGTAAAATAAATGTCGTATAAAAAAATTAACCTTTATAACGAATGTAAGTATATAATAAAGAGTAGTTTTATTATTAAACTAGTGCAAGCATATAGTTTTAACTTACTTATTTATTTGTATATATTGTTATGTTATTTGTATATATTGTAAACTATAGTCATTTATATTTTCAAATATAGCTATAGTATACATATATATTGTTGTATTTATTTTTACTGTTGTAGTTCATAGGAAGCTCGATAATACTAAATGTAATTTGAATAAAGCATAAAACAAAATTATATTCAATTTACACAATTTGTAAATGATAGAGACAGCCAGTTTTAGCCATAGATATCTACATAGTTTATTGAGTTTTATTGAGTAAATAACTTAAAACGGTTATGCAAGATTAGTAAACGACCTCACGAAAACAAAGTCTGTTTTATTCTGAGGAAGACTCTTGGGATTATTTACGTTATTCAGAAAACAAATATGTAATATATCAATTGAAGCAGGCTTTATAGAAATGAATAAAAAAAAAAGATCAAAATGAAATCTGCTATGCATATTCCAATGAATCATGTCAGAACACAATTTCTTGAACGGCCAAGCACCCCGTGCTCGTGCGAGTTAAATTATATTTTTATTTATTTTAATGGTTTCATTGAATGTGTCACTTTAGTATTGCCAACGATCCAAAAAACTTTGTTTAGCATTTATAGTTTAAAAAATATCCCATTTTCTATTTATTTCATTTCATATAATCACGTGAACAAAAAGACATTTTTATAAGCTTTATTTGCTGTAGTCATTTACCTTTTTTTAAAAAATCAGAGCTTTTGTAAATGCGATGGTAACGCGTTATTGAAAGTTAATTTCTTGAGATGCTCGTGTAGACATTAAATTTTTTATTTTTCACCTACCAATTTTTGTTGAGGCCAGAAAACCTAATTCTCAAACCAATATCCTGTTCTGATATGATAATAATTACAGATGGGGGTAAGCAAATGAAATTAAAAATTCAAACATTTCTTATTGCTTTTACAGATTTATATTTTTACATTTTTTTCCTAAACCTGGTAGATTTTAGTATGGCTTACTGGTTTCAGGAGGATCTTTTTTTTACTTTACTGCATGTCCATTAGCTCTTGCTCATAAGCATGTCATGTCTATAATAAAATATTTGCATGTATGCATTCATTTGAGAATACATACACATATAATACATGGCACGATAGAGGAAAAGAAAAAAAAAGCATCAACAACCTAATTATCAAAAATTGTATCTATTAATTCAGATATTATAGAATACCAAAATTGACAAGTAATGTTCCAGAAAGGTAGTCATTTCCAACACATATAATCTACTTAAACCCTTGAAATCTTTGTTAGATATTTTTTAAAGTATTTTTGAGTGCCATTCTCATTGCTGGCTAAGCCTAAGATCTCACAATGAAAATTCTATGAGCCACGGCAAATAACCTCTTTGCCAAACATTAAAATCCAGCAATAAGTTATGATAATATACGGGTATTTTTAGATTTTTGATACATTCTCTGTAATAAAAAAAACTATAAAGATAATTACTAATGCATTTGCTTTCACTATGATATTTTAAAATTTATTATCATATAAGAACATGATGTTTTTGGGGTGAGGTTCTTAGCGTCAACAAAAATCTGGAGGCGAAAAATAAAAATGTTATTATCTGCACGAGCACTTCAAAAATCGACTTTTAATAACTAGTCGTCATAGCAATTAAAAAAAAGCTCTGATTTTTTTATATATAAGTTAATGACTACAACAAATAAAGCCTAGAAAAATGCCATTTTGAGCACGTAATTACAGGAAATGAAATAAATAGGACATGCGATATTTTCTTAAACAATAAAGGCGGGACAAAAAATATTTACTGTTTGCAATACTAAAGTGACTCTTTCAATGAAATAATTAAAATGAACAAAAATATAGTTTAACTTGTACGAGCACGTGGTGCTTGCCGTTCAAGAAATGATGTTCTGGCATGATACATTAAAATATGCACAGCAGATTACAATTTAATATTTTTATAAAGTTTATTTTGCTGTAGCGATTTATGCAATTTTATAGCATTTAAGTTTTTAATAGCCTTACGTAAAGCTTATTATTAAAATATTTGCCTCCACTTCTTTTATCATGACATTAGTAAACATAGAAATTGCACAGCAACCGTAGTTTTCCCCGATATACAATATAGATGATCAGTTTTTTTAAAATATTTTATATCCGCCCTTGATAACGATATATCATTATATTGCTGAAATAATTTTCAAGACCTGGTTTTTGATATAATCAAATAGTTAAAAAAATTTGTAAAAGGTAATAAATTGATTCCGCAGACTAATAAAAGTATCGATTCCTTAAATCTATTCAGTAGACTCAAAACCCACACACACACACACACACACAGAGAGAGAGAGAGAGAGAGAGAGAAATGGAATATCTTCATTTAAATGTTATTCATAATGTTTTGCTATGCCCGTTAGTTGAGAATTTAAAACTTTTAATCAGTAACAGAACATTAAATTAATGCTTATACGATTATTTTTAATATGTATTTCTTTCAAATATTAATTAAATACACAATATATGTAAACATGGTAAGGAAAGCCTTTTATACTGGATGCCAAATATTCAAATAAAATATTTCGAAAATCATCTTATATTTAGAATCATCTTTTCGTATCATCATCCTTGAAAGTTATTAAACTGTGACGTGTTCGGATTTCATACATGTTGTCATATTTATTCAGATCTAATAATTCAAAAAAATTTGGATATCTGAAGCAGTATTTATTTTATCGCTAATTTACTTTTAATAATAAATAATTTAGTATTACTTAAAATTATCGCTTGGAGAACTATCAATAATGTTTCGGGTACCTTTGGAAAACAATTTCTCTAATATTTCTTCCAAATATTTTTATTTAAAAGAATAACCATACATATATATAAAGATTTCTCAAAAGCTCGTTATTTCTCCCAAAGATGTAGAAATATTAAAATTCTGTATTATATGCAATTCCGCATTGGCTGAGAATGGAACGTAAAACAAACTACTCTCGAAAAGAATTATTTAGGATATTTCTTCGAATGTTCGAGAAAACAATAGCAATACTTCCCTAAGGGCTGGAGATTACAAACCACGAAAGGATTTTCTTTTTCTTTTTCTTTTTTTTTCCATCAGCCACATAGAACTCAAATCTCAACCGATACTTTTTAGGAGAATTTGATACTTGCTGTTTTCTCAGAATTTCTTAAACGCTTTTAGTTTTCCTCCGGAAATTAATTAAATGTAGAGGGTTTGTAAGTTTCAAATGTATATGAGAATATACATTTTGAAGGAAAATACTAGTTCATGAAGCAGTTAAAATACAAAATATATGTGTTTTAGAAGTACATCTAAGAGCATTAATTTTTTTTGTGTCTTATCAAGAAGAGTATATCATCTATATAATTAAAAATGGAATAGAAAATAAAATTAAATCTTGATGTAAATTAAATTTACTTCAAATTAAATTAACTTGATAAATGCCAAATAATTATGTTAAATGTCAAAAAATTGAATGTTAAAATTAAAATGTTAAAAAATTAAATAAAATAAATTGAAATGAAGCATGAGATAAAGTAATTGATTAAAAAAATTCCTTGTTTGCGATGTTTCATTTCATTACTTTGTTTACTTACTTAACAATTTTTCAAACGAGGTACAATGCTTTGTCAAACATATTTTTGAGGTAATAATGTTCATCCATTGATAAAAATTGAAAAATGGAATCGATTATTTAAAAAATACATATTGTAATATATTTTTTTAATAATTTTTATGCCCATTTTTATAACAATCTTTGAAAAATAACTTGGTTATTTATATATAGTATAGAGATAGTCATAGATCTTTTCTACAGGAGAATGTAGCATAAATGTCATTAAAAATATAATTTTGCGATGTAAATTGATGATTTTAATCCTCTATTTGTTACAGTGTTAAAAAAATTCAGCAGTTACAATTAAATATTTTTAGAAAATTAAATATCGTTCATTGAAAATGCTTGCAGAAGTACACTTTTTAACAGTTTCGAGTTTACAATTATCACATTATTAATGTTTTTCTTAATCTTAATTATGCTATTTATTAGGCAGTTATATCGGATTACACAAAAACCACTAATTGGTTATGAAAACTAATTAAAAATAAACGATGTAAATGATACAATTAAATTAATTTGACTATTTATATATTCTTCATTTCAGGTCTTATCGTTGGGGAAGGAAATTTAGTTGGCAATTCAATCAATAGGTGACACTATAACGTATAAAAATATTAAAAACTGGCATGAAATGCTGCAAGAGTGAAAAATTAATCAACTATGTTTTCAATATTCTCTAACCTTAACAGAAACAATATGGCGCAGTCTGAGGCGGAAAAAAATAGCAATATCAAATACTTTGTAATAAAACCTATTATAACACTTGCAACCCCAACTAAATAGTGTCAACTAAGTTTGCAATTTAAAATTCCCTCCGTGAAAAAAACCGAACACGGCATTTATCTATTACATTCCGTCTTTTTTAAACTAATTTTTGAAATTTATTAATTATTTCAGGACGTGTTATATACATACTAAGAACCAAAAAACCATTGTTGTTCCTTATGGCACTTGCCATGGACATGTTCATTGAGGTAGTCAGTGATTTAAGCCTAATCAGCGTCTATTGTTTTGAAGTAGCGCCAACTAGGACCAAGAGTGCGACTTTTGCTACTCACTCATCATATTTTCATGCATATCTTCTTTTTACAGGGAGAGAGGAGGTCACTTTCACACACCTTACAGATAGAATACAGAAGAACAACCATGCTCGAATCACAACTCAGATCTGGGGTTCCCAGATCACGGGGAAGACGCGCTACCTCTATGCCAGAACACCGGCATGAAAAAAAAACCTTTATGGGATCAAACAAAAATAATTACAAATAGGAAATGAAAATGAATAATAAATGAATAAAAACTATGAGATAAATTTTTATTTCTTTCAAAATATTTATTAAATTAAGATATACCCTTTTCAATAACTGACTACGATTTGATTTCCCTTTATAAAAGAATAATAACAAAAGAAATTCTCCACACATATCAATTAAATGCAGAAAAGAAATATATTAATATCCAATATAAAAGTAGTTTTGGCTGCTTCACTGTATTGATTCTAAAAGTTTCATTTATCTATTAAAGCGAAGTAAAAATACTCTTTGTGTAAACTGTAAACGAAAGACTGAAGATAAAAAGACTAACTCTATAGAGTACTTAGATTTAAAGCAAAATCCCCACGGTACAACAACTCCATTGATTTTTTTCCTTTCTTTTAATATATTCATATCTCAGCATCTCAGATTTTGTTTATCTTTTTTTTCTCTATCCGTAAAATTTTACCCCCTACGTGTGGTAACGGAAACATAGTAAAAGAAAACTTTGATACTTTAGAAGAAAACGACTTTCCGAGAGCCTATGAAATTCGAAGTAACTGGTAAATTTGAAAGTAAAAAATTTAGCATTTTTAAAATGGAAACGTTATCCGAAAGGAGAGAAAGGAAGAAAAGCAGGAAAGAAAAAAAAACTCTATTTCGAGCGATTCTTATTATGCGTTTGAACTTTTTACCTTACCTTTTCTACCCAGGGAATCGATCTCAGAAACTTGAAATGGTGTCTACCACTTTTCGATGGTGATTTACGGTCTCTCAAGTTTACATTTTTATTTCTTCTTGGAAAGACGTATTATCTTCTTTGGACGTTCTAGCACGGAATGGTATCTCATGCATCTATCTTTCATTCGTATAAAAAATAAATGAAAACTTGAACCATTGAAATCTATTATTTTTGCATGAAAGAATTTCAATTTCAACTAAGGCTAAGAATGTCCCCGATATTGGCATTAATTCACTAATAAAGTTTTAAAAAAATCTTCCCAGTGGAATTATATTCAATAACGAAATTCAGATATCTTTGAAATTAATGTTCACTTAATATTATTCATCATGATTTCTATAGATTTTGAAATAAACTAAATATAATAATCCCATTTAAAAGTTCTGCTATTATTTTTCATATAAAATAGCTTTTTATAATTATAGAAAGCCAAATTTTTCTAATGATTTAAGTCGTAGATTATACTTTAACCCTTTATTTACTGAATTATGCTGCCATTAATCTCCCAACTTTTTTTTTTGCACCAGCAGTTAAGTTTTCTTGCGGAATAATCCCATAGAACACAAGAGAAAAATTTTAATTAATAGAAATATCTTAACATAATTATTGATTAAATACTTTTTATTCCTACTTTTAGCATACATTAACTTTTTCCTATTTGGGTTACATTCTCGAGGGTAACAACAGAGGGAAAAATAGTCATATTACGAAAATATAATACAGATTTAAATGGTAATTATAAGTACCGTAAGTAGATAAAGGATTATCACTGTATGGAAATAGAGTCGGAACACCTTTTACCATAAATAATTTGAAACAAGTAAATCAAATACAATAGTCCCATTTAAAAGTTCTGCTATTATTGGTCATTATATTAAAAAAACCTTTTATAATTATATGAAGAGAGCTTTCTCTAATGATTTCAATGGTAAATTATACTTTAACACAGTCATTGTATGGAAACACCTTTGAACGCCTTTTACCATAAATAAAGCCTTCAATAGCAAAGGGAATGAAAAATCTAAATTTAAATGAATGAAGATTAATTTTTTTTCCAGTTAGACAATAGAAAGATTTATATATCAATTTTTATTGCACCAAAAATAACCAGTTTAACTAGATTTCTACTCCTTTTACTATACTTACAAAAAAATTAGCAGCTCTTTATTGGAAAAATTTCCATCTTCATTTAAAAGTACCCTAAAATATCTATATTGAATTTTAATTTCATTTCAGCATCTGTTAATCAATGCCGTCAAATAAAGATAACAACAACGAATCAACGCCTTTTAAAAATGTATACATTCAATTAATACAAAGAATAAAGGTTTATAGACAAAGTCTACAAAGCTACAATACATTTAATGATTTGTCTAATAATGGCAAGGATATACAATTTTCTCATCAAGAATTTTCGTCGGCAAGGGAACGCATATACAGAATAATGTGCAACTTCGCGACAACTTGAATACCGATGTGTAGTCATCAGAATTCAAGAGATGTAAAAGTGATTATTAGAATTAATTGGATGTAGTTACTCATACAGATCTAATTTAGTTTTTTTATGCTCATCAAATACCCTACAGTAATCTTTCTTAGCTAGTGAACTGATGCATATTAAATATTACAAAATCACTTGGATTTGATATCTCGGTATATTAATCGCTCGTGCGTTAAGTATATGATAATACACGATACATAGAAAACATGAATATGGCTTAAAACATATTTATTCCCTGACCTCCCCTTCGGTTCTTAACGAGAATTATCTAAGATTGCTGATTATATATGCTGTTCTATAACAACTTGCTAAGAATCATATTTAGTTCGTTACTTTTCCGTTTGCCGGACGCCAGCAAAAAATCGCCAAAGAAACTTGGCGGAATTCTATATCATTTGGCGATTTTTCTCTGACGTCCGGCAAACGGAAAAGTATTTTTAGTTCTTTAAGAAAACCCTATACGAAGGGCGTGTTTGTATTGAAAAATGTTCAAGAAGGAATTTAGTCCATTTATTGGAATTAATTTAGACTACTCCTCCGGTACTTTTTGCGTCAAAGTAATTTTATAAGCCTTATAAGATCCTCTGACTCTTTTTAAACATACGTCCTTAATTTATGGAATTATCATGGAATTCCACATCACCTAGGCATGCTTAACTAAATAAGATTAGAAGCACCGTCTTAATCAATCCCTTTTTCATCACTGAATAAAAATTATCTGGAATTATGTTATTGCAAATGATAAATATTGAAATATCGAAGCACAGTAGGAATACAAGTTAATATAAATTTTATTAATACCTCTTTTAAATTTTAATTGACATTGAAAATATATATGCAAGTGTTGCTATCATTACAATTAATCTTGCAGTTAAAAATTATTACAGGTTCTCATATTTACCAGGTTTCTTATCATAATGTCTGTATTAGTTAGGGTTAAAAGTGCAACTATATAAAATGAAATATGTGAATAAAAGTGTTATTTTTTGCGTAGTACTAGAAAATTCAGATAATTTATGAGATATCAATAAGCATAAATGCATATTTAGATTCTTGGATATTGTATCTTTTTAAAAAATATTTCGCATCAAAAGGGTTTGAATAAATGAAGTTGAAATTATTCATTCTTCTTGCATATTATCTATTAAAAAAATCTTTATTTTTCTTCATTCTTCGAAAAAGTCTTAGTTTGGCTTCTCCATCGGAAATTCAAAAAAAAAAAAATTAAACTATAATTACTGCTCATAAAAATTTAGTTCATGTAAAATTGCCTTACGCATTCCTGGTATTCTATTATACAATTATTTAAACATTTCATAAATTGATTAACAGGTGCTGTTTATGTTACTTATATTAGCACTTTAATGAGCATAGAATACATAATCATCGTGGAAATCATGTTTCTTTCAGAAAAATTGCGAAACCACTTGTTAAACTTTGAAAACCACAATTTCTCCAATGAATGAAAGATGTTTATTTTCGAATATTTAGTGAGCATTTGGTTCTTGTGTTAAAATTTATTTTAGCAAAATAACATTCACTTTTGTTACGATTCTATCATTGAAAGACCATATTCAAAAATAACATTTAAAAAGATAAAGGGCCAAGATAAGAGTATACCCCCACAGATCTGTTATCATCATGATTCTTCTTTCTCTCTCTCTATATATATATATATTGCCCTGATACTATTTAAATATATAAGGTGTCTAGGAAAGACCAGCCAGATTCGTTGTTTGGAATACATAGAAAATGACCAAAGAACTGTATCGCTACGACTCACAGACTTCGAGAAATACGAGAGATAAAGTTTATGAAGTCATATCCAGTTTACGAAAATAATCTTTATTCAAAACATGAACATCAGTACTTGCATAATTAAAAAAAAAGTAAGATGTTCAAAAAGTCCCCGCGCATATGGAGGCATGCATGCGTGCTTCGTACAATGGTTGACTGTACACATTCCAGCATTGTAGTGTCTGCACTGTGGAGACGAATGCACTAAGTCCATTTCTAAAATAACTGGGTTTTGATAAACCGATTCCTTTACGTGACCAAATTGTAAGAAATCTAAAGGTGTCAAAGCTGGAGAGCATGGTGGTCATGAAACAATATTCCGACGCCCAATCCAGTGGCTGAATAAAGGTTTTTTTTTCTTAAGCCGGATATGACGTCATGCATTTTCTCTCGCATTTTTCTCGAAAACTATGTTCCGTAGAGGAAAAGTTGTGTTGTGTTATGAGTAATGGCACTTGAGGGGGGCAAAACCCCGCTGATACGATCAGCCGATTTTAAGTTTAAGAAATGCGTCTCTTTGTTTCAAACATAGAGCCATCTAAGGCCAAGAGTACGACTTAACTACTCACACGTCACAACCTTTTTAGGGGGCGGACTTCATTCATGCAAATTCATTCATTCATCTCAGATCGTAATTTAGACCTGAAGCAGAGTACGATCACCTCTGACTCATTAGCCCCAGTGGTATAACTCTCGTCATGGAGGACTTTGCGATCAAGAACAAAATTAACGAGCGCCAGCCGCCATATACTCGGAGAATCTTTTAGCCGGTGAGCTTCGAACCCGTAACCTAAGGAGTACGAGTCCAACGCTCTACCAACCAGGGCATCCCTGCCAGAGGAATAGTTCTTTGGTCATTTCATATGCATTTCAAACAACGAATCTGGCTATGCAGAATTTGTCCAGTCTATTTTTAACACCATGTATTTCGAACTAATGATATATTTGAGCATATGTTAAAAATATTTATTTTCTTAAACAAAAAATAAATTAGAAAAATGCTAAAATCTAATTAAATACAACTATATGAATATTTATAAGTAGCATCATGATATGTTTTAATTTAAAAATAAAATCTTTTCTTGAATCCAGCCGAGTATCTCATTTCTCTTTAAAAATTATGAAAGAAAAATAATTTCTGAAAGCACTGAAATATTATAACTACGGTTTATGGTTTTAGATTTCTCATTATAAACATATTCTTTAACATTCATCTGTCACAAACATCTAAATTTGCATTGCTTTCTTTGAAATCTCAACATTTCTATTCATACTTTAAGAAACAAAGAAATTAAAAGCATTTCTGCTGAAATATAAAATATTTTCTGAAAATTGGCAGACAGTTATAAGACATTGCAATTATTAAAGAAATAACTTATGCATAAATTATCATTAAATTTGAAATTATTCAAGTCCATCTCTTTGAATTCTAAAAAATATTATTTATAAAGTCATGTTAAATTTGAGTCGTTCATAAGAACGTCCAAATTAAAATATAAAAATTGAAAATGTGTCAGTTTTCCACAGCTTTTTCAATTGTAAATCTTGATTAAGAATCTCACAATAAAGAATTATTGTAAAAATATATTCTAAATTTAAAAATATATTTAGTAGCATTTCTAATTTAATGCAGTAAGTCTTACTTTAAAGGGATTTAAATTACTTTCATCTTAATGCATGTGCATTAATGAAATAAAAATATGCAAGTGTCTTTAACAAATATCATTTATATCGTTCACCATATCGACATAAAAATAGCTTTAAATCAAGAAATTGTGCAAGATAGTTTTCTAATTATGATACGATTCTTTTTTTTATTATTATTTCGAAGTAAAGGCTTAACTATTTTAACTATTAAAATGGAAAATATTTATAGTTTTTAATTTCACCCAATACTTCTAGTATTGAAATTAATTAAAGGCGCTATTATTTATTAGATTCCTTATCATAACTGGAATATCAATTAATAATTAAAAAATAATTAACTTCAACATTCGTTATACTTATTTTAATAATAATCTTTGATGTAGCTTACATAATGAGATAAATTAAACTAAAGATTAGTATCACCATTCAAAATTCTAACTTCACTTTTTAAGGAACACTATTGAATTTCCCCTGGTTCTATATTCGTTGTCGTGATGTTAAAATCAGCCTTATAATAATACCGCCATTAAGAGTAAGACTTATACGACTACATCGACGCATGCAGAAACAAATGCCACAAATAGGTGCTACAACAACATTGGAGTAAATTAAAGTTGAATTGTAAGAAGCATGACAGGCCACGGCCCAACCTATTCCATAGGAGGCATGCTCATTTACAGATAGTAGGTACCCCCCCCCCATTCTTATCGAGTTTTGCAGACTAAACAAAATCTATAGCATTTTATCCGTTATCATTCTTTTATTTAATAAAATGCAGGTCATTACATTTTTTTAAAAAATATTTAAATAGGAAGCTAATATAAATTGATGAAACATAATATAGAATAGATTAATTTTTCTGAATTCACTCACTATTTTTTTTTCTTTTAAAGTTGGAATAATATTTTTTTTTCTTTATTGGTGAAACATAACTGTATATTAAAGTTTTATTCAATATAAATTATTTATGGTACTTAAAAAATATGTGATGAAGGGATTTTGACAATTTTAAAAGGATTTCAGCATTAATTATGATTATTAAAAGTATTTTCTTTTTGTACACTCTCTCAAGGCGAAATTATCATATTGGCATGAAGTAATTAAACGTGTTAATTATTAAATAATCTTCCTTCTCTATTTAGTTTATATTTACCTGCTTCATAGAAATAAAAGAAAAATTTCGGCAATCGGAATGTAAACGGGATAAATAAATTCATAAATTAATCTAATTATTATTGATATTGATGGATCAATTTTAGGGCTATTAGAAGAATAAAACAAAAAATAGTATATATTAAGAAATGCATATTTAATTTTTTTTATAAATCTATCATCTCGTTTATATGTAATTTAATCACCAAATATCGGCCAAAACCCACTTTCTATATTATGAAATTCAAAAGCTAAAAGTATTTGATTATAATTTTGTAATAAGCTTCCGCTAAAATTTTTTTAATGAAAGCCATATTACAGTTTTTATTCAAAATTATATTTTGAAGTTTACAATCATATTAACCGTGCAATTTAATTAAGTTAAATATGCTAGAAGTGACTTTCTTTTGTAGAGCAAAAAATAATTCTTTAATATCATTTATTACCTTTATTCTCCACTAAAAAAAAGAAACCTATGAAATTGCAAAATAAAATCAGTTGAAGTTGTTTTCCCAAACTATCTGGTATACTTTCCAATAAATACCACTGAATTATTAGCCTTTTATCACTGGCAAAAAACCGCTAAAAATGCATGAATCTAGTTATTTTTGGTAATTAATCTCTGGAATGTGGCTAATACATAAATTTCTGTAAGTCATATATATATTTTTTACATCTTTTGTAACGTAATCAACAGGAAACAAAATATCATTCAATTACTCTGTGCTACAATTGAAATCGAAATATGACAGACGAAATTAATTTTTTAATTACCTTTCAGTTGTGACATTTATATGCATTTGATATTACAAATCAACAGATGGTCAATACTTGATGAACCATATTTAATATATATCTTAATTTGAGATAGCATATTTCTACATAAATTTTATCTATCTAGTTATCGTAGTGCTGCATCAATTTTTGTATTTTATATTTGAACAACCAGGCACTAAAACTCCCAATGAATTGATTGGTTAAATATTTGATGGGAATTGAGAAATTCTGGTTAAAGACCATTTATCAATCACAAGACATCCAGGTAATAGAGATTTGGAGTTTCCATCATGACATACAGCCAGATATAATTTTTAAAAAAGGAATATTTGAAATATTTACCAAAAATTGAAAACATCATAGCCTCCATTTTTTAGAATTAAGGAAGTTACATTCTGTTCTATGTTATTTTATAGAAAATGTCATTGTTATTTTAAAAATGAATCTTAAAAATTTGACAAATAATTATGTTTTGGAAAAGTCCCAAGTACTATCATATCACAGCTGCACGGACAAATACAAAGGATATTAAACTGAAATAAATAAATAAATAACTGAAATAGATAAAGAATGTCATTCTGAAGGGATATTAAATGCCTAGTCTTAATAACTGAAACAATTCGAATAAATTCTTCCTGGTATCATCTGACTTTCAACATATCTTTATACGTATATTACTCGATTACAAAATTTTAAAAATAGCATCATTTTTATAATAATTATGATAATTTGCTAATAACCGTACTTTAATAAAATATTTCTTCTAAAAGATAGTCTCTGACGGATGATATTTAATTCTTTTCTTAGTTATAAAGATTTGTAAATAAAGAATTTTGTGAAATGAATCGAAAGACTTATAGCTAAATAATGTTCTGAACTGAATCTACAATTATTAATAGACTCTAATAAAATATTCTTACATAAACATGAATGAAAAATTAAATTAAATTAAATCAATATAATTAAAAGATTTGTTTCTTAATTGAGGCTAATGGAAAATTATAGAAAAATTTGTTCATTTAATCAAAAGTTAAATTATAATTTGTTAACATTTTAATTGCTTTTTAGCGTTTATCTGACAATCAAATAACAAAAAATAATCACCATCATCGTTATATTTTTTCCAACAACCATAAAAATGTACTGGCTAATTAATAATCTGATAACCCAAAATCGTCCAATCAATGAATTAATTAAAATGTAGATTATAATCCTTTTTCTTAAAATAAGTGATTTAATTTACAAAATTTTAGTTATTTATATTAAATCGCAACCAATACAGCCATTTTGGTCCACATTATTGTAATCTACTTTAAAACTCTTAACGAAATTAAGTAGAGAACTTTATAAAGGTAATTGAGTGCCACTATCTTGTTAATTTAATAGAATAACTGCATTGTCTTACTTCCAAACTTTTGCCTTTGAAACAAACAAAAAAATCTATATTTAACTCCATATTTTTTTTAAAAAAATCATTTTTTGACATCCATAGAAACTGTGTGTAGTCTACTGCCTTAAAGAAATGTTTAGTTTTATGAACTAATGAAGTCTTCTCCTATACAGTATCATTGCTAGATATCTGCAAAGTAAGCAAGAAAGGAAGCAATATTTGTTTATTTTTAAAAACCCATCTGGCTTTCTTTTGTAGCTTTAAGAATAATAAACTTTACAAGAACGTGATGCATCACTTTAAAGTGTATATATTAAATAAAATTTAACACTGTAAATGGTAAGACTCAAACAAAAGGTGTCAATTTTTTCTACTCTCTCAAGTTGAATGTTACGTCTCAATTATGTAGCTCAATTTAATTCACTTATTTAAATTTATATTCAGAATTAATGAAGCGAGATTGATTTTTAACTGTTAAAGACTAAAACAAAATCCGAACATTTTTGTTAAATAGGTATGAAAATTGAACTACGTTAATAATTAATTTTAGATTATTTATTCGTTACTTCATTACAAAAGCTTGCTATTTTTATATATGTATATTTTCATTCTATATTCTGATAGTCATAACTATAGTCATTCTGATAGTTCGAACTATCATAATATAGTCATTCTGATAGTCCGCTTAAAATTAGATGTTTGTAATGCAACAAGGATTAAAAATTGCTTTAAAAGATTAAATAAGAATAACAAAGTATAATAGTGATAATTTAAATTTATTAGACTGTTTTTACAGTAAAAGATCTTATTTATTTTATTATCAAAACCTGTATTTAAAATCTTATTATTAATTTTTTTCAGAAAACTTAAATTTATTTCTCTAAATATTTCCATGAATTTGGAAAAAAAGCATCTAAGCATCATAAAATTCATTTAATGTTGCTATTATACTATAAGTAATACGCAATTTTCTATACAACATAATAAAGAACGCTCATAAATGTTAAATAATTTGAAGAAATGAATATGGAAAAATAAATATTTTGCCGAACTCTCAAACGAAACCAAAGAGAGAAAAAAAACACGTATTCACAATTATTTTGAATTAATATGAATGTTCTTAAAATGTAATATTAAACTAACTAACTAGTTGATATTATTTGCATACAAATACACACATAATATATATATATATATATATATATATATATATATATATATATATATATATATTTGGGTACGAAAGATTAACATTTATATAAAGTGAATTAATTCTTTCAATTGACTAACTAAAAATTTAAAAATATATTTGCATTCCTTAAAATTTGGAATTAATATTTGGTATTACAGATATCAATTAGCTGAATAATTATCATTTAAATGAATTTTAAATCTAAAACATTTTTTCTATGAAAACTATACTGTAAACTTAGATATTTAAATCACATCACACCAATTTAAATTGTGGAGTTAAAAGGTATAAATCTATATTCATTTTTCAAATTATATTTCAATTTCTACAATTATCTATTATTTAAATCTTAACATAAACATTTCAGTTGCAAGAGTTCCAATGAAGTAAGAAATATTATTTTGAAAGAAATATTTTTAAGATATGAAAAGGCATTTCACAATAAATAAAATATTCATACATAAAAGCAGTCCAACTCAAACGGTAATTAATTATTTATTATGACTTAATATTGATTTATCCATTAAACAATATTTTGTCGAATCTATGATACCTCTGTTAGGTGTGGTATTGATATAGCAATCATTTGTTGGCAATATTATTTGCATTGTTCACACTGACGAAAACTGTTTCGGTCACATCCGTTGTAAGACCTGTTGATTTTAAATTGGTTTAGGAATTAATTTTGTCCACAGCGATAAAAATTCGTAGAATGAAAAAAATAAATATCTAAAAAAATTACCGGGGTTATAAGTTCTGAAGGTAAGTCATATCACTTTCCGATCCGCCCGTAGACATACAGGATAATCCATAAAACTGAATGACACGACCTCCAAAACAGCTACACCAGCGGGAAATGTGATTGATTCCTTAAGGTCTTCACCAGCTACGGCACAACCCTTCCGAAAGAAAGCATGTCCCTTTATTGATGGCAGTAGCCTAATGTCAATCTATTTGTGTATCTTCAAGGTAGCGAGAACCAACCACCATGCCGGAAGCCTCTCATTCTCATTTCAAGGTGCCCTCCCGGGGGGAAAGTTCTGAAGGGAAGAATTACAATGGCTGAAAGTATGCACAGTCATGTTTATAGGAAGATTTTGAAACCTTCATTTCAAATTAACTGAATTGTCGTTATGTAATAAGTTCAGTAGGTCGTTAATGGGTTTTCATGCGATCATTTTTCAAAACCGAGCTGTATCTGTAATCTATTAACAACGAAAGAAAAAGCTAAAATCATCAAGCTACCAACAGAAAAATTACAGGTTCGACAGGGCAGAGCATCACCCCCTTTTCACCAAGGATATTTAGCGCAAAATATGGCAACCGGATGTTGTCAATGGAGCATATCTTCCTCCGGGAGAACTAACGCAAGAGCGAGGGAAGTTGGCGGTTTAGAAAAGTGTGACAAGGGGGTGATGTTCTCTACGGATCAACCAAATTACGTTTCATAAAATAATTCAGTATCTCACTTATACAGTATCAATTAGGATGAGCAAAAATTCTGATGGTCAGCCATGTCTATTGGACATTTGGGGTGCCTCAATTTTCATACACTACTTCATTCAGGTAAATGGAAAATTGTTATTAAATATAATAAAAGTTTAATACAAAAATTGTCAGAAGTGCAAAACCATATTTTATATGGAATCTTAAGACTTTTTATTAGAAACCTTTCTTTCGAATATGTCATGAGTTATTTGATTGTAACGTGCTACATTATACGCTTTTTAATAATAATAAATCCTATATATAGCAAAGATACTTGGAATATACTTTCGGCACCCATACAATTTCTATAAGAAAATTACATCGCAATATATTCAATACCTGTAATTCCAAAAAAATGAGTAATACTTCCTCTTTATCATTTCGTATCGCTGCTAACAGCAGTTCGATACGCATTGCTACGAGATATTACATTAATTATCAAATGGAAAATTGTTATTTATTGGTAGCACAGGCATTGCTTTTATTGAAAGCTATTATCGAATATTATATTGTCGAATACTCAACAATATAATATCGAACAATATTATACAACATCGAATAATTACATCGAACAATATTCTTTGACAATATTATGCAGAACCGAATGATTATATCGAACTATATTATTCAACATTGTTATTCAATATTGAGAATACTTAATATCATAGAATATTGTTCAAAATACGAGTTCTACTACAATATTATGCACAGTCGAATAATTATATCGTACTATATTATTTAACATTATCCAATGATAAAACTTAATATAATACTTAATATCGTGGAATATTGTACAAAATACGAATTCTACTACAATATTATGCGGAGTCGAATAATTATATCGAAATATATTATTCAACATTATTATTCAATGTTCGCAATAATACTTAATATCATAGAATGTTGTTCAAAATACGAGTTCTACTACAATATTATTCAACAATAGTATGCAGAGTCGAATAATTACATCGAACTATATTATTCAACATTATTATTCAATATTGGGAATAATACTTAATGCTGTAGAATATTGTTCAAAATACGAGTTCTACTAGGATTCGAATGTAAATAACTCTCAAAAGACTTATATATATTTGATGTCTTTTTCTTTAAAGGAATGAACGGTACGTTTTCATATGAACTACTGAAAGATCTTTATTTCTCCCAAATATCCACAAATATTAAAATTTTGAATCGCATGAAACTCTATTTTTGCTTGGCAAAGAACATGAAATAAACTACTTTTGAAAAGAATTGTTTACGACGTTTCTACAAATGTTCGAGAAAATAGAAGATATACTTCCCTAAAGGCTTGAAGATTACGAACCAAAGAAGGGCCTTTCTTCTTCTTTTGCCAGCCACGAGAAGCACAAATCGCAACCGATACTTTTCAGAGAAGGACTGATACTTATTGTTTTCAATATTCTTCTCTGCTGCGCAACTTTTTTTTCTGAAAACTAATCAAATGCTGCTGAAATCTAAGCTCTGAATGTATTTTGGAGTAACGATATGAGAAGAAATGTTTTTAGAATTGCATGTAGCTATATAATTATAAACCTTGAAATCTTCTGTACTGCCAACAAAAATAAATCAATCATAAAAACAAGAAAACTTGAAACAAGAAAAAAATAAAGGATGATTGAGAGCAAAATATACATAAAATAATTTGAAAAAAAAACGGTTTTTAAATTACCCTGTTTTTTTCTAAAACATTCTTCATTTTCTTGAAACATTTGGAAACGTGTTATGTTCATAACACGTTTCCAAATGTTTTAACCTTAATGTTAAAACCTGTAACGTTCGCTAATTCATTCAAAAAGTCTTATTTTATACATTTATTCTTTTATTTTTAATTTAATTATTTTATTGGTCCTGTTAAATTTAATATTTTTACAAGCCAGTTAGATTATTTTCAATAACATTTTCAATTAAATATTTTATGTGACTAGCTCCCTTACTAATCAATAAAACTTACAAAATAGTCAACAAACTTAATCAACAAAATAGTTTTAAATCTCAAATTTTGATAATCATATAAGTGATTCTTTATTTAACTAAATTTTAATTTTCACGCTATAATAATCATTTTTGTAATATGCATCTCTGCAATTCTCTGTCCACTCCCGTAAAAGATAAATTTTTGATTGAAGAAATAGTGATAGCCTTTATAAATTTGGCTAAAAAAATACTTAAAAAAATTTTTTTAGTAATAATCATCTCCCGGAATCTCCTGAGAATAATATTTAAAGTTTAAACAATATCTAATAACTATCTAATAAAAATGGATCTAATTCTTCACTTGTCAAAGGATTTAAATAACTTGAATGAATTATCTTGTTTCATTTCAGTCAGTAAAAGTAAATCACTAAAATCTAAAATTTTAAATTTCATTCAGTGTTTTAGTCTTAATTAATGTGGTGATTAGGTGAAAATAAATGTAATTTAAATTTTAAAAAAATATATATGAATATTCTATAGAAGTATCGAAAAAAGTTATGAGTAATAGTAAATAAGAGATTTGATTTCCTCAATACTTCGATATCAAAAAATTCATTTGTCTAATTAAACGAATATTTTACTTTTCATAGTTCATAAAGTATTCAGCAGTCTTAAATAACTGATTTTAAAGAAAAATCCCATATTAACACAGCAGTATTGATATTCTTTCTTCAAAATATTCATATCTCAATAGCTTTGAAACTTTAAATTTTTTACTATTCATAGAATTTTAGCCCTACATGTGGCAACCACAAAAGAAGGAGAAAAAAAAAAAGAAAACTCCAATACTTTTGAAGAAAACGACTTTTTGACAACATATGAAATTCGAAGTAACTGCTAAATTTGAAAGTAAAAAAAAAGTATTTTTTAAAAATGCAAGCATTATCTAGAAGGAGAAAAAGGAAAAAAAAAGTGCAAAAGAATTAACATTTTCTGAGATTCTTAAAATCGTTTGAATTTTTTACTTTACCTTTCTGTGCATAGAATCGATCTTGAAAAACTGAAATGCTATTTACTCCTTTCTAATGTAGATTTACAATCTCAAATTTACGTTTTTGTTTCTTGTTGAGATATGTATAATCATCTTTGAATGTGTTAACAGGAATTGGGGAATCATACATCTATATTTTACCAATTTTGAGATTTCATACCTAAAAGAGTTGTAAAAAATAAATTTAACCCATTGAAAATTTTATTCTTGCATACAAAAAAGTTCAAGTTAAAACTATATCCATATATTGTCATGGAAAACGTTTGTGGAGCTACCTTCATAAGCCAGATAATATCTACGATACTGAAGTCAACTTTTGTATTATGGTCATATTACCCGGCTAGTGGTCCTAGTGTCGTAGGTTCGTACTGCAACCCTCACTCGGTACACGTTTATTATTACCACCATTGCGGACATTTCCTGCTTACGGGATTAATAATTGTTAAAAATCTCACTGGAATATTTAAAGTAAATATGCCTTAAAGGCTTACAGTTTCAGGTGTGTTTTGTCAAGAAGTAGGGGACGTTAAGTTTCTGCAAATTTCAAATAATTATTTGTGTGTTGTGACTGATGGCACTTGTGGTTGGCAAGCCCCCGTTGATACGATCAGCGGATTTTAAGCCTAAGAAATGCGTCTCTTTGTTTCACCTGTAGCGCCAAGAGTACGACTTAGCTACTCACACGTCACAACTTTTTTTTAAGGGGCGGACTTCATTCATGCAGATTCATTCCTTCATCTCAGATCGTAATTTAGAACTTGAACAGAGAACGATCACCTCTGACTCATTACCCCCAGTGGTATTACTCTCGACATAGAAGACTTTGCGACCACGAACAGATTTAACTAGCGCCGGCCGCCAATTACGCTCGGGGAATCTTTTGGCCGGTGAGCTTAGAACCCGTAACCTAAGGAGTACGATTCCAACGCTCTACCAACCAGGCCATCCCGGCTTATGATAATTATTTGCAGTTTATGTTATCAATAATCAACCATAAAAACCACATTAGAATGTTTTTTTCTCAATATATGGTTTTAGAATTTTTTAAAAAAGGGAGATTTTTTCTGAGTTAAAAATTAAAACATTTTATTCACAATTCAGCAAATAAATTTTAACTAATCTGTCTTGAAATTTGCAATAACAAAAAATTAATTTTACTATTGATGATAAAGAAATTATTTTTTAAGCTTTTTAAAATAATCATTAAAAAAGTTTAAAAGTTACAAAACATTCAATTGAATTCTTTCTATTTCTTAATAAGATAACATCTATAGGAATATAATTAAATTAACAATGTAAATAATTAAATCTACAAATATTTGTTGAAAAATATTTATTCAAAGTATTTTTTTAAATCAAGAAATAAATAAATTCTTGAGAATTTGAAAGAAATGTTTAAAAGAATTCTCATTTATTTAGCACTTTAATTAAATTTATTGAAGTATCATATAATTTAATAATCCCTGAAAAATATTTTTTTAACTATAATTAACAAAAATGTATTCAAAATTATTTCACTTCTCAGTTACACACTAAAAGGTAGATAAATCAATTAACTTGTAGAATATTAAAATCGCATTTTTTATTCTAAATAAACAGTCTTCTCTATTCTTCAATAATGAATATACAATTACATTTATTGAATTCAAAATTTGAAGAACAAAAGTATTACTAAACACGATTTGAAAGCATTAAAAAAGATTTGTAATAATTATCTTGAAAATTATATTTTGGAACAATCTATTTTCAGTGTTCTCTTCTTACATATTTTGTATATACCACATTTATCATTAATTATTTAAATTTATCATTAACTTTCTTTAAGTATTATCATTTTTAATATAGGTTAATAAAATGATTTAGAGCCATAATAATATATATAGAAGTAAATATTGGATTGATAAATAGATCTTGATAATATAGTTTTAATAAATACTATATAAACTTACCTTCACTGTAATATCTGTAATTTACCTTTAGAAATAAATAATATGCATAATTTAATATGTGAGGATGTTAAAATCAATTGATTAAATTATTTTGATCCAAAACTTTTGACAACATCCGCAGGAATTTATTCTAAACCTATATGAGCTTTATTAACTGTTATCTTATATTTTAACAGTTAGAAAAATTGGGCTAATTGTAGGCTTACGATAATTAATTTAGAAAACTTAATAATTTCCAAAATATAAAAACAATAGAAAATTATAGAAAAAAGTGCAACGTTGTATTACAATTAATTGTGTGATTACAGTTCATAGTTTGAATACGAATTTTTTCACTTTATGGTTATCTAAAGTATGTTTGTTTCTTTAGATCATAAATATTAAATATGATAGCATTTTTTCTTCTTAGATGTCATGACATTTTCTCTAAATATTTCAGTTTATTTCAGCATTTACAATTTAATAACTCATAAAATAACAAATGCATTCAATCATAAAACTGTTTTTAAATTTTAATTTTCAATTAATTAAAATTAAATTGAACATATGTTCTAAGTGATAATTTTAAATTTATATCATTAATTCTAATTCATATAAACTCCCTTTGGACTTTGTAGTTTAATCAGCGTTCTTAGTTAGTAGTTTGCAAAAAACAAAAACTAAACTATACAAAAACGAAATATACATTAGTAAAACATCAAAATGATCACAAAATCAGAATGGTGACCTTCAAATTGTTATTACGAGTAGGAACAAATTAAAAACTGATGTCATATTATTTATATCGGGAAGAATCAGGCAAGTTTACTTCACAGAAACATTGATCAACATATTAGTGCCGTCGAATGAAATTTCATTTACGGAGATGTGAAGTTTACAGTGTGATAACTAGTTTTCGGTGCCTTAGAGGATATAGCAACATGATTACCTATTCCCTACTAATGATTTGATGTTGTCCCTGTAGGAGGTGTTATGCCGTTGTCGGTGGTAGGATATAGGACCCTTAGGACTCTCAATCGTAGATCTCGTCAGAGTTTGCGGTGTCAAGCTCTTTATTCTAAATTCAAAATTATTCCATATATCGGCGTTGGTATAAATAGCAAGTAGTCGTAATTTTTGCTCAAAAATCAAAAGAAATAAAGAGAAAAAAAATTTTTTGTAAAGGAAAAGGGTTGTTTTTTTACATAAGAAGAATCGTTAAAACAACATTCATCACATGAACAGCATTTTAAAGTAGTTTCTAGTATCTTTTAATCAGTTAAATTTCTTTTTCTGCCTGACTGCATTAACTTAAAAGCAGGATATATGCATATTTGAAGGCTGAAGAATTTAATTAAAGTGAATTGAGATAAAAATCATGATGTTAATTTTTAATTATAATAACATCACTGATAAAATTTGTTTTGTTTATTTGTTTAATTAGCAAAGAAGTGAGAACGTTTTAAATTAAAATGTTAGTTTTCATTTAGAATCTATTTAAGAAATAAAAATAATCGTCACTATTAATATTTTTTTCTACAAGCAGCAAATTTAGCAATTAATTAAGAGTTTTAAAACCTAATATTACCAAAACAATATAGTGTTCTGTGAGCTTCAGCTTATCTTTTACTTTAAAAAATCAGTAAATTTGCAAAGATATAATTATTTCTATTAAATGAAATTAACGTACGTATTCTAATGTACACTGTTATCCTCTTTAAAAATCTCCAAGAAATTAAGCAGCAAGCTTTAATAAGGCAAATCTATGACCATCCATCATATCAAAGTGTAACAGATTTTCCCTCGCTGCTTCCTTTTCAGAATTTTTCCTTTGGAAATAAGCTGAAAATTCATTGTTAACTTTGAAGAATTCAGTTTCTAATATCCATAAATGCACTATAAAGTCTAACATTTAGCAAAAATGCTAATGTAGTATTATAAACATTATCGCTGTCATTTATGTGAAAAATAAACATAAAGAGGCGTTTGTTTAGGGTAAATTTTATTCTTTGATGTAATTTCACGAATGATGAGCCACAAAAATGTGATGAGTCGCTTTAATGTCCACATATTAAGTAAACGTTTTACTCAAAACGATAAAAGTCAAACAAAGATGACTATTTTAATTCGTAGCCTCACATGTTGAATATGAAAATTAAATTTAATTAGAGCCTGATATTTCATTGGAGAATAATTCATTCAATCAATCAAGAATCATTCAATAAAAATCAATCAATTAAATTTGATTATTCAATTATGTTATAAATATTTTTCCTAGGAAACAAAACTTGATTGCGTTTTCCAGTTATTTTAGACCAGCATGAAATTAGTTTCACTCATCGGTAAATAAATAATAAATTTCAAACATAAGACTCCTTTTATTCCGTGTTGTTAAAACATGAAATTTGCAAAGTCAAGATAAAACTAAAAGTTGAATTTAAAAACTAAGTAAAAGAAATAAACGAGTGAATTTACATAGTTAAAGAATGAATTTTCAGCGAATGTTAACATTTTCTTCAATATGAAAACCACGCCTTATTACTTAACTTTTTATAACACAAATTCATAAAATCTACATTAATTGCCTTAGAAATTTGCATAATTTTTATAGAAATACTCTAAAAATCATCCAATATGTCTAATAATTTCACTTGTAATACAAAAAATACTAAATTTTAAAAATTTAGGATACTTGCTGTATTAGATCCAATCATGGTACATTAATGTTTAAGAAAATTTAATAAATAGTTTTTCATATATTTTCTTGTAAAAAAAATCATTGGAGGAGATAAATATACAATTGCTAATTTAAATGTCTTATTTTTAATAAATATTTAAAAAGTGAAAAAATTATGACTTCGGGAGATGTTATTAGATTTTCTTTTTATTTCGCACCTTGGATATGAATAAAATGAATAGAAACCTGAATTATTAATGACAGATATGGTAAAAATACGAATTTTATTAATAAATTCATTAAAATTTTAAGAATTGTTGACATATTTTAATTTGATGCGGTGTTTGTAACTTATGTTTGTGTATAATATTCTGAATCAGAATATTGGTATTGAATGAATTAGGAAGATTTTAAAATCAACAGAAATTGCTTTATTAACTAGGTACTGAAGGTGTGTATTTATAGTGCTATCAAGGCAATAGGTGATTGTTTATGCGTGTGGCGCTAGCTTCATTAGCCAGATAGCATCTACGATACCGAAGTCAACTTCTGTATTATTGTCATATTACTCGGCTATTGGCCCTAGCGTCGCAGATTCGTATCGCAACCTTTAATCGGTACATTGGTGACCTTGGCAACCCAACTTCCGCAACAGTTGTGGCGCCATCTACCCGCAGCAAAAACAAACAAAGTCGTCAAACTAGACACAAAGCCACCAAACGCACTTCACACAAGCAAGCAAGGAAAAATCGTCAGACTCACTTGACGCAAGCAAGCAGCAACTCGATATAATGCTTGACGCTATAAAAATCGTTTATCTCTCTGCCGACTAACTGGTGGGGGAGTACTGTGGAGATAGCTTCATAAGCCAGATAATATCTACAATACCGAAGTTGACTTTTGTATTATGGTCATGTTACTTGGCTACTGACTCTACTGTCACATGTTCGTATCACGACCTTCATTCGGTATATGTGTATGTTAAATTGTATTGTATATTGATTGATATATATTTAATTGATTGTATAAACAAGATATTTCTGTAGATCACTATTTTTATCCGTTTCTGTACTATGAAGCAGAAATTTATTTTTAAACTTTTTAAAGATTCGTTGTTAAATTATGCTAGTGCTTGATCCAAACAATAAGAGAGCTTGGACGCAAGTCAAGACTCACCAACTTAAATTCTAAATTGAATAAAATGATAAAAGGTTGCGACTAATTTCAGGTCAGAGGTTTTAAGGAAAAAGCAGAATTCCGTTCGGAATCAAATAGGGTGTTCTAGAGACACCCGTTAGTAATTCTATTTTCTTTAACACTGTGATTACTAGGAATTAATCCTCGGTTTGAGGATAGGACTGAAATTCTATGATTCATCACAACAAGGAACAACCGTTAGCTCCGAGACTGAAAAGAAATAAGAAAAAAAACGAAACGAAAAGAAGGCAGAAAAGTAAGATTGGACCTCAATGATGTCAAATTCATGCTAGTCGTCTTTTTATTTAATCACGTGGATTCCTTTCACCCTAAGTACACCGAACAACATAATCATTACCAAGTAGTGTATCAAGATTCACTTACTTCACATCAGGTTGTCTTACTGATGATGTGAATCATGAGCGGATCATTGAGTAGAGGGTAATTGGTAAGATGATGCATTCTCTACTCAATTTTGATAAAAAGCTTTGAATTGCATTATACATTTGCACTTCATCAAAATCTATAATATCTCCTCAAACCCTTTACCCTAAGTGCATAGATGCTAATCGTCTTTTTATTTAACTATGCGGATTCTTTTACCTTAAGTGTACCGAACAGCACAATCATTAGCACGTAGTGTATCAATATGCACTTACTTCACATCAGGTTGTCTTACTGATGTTGTGAATCATGAAAGGATCATTGGGTAGAAGGTAATTGGTAAGACATTGCATCTATTACCCAATTTTGATTTAAAAAATTGAATTGCATTATAACTTCGCGCGTCATCAAAATCTGTAATATATCCGCAAGTCCTATGTAAAGACTAAAATTTCCTAGACTGCAAGTGAGCCTTACTTTGCCAAAAAAAAAGAGATATTATACAGCATATGGCAAAGCAATTGCATTGGATTTCAAAAGGGTGTTTGAACGTTGATTCTGACGATCAAAACATTAGGATCAATGCCTAGAAGTCCAAGAAGATAGAGGAATATATCATAAAATTAAAGTAAATCTCAGTTTTGAAGTAGAGTTTTTAATATTTACAACTAGAGAACTTTAAAAAAAGGAAATTAGTTTCATCACTAAAATAATTTTAAGTGTTGTGGAATATCTTCATTTCCGTATTGTTAAAAATGATTTAAATAATGTTATATGCTGTGTGTTTTTTTTGTTAAGTGTTCTCGCATTAATTGAGCTGAAAGAAACCTAGGCTGATCAATAGATCTTGTCTTTTGCAAGTATAAAAAGACAGAAAGATCTTGTAACTAATTTCCGTTTTGGAGCTGATTCAAGTATATGACTGCATTGTGAGCCTTATTGAGTTGACAAACATCATTAGCATAATAGTTTCTCCCAACTACTCTATTCACATCTTCTAAGGAAGCGAATAGATCTTTGTCTTGGATATGTCGAAATATATCATATATTCACCAAGAAAACAAACCAACGAACAGAATTCAAAATGTCTTACAAATATAAGAAAAAGACTATGAAAAGCACGAGGTATATCTGAGTTGTACTCAATTCCTGAAAAAATAAAAAAGGGAGTTTTACTGTCTTCGTACAAGTTATATAATGTAAGAAGGTCAATATTATGTTATATACAGTTTTTTTTTTCAATGTAAATCAAAACAAGCTGTTTTTTCATCACTTTTAGAGATATATGGGGAATTATATAATGAAGTGATTAGAATTTATCCATATCCTTCGATTAAGCATTCAAACCATATTTCTATATCATCTTTGTATGATAGTGCATGCAAACCTCCGTATTATAAAGCTTCTTCATTTTCTGGTGACAAATTGCCAAAAGATAAATTTGCCAAACATATTTCTTGGAAATTAGTTCAAATTATGAATCAAATGCAACTTCTTTTAACTTTACTTTTGGTATAATTTCATTTAAATAAAAAAATGAAAATATATTAGTTATGCTAATTCACCAGTTTACAACAAAATTTAGGAAAGTGAGCCAAAAATTCATTTTGTAGAATTCTTTGGTTTCTTGTAACATGGAATATTTCTTATACCACAAACAAAATGTAATGAAAATAAAATTGAACTTTTATTCTTGATGAAAATGTATAGCAAATTTACAGGTTTTTTGACAGATTATTTAAATTGGGAGAAGATGGTGCACGGCAGTTCACGTCATATTACCAGTAAATATAAAAGAAAAGACAAAACAAATACCATCACGTAAGATACTACTCTTAACGCTATAAGCTTGTCTTCATCAAATTTTAAGCGGAAAAAATATTGGGAAAATACATTTTTTTACAATCGAATGAAGGATTTCACATGATAATAAATGTACCATAAAGCACATTTTTGGATTATTCAATGTTTTTAATAATGGCTATACAAATACAAGTAATTACTACCAGTTCATATTATGTTCATCATAGCTTGGTCTTTGCCATCGTATTGGGTAAGGGTAAGAAGACGCTAAGGGTAAGAAGGAGATAAGTTCCAAAACAGTCATCACCTACCCATTCACTCGCATCTCGCACTATAGATATGACTCATAATTGGTAATTGACTAACCCAATCACTGTCCTTCCAGGATTGCAGTCCTCTCACTTACCCTGAGACTCCTCATCACCATAATTGAGAAGTCACCATTTTGGGCTTATCATGACTGCTACAAGCCTTATTAGTCATTATTGAAGAATTAATTGCTGAAGCTTCCATGTAAAGTAGTATGTTCAAATTATTATCCAATAAATCTCAATTTACTGGTCATTGAGGAAGGAAAGTGTTAACACTTTTTTTATAAGCTTTTACATGACATTAAGATTTACACGCGATGAACACTTGTTTAACAAAGAAAATAATTTTGAATAAGCATAGAATAGCCCAAAAGTGTTTGTGTTTTAAATAAATCTAATGAATTTAAATTTTTCTAATACTAATATGTGGTGGTCAGCTGCAAAGACTGAAAGTTTGGAATATATTTATTTTCAATTAAATCTTTTACTAACAACTTAAAATAATGATTATTTTTCAAAAAAATATTTTGAGCAAAAAAGTCTGACAGATAGTAAAGTCAAATTACTTTAACCAGCAGGTGCCGAGCTCCGCTGGGAGAAAACAGGTATCGAAGCTAACTCGTTGAAATGTCGGAAATGTGGGGCGATTTTCGACTTGGCAACCATTCCTCGTATTATAGTATAAGATAAAATTAAAACTTAAGCTCCAAGCATGCGTTACGAGTAAAAGGGAAAAAATTATCTTATTAATATGTTGCCATCAGATTGACAAAAACTCAAATTTTAAAAAAAATAAATTATTATTGCGCATTAAACATATAAAAATGCAATTTTCATCACGTGTCTGCATGAAATGAAATATATATATATATGAATATTGATATAGATGGCATATTGGCTATAGATAGCAGCACGTTACTACTTGAAAATTTAAGTAGCCATTATGGCGAACTAATAAAGTTTGAAAATATCCTATCTGTAACTCCGAACTGCTCAACCGTAGCGCTTCAAAACCGGTGCCAATCGATTCCTCGTGGCCAAAAACCCCAGACCCCCAAGTTTACCGGAGTTTATTAATTCTGGGGTGATTTTCGACTTGACAACCATTCCTCGTATTCTAGTATAAGATAGACTACCGCTGTTTGCTTGGTTATGAAAATTAACCATCTTAGTACAGTCACATCCTATTATTCTAGAATTTTCGAACTGAGATATCTTCTAATCTTTGACTTATTGCATCTACGCTTTCTAATTTGTCATTTAAACTGCATAAATAATGAATGGAATCCCACTTCTTTAGTTTTAGAAAATGGAAGCATGATATGTGTATAAAAGTAAAGCATGGCAAAGAAAGAATTTTGAATTTTAGTGTAAAAAATGTAAATTATTGTCGGAAATAATATAAAATGTATTTTTGAAAAATGCCATCTATTAGAAAACAATTAAATGGATAGCACTAAAAAGTACTTTTCAATCATTAATTTCATTTTTCTGCAATTGTATTTTCACAAATTATAGTAGAAAAATTATTAAATAATATTAACATTAATTTAATTAAAATTTCAATTAAAATCAAGCCAAGATTTGTATTTTTAACATCCAAGGTATACATATATCGAATTTGTTAGCTCTGTGTCAAAAACTTTGGCTTCAAAAACGTCAGCATACACACAACTTCACATGCTTTCATCGATATTAGTAATTGAGATTCAATTATTATTCATTTATTTTTAATTGTATTTTGGCATTAGCACAATCCATCTCGTATAAACCAGTGAACTTCTATAACCACCGCAAGTCCCAAGAAATTTCAAGCTATCTCAGATTCAACGTAAATTGTACGTATTGTACCCATCAGGAATTTGGACATAAAAACAACGATTTAAGAATAGATTCTAGCTTATAGAACTGATGGTTTTTCAATATATAAATGAAATAGATTCAAAAACTCTTAGTGAATCCAAGTGAGATATATATGCATTTAAATAATCTAAATGTTGTCAAAAACTTCTATAATTCATTATTTGATTATAAAATCTGTAAGAGCAAATTTTAAAATCGGTTGTATAAAACCTGTACATTCTTTGATTGTAAAATCAGTAATCCGTAATCATTTAATAAGTACAAAATTTAAAGATAATTTTAGATGCTTTGTAAGCTATTGCAAACATCAACTTCTTTATTTATCTATTTGTAATTATCTACTTATTCAAATTAATTAATGATTGGAGATTTATGACGTTCTAATTTCATTTGGGTGACAATATAAAGGACAAATGTCCAATACATTTTGTATTACTAATACGTTAACTTATAACTATATACTGGTCTTAGCAGCAAAAATCAACAAAAAGACAATAGTTCAATTTCTAAATTATTATCAGGTCAAAACATGATGTTCTTTTGAGAAGGAGGTTTGCGGCGGAAACAAAAATCCGAAGACAAAAAATAAAAAAAAATTATTATCTGCACGAGCATCTCAAAAATTCAACTTTTAATAACGTGTTGTCATTGCATTTACAAACTACAGCAAATAAAACCAAGAAAAAATTTATTTTGAGCACGTGATTATATGAAATGAAATAAATAGGAAAGGTGATATTTTTTTTAAACAATCAATGCGAGACAAACTTTTGTTGGATCGTTTGCAGTACTAAAGTGATTCATTCAATGAAACAATTAAAATGAATATAAATATAAATTAACTTGCAGGAGCACGTGGTGTTTGGCGATTCAAGAAATTAAGTTCCGATATGATACATTGAAATATGCAGAGCAGATTTCATTTCAATCTTTTTATTTTCAATTAAATCAGTTAATTTAAATTAACAATACGCGTTTTTTATTGAATTATATCGGATATAATCACGTAAACATCAATCCATTCTAATCAATTTCCTATTTAGGAAACACCAATAATCAATTAGAAATAATGTATGAATATAAATTACTGGAGACAATTTTTTTAGAGTTCCGAAATTACTTTCAAATGCAACTGGCGAAGTATTAACAAGCTAATTATTTGTTCCACAAACTGCAAACAAATTACTCTTGTTTCTTTTTGAACAGTTATATCTTTTCAAAAATTATGAATATTCCTCAAAAATTGCACATCATTGATTAATCGAAACGGTTCTAATTAATGTTTCGAGAAGTGCTTCAAGAATTTTCAAAAAAAGAAAATGAGCCAGAAAAGTTGAAACTATGCGATTTCTATTAATTGGAAATAAGTTCCAGTAGATGATTTCAAAAATTCTTTTTGATTTTATAATTTCTTTCAAATGTAGGATTTTTCTATCAATGATGTGCATTTCATTTCGTTTCAAGAGACAACTTTTATTTCTCACTGACGTCAAAAGCTTCTTCTGCTCTGCAAATAGACAAAATGAACATACTTAGTTGAAAGGCAACTCGTTATAATTTTCGATTTAAGTCAACATTGATATTATTTATATTTTATGAGAAACTAAACTTTTTGAAGATATAAGGCATTAAGATTTCAGATAAGTACTATAAGGCAGGATATTTCCAAAATTGTAAACATAGCGATCCACTTGTCATTACCGTAGATTTTTTTAATCAAATCATATTGTTTTGGAAATGAGGTTTCCTGGCGTCAACAAAAATCCGTAGGCTAAAAAAAAACATTTTAATCTGTTGGTTAAAAATAAACATTTTATTATCTGTACTAGCATCTCAAAAATTCAGCCTTTAATAGCACATTGCCATCACATTTACAAAAGCTCAGATTAAAAAAATAAGTTAATGACTACAGCAAATAAAACCTAGAAAAATGTCATTTTGAGCATGTGATTATATAAAATGAAATAAATAGGAAATGTGATATTTTTTTAAACAGTAAATGCGAGACAAAGTTTTTTTTTTTGGATCATTTGCAATACTAAAGTGACTCATTCAAAGATACCATTAAAATGAATAAAAACATAATTTAACTTGCACGAGCACGTGCTTGTCCGTTCAAGATATTATGTTCTTACATGATACTTTAGAATATGCATAGTGGATTTCAATTTAATCTTTTATTTTCATTTCTATATTTTTAAGAAAAAAAAACAGCAGAGTTCTTGCAAAAACTGTTTTAAGACAAAAATCAATTTTTGAAAAAAGATTATTATTAACAATATGTTTAATAATAATAATAAAGTTTAAAATGAAATCTGCTTTGCATATTTGACTGTCTCATGTCAAAACCAAATTTCTTGAACGGCTAAGCACCACGTGCTCTTTCCAGTCAAATTATATTTTATTCATTTTCATCGTTTCGTTGAATTAGTAACTTTAGTATTGCAAACGATCCAAAAGACTTTGTCTCGCATTTATTGTTTAAAAAAAATATCACATTTTCTATTTATTTCCTTTCATATAATCACGTGCTCAAAATAACATTTTTGTAGGTTTTATTTGCTATCCTCGCTAATTTATTTTCTTTAAATCAGAGCTTTTATAAAGGAGATGGCAAATTGTTATTAAAAGCTTATATTTTGAGATGCTCGTGTTCAGATAATGAAATTTCAATTTTTCGGCTATGGATTTTTGTCATTTCCAAACATAATTTCCAAAATAACATCATATTCTAACATGATAATAAAATAAAATTTTCATTTTAGTGATAACGAACTGGTTCGAAATTAATGTGTTTTGCAAATTGCATTACATTTTCATATAAAAATGAAAATCTGATTATATGAGTTACATCTGAGACACAACAAGAAAATATAACATTAGATAAAATGATAGGAAATGGTGACAAGGTCATAATAAATTCATCATGAGTCACTTTTTTGCGCATTGCGTTAATTTTTATTAAGTTGATGTTATGAGATTTTTTAAACCTTTTAAAACCAATCTGCAATTTTGAACATTTTAATTATTTAAGCATTTATTTATAAAATCAGGAACGATCTTATGGTGACCCACTCAAAAGCTTCTCTGTTTGCGTATACCAAATATCTGCTCACAGTATATTCCATCAAATTTTATGCATACATACATTTGGTATTAACATTAAACCAATTTTTTCAAAGAATTACTTTTTGAAGAATGTTTGAATTAGAAGCAGAATTTTAGAATAAAAAGAAGAATATTTAAAATAAAATTTAGAATAGATATTTTTAAATCAAAACTCTGATTTTGTGTTTATTTTTTGTTTGTGACTCCGCATACGAAATTTGTTTTCATTTTGAAATTTCAGAAAATGTGCACTGATGGTTAATATTATGGCAAATAGAAATATTTGTATTGCCGAAAATTTACAACTAACTGAAGAACAGTTTGAGCGTTTCAACGAAGAAAAGAGGTATATATCTGTTAATACATTCGGAAAGCTTTGGTGAGTTTAACATGCCCTAATCACTAAAACTAGAATGAGTTGAAAGTTGGTTATAAGTTATTCACTTTTTTTTCTTCTCAATACGTTTACATTTTTAATACAGTTATTAGCTATTACATGGTAATATTTAAAGGCCCTTTTTGGGGAAAAGTTCATATTTTTTACAAATCATAATGCAAGCGATGACTTTAAAATTCTAAATTTATATATTATAATCAGGTGCTGAAATATTTTTAATTATCAAAAATATCTTGGAAATATTTTTAGAGCTATATGGTGGAGTACACTGATAAATGTTAAAAAGTCAATATATTTATTATGACGTTTAAATTATGATTTCGTTTAATTCTTAGATAGTTCTAGATATAAATTTTTAAAGAATTTGCCTTAATTAAGAATATTTTTAAACCTACTGTCTAGACAAATTTTGATATCAAATAAAATATTTAGTTTAAATTAATAATTCAAGCAATTTGTGGAAGAAGAAATTATTACTAATCATTTCTTATGACAATACTAAAAGATTAATTAGTTTGTGTAGTAAAAGAAAGTAGTTAATAATAAATCCATCAAAATTATTTAGAAAAAACATAAATATAGACAGTTTAAGAAACATAATTCATCTCTACATACATAATTGAATGACAGATATTATTTAAATAAATCATGAGCTGCATTCAAAATAATTCCTTTTATACTATCTTCATTTTAACATGCATCAAATATATTTTTATAATATTTTTGTTTATTTATTAAGGTTTCAAAATATATATTTGCTTTCTAAATTCTGCCAAATATCTAATTGACATATTTATTTTAAAAACTATGAAATCAAATTTAAATATATGCATTCTGAATACCATTTCCATATTTATGAAATCAAATTTAAATAAATGCGTTTTGAATACTGTTCCCGTGTTTATAATGCATACTTTTAAACTGATTAAAATCATTTTTACAAATTTCATCTTTTAACAAAATCCACATTGGCATTTTTTCCCTATTTTACTAAATTTAGATTTCCATTTGAACGATGCGATATTTATTTTAATTTTTAACTGGGGAAAATTCCAAATGTAATCGCAAACAGCCGAATGTTGCCAAAGATGGAAGAGAAACGCACATAATGCCACGAATTGTTTGCGTTTTAAATTATTAATTTCACAGAATGCTCGTTATTGTACCTTTGAGAGAATTTAGTTATTCCCTTATCTCAATCATAACATTTGACCTTTTAAAAATCGTTTCCACGAGTCGTTGCTTGAAATTTATTTGCTTAAAAGCAGCTTTAATAGCCTTGCTTAATAACTGTTATTTGAAACCAGAAACTGTATTTGCTGAGTAAATTTTATAAACTTTATAAAGAAAACTAAAATATTATGATTTAAATGAAATACTGCGATGTTTTTTTTATTTTATAAAATAAATGATTTACCTCATAAAATAGTTTTAACATTGATAGTAGAATGCTAAAATCTAAAATGTATAAATAAATTTGATGCTGTATGATATACAACATGAAAATCTCGTCAGTAAATGATTCGATAAATGATAAAGCTTTTGGTTTGAATGAAAAATAAATGTATCCATTTGATAATTTTAAAATATAAATAATTATTAGCAAACTAATTTATTTACTATCAAAATCTTTGTTAGTTTATATATATATATATATATATATTTTTAAATATATTTTTGGAATTATTTTAAGTAAATAAAGGTAATTTTAAAAACAATAACCGAGTCTTACGGCTTCGCTAATAAACTGTAGTCTGTTAAATATCAATTAATATATCCCAGAGAAATTTTGGCAGCTTATTATTTTTGAAGTAAACCTTTATCTTGATTATAACATGAAAGAAAATTAAGTCGTGAGATTTAAAAAAATTGAGATCAAAAAGTTAAAATGTATGATTATTAAATTTTTGGATAAATACCTGTTTAGAAAGATGATTAAAAAATTTTGTTACTCAATAATTTAATCCTAATAATCTGATAAAAAAATAAAATGTTTTAATTATTTTATCAATCGATTTAAATTTACTTTATAATTTAGTTTTTTAATAGATTTTTAAATTTGTCTTAAATAAAAATAGTTCACAGGTATAGAAAATAAAATAAGAAAAATGTTTCAATAAAAAGTTTCTGATAAACACGTTTGAAAGAAGAAACAGCCCAATTTTTTTTCCTACAATTAATTTTAAGAGTCTTTCATCTTCAAAAATATAATTCAAATTCACAAAAGACTTATTTATTAAAACCGATTTTTGAAAAATAATTTCACGCGTATTAATTCATTCATTTACAGATCCTAATTTGGATAGGGAACAGAGAACGATCACCTCTGACCCAGTACCCCCAGTGGTATTTCTTTCGTCATGGAGGACTTTGCGGCCACGACAGATTAAACGAGCGCCAGCCACCACATACTCTGAGAACAGCTTTCTTAAAATATAATACACTTTGTAATGAAAGCGTTAATAAGAATTTCTTAGCTATAAAAATGATTATTTTATTCTATAACATTGTTTTTAATCTTTCACATTATTTCTGGATCTCAAATTTTTAAATTAAGACTTGTATTATTTGAATGTATTACATTATGTCAAACATCTCTTTGAATTAAAGTCTTTTTATCTCGCTTTAATGTTTAATTAATTTTTACTCTCCATTAAATGTTTAACAAATACAATCGTATAGTAATAACAGGGAAAATGCAATAGCACAATTAATACAGATAATCTATTACCTATCATTAATATAACATTCCAAAATTTAATCTAATTTATAATTATTACTCATATACCATGCCTATTACACAAAACATTATTCAACAAAATTACTTTCTTACATAAGTAAACGCAACAATATACATCATTGACACCATTCTTTTGTTATAATCATAATGGATATTGCAAATAATATTTTGAAGTAATTTTTAAATGATTTGAAAATTACATGTGTAATAAACTATGATAATTATTTAGTTGGAGCGACCAGAAACATTCTTTTGTTCAAGCCAATAAATAGGTTATCAAACCCATAATTAATGTATTATAATCTACTAAAAGTATTAGAATCCTTTTGATAATGTAAATGACATTAAGTTCCAATTTAATTCATTGATCATTCAGTAACAATGCAAAGGATAATCCTAGTAGAAGTTCGTGTTTCATTCATCATTCCTTGATTGTTCGTGTAAATAGGCAGTTATTGTATTTAATTTCCGTTCGAAATAGAAAAATAAGATGTAAAACGTCTAGTGAACAAGGCTAATTGCTTTTCCTATAAAAGATATTTTATCATCAATCTTGTATTTCCGTTGTCTTTTCTTTTATTTTTGGCTTATTGGCGATATTTTTTTCATTGCTCAACAATATATTTGGCTGTAATCCATCGAAATAAAAATCAAAGAAGAAAAAAAAAACATTTATTAAAATATGATTTACATCTTTTTGAGTGCAAGAAAAATGATTTAGAAATTCATAAAAGTATTTTATATGATTCATGACTATTTTAACGTATTTTAAATTTATAAAAAAATCAGAATTAAATCTGCTATGCATATTTCAATGTATCATGTCAGAATTTTATGAACGACAAAGCACCAGGTGCTCCTGCAAGTTAAATTGTATTTTTATTCATTTTAGTTGTTTCATTGAATGAGTCACTTTAGTACTGCAAATGATCTAAAAAAACTTTGTTTAACCTTTACTGTTTTTAAAAAATATCACATTTCCCATTTATTTCAATTCCTATAATGACGTGCTGAAAATAACATTTTTCTAGGGTTTTTTTTTGCTGTATTTACTAACTTAATTTTACTTTTAATCAGAGTTTTTGTAAATGCTATGGCAACGCGTTATTAAAAGCTAATTTTTTGAAATACTCATGCAAATAATAAAATTTTTATTTTTCGCCTACGAATTTTTTTTGCCGCCAAAAACCTCATCCCCAAAACTAGATCATATTCTGACATAATAAAAAAGGATTCTCCAAAATAATACTCTAAACATTTTGACTAGATTCGGAATTACAATTGTTAAAAAGGAATAAAATAACGGACTGCATAATACATACTTTTTAATACGTGTAACCAAACGCAAATAAATTTATATTATTATTAAAAACTCGATGTAATGAGTTTATTTAAAAAACCTTTTTAAACAAGTGATTATATTGAAGTATCATATCTGTTTAATAGCAAGAGTATTCATAAAATGAAAAGTTGTAACTATATAGTATATTAAAATACAATTAGCAATTGATACTCAAACATAAATTCGAAAAATTGAACATACCCAAATGCCAATGAAACGTTCAGTGATACTTGCATTTCAACTGAACGGTGTTATGAATACTGTCTAAAATATAAGGCAATGGCATTTAGCAAATTATAAAATTCTGCCTTTGAATAAAATACCAAACTTTGATGTATTTTGGAAGGAAGAAACTTTTGTTCAAGTATGATTTTTATAGAAAATGTCTTAATATCGACGGAAATGATTAGTGACGCCTATATTGCTATTGTGATGTCATCAAAAATTAGCAGAATGATTACTTCAAATTTGTCTTTTTAATTTTTTTTTTGTTTATAACAATCGCAGTCTGACAAACATACAACATAAAATACGAAAACAATGAAAAAATTATACATTAAAAGATTTGTAATCCAATTCCACCAGGCATCCATGGCCTTTCACTCTTAACAATCTTAAAAACCACCCAATACACCACATTCACATTGTCTCTCGCCGGCAAAGCTCAGTATCCAGCGCTACAAGAATGTCAATCATATTGTTACGTTTTTAGCGTTGTGAGTTCGGGTTGAATGGACTTTACTTGAGGACATCACAAACAAATTTATTTACAGCTATTTACAGGATGACTCGATAAAGGAAAACTTCAGATAAACACAATCCAGCAGTCAACAGCCATTTACAGCATAAATATAGGTCTTACACACAATAAACACAGACTGAAAAAGAGATATCGTTTAGCAGAGCACACAGTAAATCACAGCGAGCTCAATTATACAACGTTAACAGCAAACGTAAACACAGCTCACTAATAACAAGCAAAAGAGGTAATCCGCTCGCTACTACGAGTAGCTACTCTTCCGAGAGGAACTGTGCCAGATTGTGGCAACCCGTCCCTTATATAACCGAGCGAATGAGCGCACAAAACTTCAGAAATCACCGCGAGAGATCCTGGGGCTGCCAGACTATTCATTTTGCCAAACCAACCCGGCTGGCTCCAAAATCTTCAACAGCCGTCTCTAACGCCTTTCACTTCGGTGCCCTTCGCGGCGCTATCCCGCTTGTAACAATATTATTAATGTAAACATTGTACTGACATCTATCTGACACATAGACCACTTCCAAGTCAAATTCTTTACACTATCAACCAGAATCACTTAAACTGCGTGAACTTATAAAGCAATGACTTCCAGCAATCAACAATATACTTCATTTGCATTAACTAATACCAAGCTTTGGTATATGCTCTTATTTACTTAAGATGTATTTTAGTGGTGCTGTTACTAGTAGCCCTTGCCATGGACAGGTGCACTGACCAAAGCAACCGCGATTTTAAGCCAAATGAGTGTCTCTTGTTTTTGAAGTAGCACCAACTAGGGTCAAGAGTACGACTTAGCTGCAAATTCATCACATTCGCTTGTACAATCCCTTTTATACAGGAAGGCACATTCATACACCTCACAGATAATACAAAGAACAATCCTTCCTTGATCGGGACTTGAATTAGTGACGCCCAGATCACAAGGAAGTCGCGTTACTTCTGTACCAGGACACCACTGCTTAAAATATTTGACAAGGTTAATGAAGATATTGAAAAAAAAAAATGTCTAAAAAATATTTATTGGGAAAAAATATAGAAATTGAAAGAAAAATATTCAATATTTTTCAAAATTAAATTAGTTTTCATTTTATATACATACTTCTTATATTACCTAATATGTGATAAAACTGAAGAAAAAAATTTTGACGAATAAAATTCATGAAGATCTGAGCTTGTGGTCCTATAATCAGATTTGTAAAGAATCTTAAAAGATTTTAACTAATGTATGCCAAATTTCATCATATATATATATATATATATATATATATATATATATATATATATATTATTTTTGAGATATCATGTTTTCTCTAGAACCTCTTGTTCTGTTTCTTCAGAAAATGTATTTTTTAAGAAAAACCCTTCCACATTAATTAATATAAATACACTAAAAGCAAACACTGTTTTAAAGGCATTTTAAAAGGATTGTATGTAATAAGAAAACTATATATATCTAAATTGAGACATTTATTTCCCAAACAAATCTTTATTCTGCCATTTAATATATAAAAATGGTGCTCGCTAAATCTCTCTTTGTCACTAAGTCCTCCATATTGAGAGTAATACCACTGGGGGCACCGAGTGAGAGGAGATCGTTCTCTGCTCCAGATCTAAATTACGATCTGTGGATGAATGAATGAATTTGCATGAATGAAGTCGGCCCCCTGAAAAGGGTTGTGACGTGTGTGTAGCTGAGTCGTACTCTTGGCCCCAGATGGCACTACATGTAAAACAGAGCCGCATATTTTAGGCCTAAAATCTGCCGATCGTATTGGTGGCAGCTTGTCAATGGGAAAAACCATAGGTAACAACTACAACAATATATAAAAAAGGACTAGACTCATTATTTCTAAAAATATCATATTTTGTTTGTGTAACATACATCACATGAAATTGTTTAATTAAAACAATTTAATTATAAAATTTCAGGTTAGAAAGTTAAAAGGTTTTGCAAAGAGCTGCAAAGTTTTTACAACGCTTTACACCTTATTACAAGTTAATAATTTATTCATTTTATTTCAATAAATTTTAAGTCTAATTAGAAGTTAGTTAAGTCCAAATACAAGAGTTTTAAGCCTAATTTAAGTCGTTAGAATAATTTATTATACATTTAGAATTAATTTTTTATATTTAATAGCTGTTATTGAAATTTGTCTATAAATATAAATTATTTATGCTTTGCTAATACATGATTATCTAAAATAATTATACAGAAAGAATTATAATTAAACTTATTCTAAACTATGAACATTTAAGAACAGCATAATTTTTTAATGCAATGATTATTCAAACTCTATCTATTAGTGAACTACTAGTAACTAGTATTAACGACAAGTTAATAATATAGATTAAATATCATTGTCATCTACCCGTTAACGTAAATTGCTTTAGTTCTGATATTATTTGACAAACTAAAACAATATACGGATGAAGATGATGTCGTGTCCGCTTTTTACCATAAAAAGATAGGGGCAGTAGCTTCTGAGGGTACGGACCCCTGAGCACCCGAGGGCAGAAGTCTGACTTCTAGCTCATATGATGATGAAACACACGCCCTCACGCTTGCACATCTCCTTTTTACAAGTGGGCATATTTACACTTCTCACAGATTGCACACAGAAGAACAAACAAGCCCGAAACGGGACACGAACCCGGGACTCCCAGAACACGAGGAAGACGCTCTACCTCTGTGCCAGAAAGCCGGCCAATATACGCATTGAATTCTAAATAAATTCGTCAACTCGAAGAACATTCGATAATAAAATAAAAAAAATTGGCATTTTAATTGTATTAAAGACTAAAATGATTATCCAAAATAAATATTACATTCAAATTATAAATTTTATATCCATGCACATAGGACTAGAAATAAATACATTTTCATCTTTTCATAAGAATTTCTTTCCAAAAGCTTTATCGGCCTTTTAAACATAACTCGTTTGTCACATTCTCATACAGACTGCGACGCTAAGCTCTTTGAAGTTTTTTTCATCAGAAATCATTCATTTTTTTCAAGCTCGGAACAAACTTTCCCACCGACATTTATTCTTTTGGTTTGCGATTCTTTTTATCATTTCCCGCTCTTTCCGAAGAACCTTTTCATTGAAGTGATCATAATCCTTTGTACTTATGACTGACGGAATTTGTAGATGGCCGGAAATTCCTCCAAAGAGGTCTCATTCTAATTTGTCAAGAATCCTCGAAGCGTGCTCGCGATCTTTTTATCTTGTTCGGCATTTTTGTGCTTTTTTCTTGCCCCCCTTTTTTGGAGATAAAAACCCCTTTAATGTTCTTGCGGAAAGAGAAGTCTATGGAACTGACATGATCAGCTAGTTGATATTTTAAGTAATTAACTTTGCCTGCATGTGAAAAGGAATTCTGGAAGGAAATAATTACACATAATTTAATATGTTTCGTTTTAAATAAATATTATGGAGTAATAAAAAGACGAATGTTAATAAGAGAAACGGATTCGAACAAGTTTTAGCCATGGCCATTATCATATATGTTTCTTGAATTTGCTTTTTCCTTTTCTCAAAATATTTTGATATCTTCAGAAATCAGTATCATACTAATGCGTTGACTTATTTGTAAAAAAAAATCATGATCATATCAAAATAATTGATTTTATTCCTTATACTTTGTATCAAATATAAATTAAATTCAATGTTATGCCATCTAAACATCTCCTTTTTCATCTGCTTTATAACCCTGTCCTAATAACTTAATATATTGTATGACATTTCTATGATGCATGTAATATTTTTAATATGTATAATGCAGTTCAGCATTTTGTGATAATAATGCGAATTCTTCTGCTATAGCCGGCTTTCTAGTACAGAGGCAGCGCGTCTTCCTCATGTTCCGGGAGTCCAGTATTCGAGTCCCGGTTCTGGCATGGTTGTTCCTCTGTCTGCTATCTGAGAAATGTGTGACTATTCTCATATTATTATTAATGGGATATTTTAGGGTGGGACAAAATGCCCATTCAATCCATTTGGATCAGTGTCTAGGGTACTGATACTTAGATCATATTTACTTAGATCATATTTTAAACTATACTCATATTACTATTAATTCATTCCACATTGCTATTACTTAAATCATATTTTAAACTATACTCATATTACTATAAATTGATCTCATATTACTATTACTTAGATTACACATTTGACTATTCTCATATTACTATTAATTCATTCCATATTCCTATTACTTAAATAATGTTTTAACTATTCTCATATTATTATTAATGTAGGACTAGGTGGGACAAAATTCTCATTCATTCCATTTGGATCAGTGTCTAGGGTACTGATACAGTAGGAAAGTATAGTTTAAGCCGGTTTTCTGGCACAGAGGTAGTGCGGCTTTCTCGTGTTCTAGGAGTCCCGGTTTAGACATGGTTGTTCTTCTGTGTGCTATCTGTAAGATGTGTGACAGTCTCCCCCTGTAAAAAAGGGTTTGCAAGCCAATGTGGTGAGCGTATAGCTAAGTCGTACTCTTGACCCTAGTTGGCGCTACTTCAAAAACAAGAGACACTCATTTGGGCTTAAATCTACTGCTGTATCAGCAAGGGGCTTCTCCAATGGTAGGTGCCATAAGTAACAACAACAAATCTTCTGCTATTGTAAAATATACTTGTTTCCATACTTATTTCTCGCACGACTCACAAACTATTATCAGATCTAATTCTAACTTGAATTAACTGTCTTTTGTTGAAGTTTACCAGATGTTAATATTCAGTAACGTCGTTGTTAAAATCACTTTTCAGTGTTGTGCATTTGATAATTTGAAGCATCATATGAAGGAAAATCAATCTATTAAATATTGTCAAATGTCAAATATTATATTGGAAATTTTTCCAACATTTATTAATCTCTCAATCACAAGTTAAATGAAGTCACAAAAATACAAATCATTTCCTTTTTCTGGTAATAAAGTAAAGAATCCCTTTATATTTTAGTTTGCTCTGAAGATGTCTTCCTATAAAATCCTATATTATTACAGATTTATATGAAAAAATATATTATTTGTCCAGTGTAGATCCTCAAAACCCACAAAATTATCGAAACTCTATTTAATAAATTCAAGACACATAATTTTAGATTGAATATTAAACGAAAAATAATATACATATTTTACGAAATGATAGATTATTTGCATTTTAAAATTTTTGTATTACTTATTGTTTAATCTTATTCAATAAAGTTATGTATTTCTTATTATATCTCATTAATATATCCTGGTTAAAGAGAAATTCAACGCTAAAGGAAGAAAAAACAAACAATGATATTCAATTTTATAGACATAACAAATGAAACGGTCAAATGAAAATAATTCCGTTCTCATCCTTTTACCATCATTTACAGTTTAGTCATTTATATTTCGATCGCACTGAAGTTAGTATTTGTACTTCTAATATCGTATCTTTCTTAAATATGGTAAATTAATTGAACATTAATTTATTATTTTAAATGATTCATATTCGTTTTTCCTTATCCATACCACGAAGCAACAAATTGTCTGATCAAAATAAATGAAATCAAAGATTTACTCACCTTATAACAAAAAAACCTGGTTAATCACTGAACTTGAATCCATGACTAATACACTGTGCAAAGCCAACTTAATATGAGCCCGATTGACAAACCTTTTTGGAAAAAGTACAAGCGAGATAAACAGTGAAGCCTTTGTTTAAGTTTTATCCCGAAGTTGTGGGGGCTTCTGTATCACTAACCGCTATGCAATCCGGCTGACCAGCTGCATAATTTCGACTTCTTGAACAGCCCTACGATGGACAATAAATGATCTTCTGAAGAATGGAGAAGTTCTTTACCTGGACATGCATAGATGGAAATAAGCTATTAAGGTATATATATTAATCATTTAGAAATCCTCGTGCACCACTAAGTATCACACGGAGCTTACATAAGTATACAATACATTACATAAAGACATCACATACAGAACAACTACCCAAGCATCACATTCGCTTCCACAAAAACTCTTCACGGGGGAATTAGTACATTCAAACATATCAGAGATAGAACAAATAAAGAACAACCCTGCCGGAATCAAGATTCGAACCCAGGACACCCAGATCACGGCGAAGATGAGCTACCCCTCTGTCTAAGGAAGGGAGCCTAAGGAAGTAGGCTAAGGTAGATTTATTCAAGTCTTAAATGATCATCTTGAACCCGGCTGACGTTCTTCTACATACTCATCCTGAGTATAAGCCTCGATATAAACAAAAGACCAGATTTCGTATTACACCACTTATTGAATCATAATCGTCTTTTGCTACCTCGCTACTACTGAATGAAGCAGTATCGATAGAATGTTTTATGGTCTAAAGGGGAAGTACTATGCAGATTGCTGTATCACTACTCAATATGCAATCTGACCGGTAAAAATGTATTTTTTTTTTCGTAACTAGAAAAAAAAACTACTTCTTTTTGTTTTTTTAAATCTGTTTCATGTTTCATTCTTCTTTGTAGTAAATACATTTACGCTTGTTCATATTAAAATGTTGTAGCGTTTCATGAAGCATTGAATTTTTATTTGGGTAAATCAATCTATACCGTAACATTATTTCCAATACATTTTTAGACGATTTATAGAGAGTTAATTTTTTATAGTGAAGGCTATTTAAAATAAAAATGTTATGTCATGATTTAGATTTGTGTAACATAAAAAACATTTTTCAACAAAATATTGCATCGTTCTATCAAAATGGGTTATATTTTTCAAATTGAATCATTCACATTAATCATTTTTATCTTAAATTATTTAAATTAGAAAACATGTATAATATTGATCATTTCCACATGAACATCAAAAAATATATTGCTAGTTATTTTTGATATAATAATTAATGTAGTTATTTTCTCACCCTTATAAAAATAGCTGGGGAGGCCAAAATTCGCCATATTTTCAATAACTTTCTTTATTAAAAAAACTATTGGCTTAACTGAATTCTGGATCAACTGAACAGCCAATTTATCATTATAATCTTGGAAGATTTCGTTTTTGTCTCTATCCCTCCTACTACAGAATTAGAATATTTCCCTATCTAAATAATAATTTTTCTCACAACTTAAGTTTTTAAAAAATAAACATTTGTTATTGCTATTAGTGGCGCTTACCCTGGTCAAGCTTCGCCAAGGCATCAAAGAGTTTTAAGCCGAAAGGAGCGTCTCTTTTTTTGAAATAGCGCCAACTAAGACCAAGAATACGACTTAGTTCCACACTTATCACATTCGTTTGCACAGCCCCTTTCACATTCATACACCTTACAGAAAGAGCATAGAAGAGCAATCATGCCCAAACAGGAATCCCAATCCTGGACTTCCTGCTCTTGGGAAAGACGCTCTACTCCTATGCCAGGAAGGTGGCAAAGGAACATCTATTTTTTAACATCGGAAATGCAAATGCTTCTAGTTTCTCATGGCATTTTAAACCTAAATATTATGCTCTTAACTGTCTTAAACTAATTTGCAGGGAATTCTTCAGTAATGGTAAAAAAAAATCTCACAAATTATCAAAAAATATTCAGTGGGCAAATTTTCATTTAAACATTTCATTCAAGTTATCATTGTTTAGATTCCCTTAAAACAGAATATGAACATTTAACTCATTTTCAAATAATTAAAAATCATTGATTAAATTTTAAAATTAACATATTAATAACGAAAATCTATACCCTTAATCTATCTTTTTTATAACTGTCTTTTTTTAATTGTTTCTTTATTATAATTGTCATTTGTTTTAATATTCTTAAAATATGATGCGTGTCTTAGACTTTGGGATGTGGAATTTTTCGGTTCATAGAAGGGTTAGTTTTTTAGACAATAATCAAACCCTTTAAGGAAAAAAATTCCACCTTTTATTGAAATCC